>VYXC01002065.1:2927532-3032473 GCA_013397175.1 Platysteira castanea
CAGTCTTGATGATGTTGTGACTTTTCATGAAGCCAATCCCCTTAACCTTGTCAGGCTGAGAGGGACAGTGTCAGCTTTTTGTGTCACCAAAATCAGTCATGCCAGGGCACAGCAACACGGTTGCCATGTTCCCTTTGGAAGCTAGCACTTATTAGGGACTATTATCAGCAATAGTTTGGGTGCACCTAAGGTGGAGAGTGAGTGCTGTGTCCAGCTGTGGGCCCCCCAGCAGAAGGATGTAGACCTGCTGGAGCGAGTCCAGAGGAGGCCATGAAGATAATCAGAGGCAATTAATCTGGGGCACCTCTCCTTTGAACACAGGCTGAGAGAGCTGGGGTTGCTCAGCCTGGAGAAGAGAAGGCTCTGAGGAGACTTTGTGATGATCTTGCAGTACCTAAGGGACTACAAGAAAGCAGGAGACTACAAGACAGGAGAGGGACTTTTTACAAGGGCATGTAGTAACAGGATAAGGAGAAATGGCTTTAAATCAGTAAGAGGGTAGGTTTAGGCTCTGAGCCATGGGGCACACTCCCAGTTGTGCAGTTTAGGGTGTTAGCTTAGCTGCTCCTAAGGCACCTCCACTACAGCAAATCCCATTGCACATTTGCATCCATGCCTTTTCCATTTGCTGTCATATTATTTCTTTACTTCATTCAGCAATTTCTCCACTCAGTCCAAGTAATTCCTTATTCTTTTCCTCCTGTGGGAATTTGGCAGAGAGTTATGCCATGGATCTCAATGAAAAAAAGGATCAGAGACAGCACTTTTAGTTCCAGAAAAAATTAACGAAGAAGAGGGATATATTTTCTTCCTGGTGTTTATCAGGAAAGAGGACTTCCATTTGTCCTTGGGGAATAGTCTGCTCTTTTAGGAGATCCAACCATGATGCTTAATGTCAGCTCTTACAAGCCAGTCTCTGTGTTGCTGATGAGCTTTTTTTAGTTTTTAGCAAGTACTCATATTCTGTGCAGAAAAGGGGTTCTGCAAAATTTGTACTGAAAAATGTAAGTCAACATTTTCAGAAGTATCAAACCAGTATGTTGTACTTTCATGGTCTTGCTACGCAACAGAATACACTGTACTATGTTAGAGGCAAAATATCTCACAGTGAGCAAGGACTGACACTTTAGTCCTTCAGTTGTGGACAGGAACAGAACTACTATTACTCCCAGGTTTCCTTGGCTTTAACCCCTCCCAGCAGGAACTGTAAGGCAGCTGGAGAAAGTGAAGTTCCTTCACGCTTTCTCTTGTGCCGGCACAAGGGGAATTCATTTCAAGGAACACACTTTTTGTTTCTTTGGCATTTTACGCAGCATAAAAGACCCAAACAGAATCCCCCTTCTGCTTACAACCACCTGAAACCAGTATCAAGCTGTGAGCATATGCTTACCTTACCATAATTTATTGACTAGGAAAATCTGGCTGCCAGTTTATTCTGTGACAAACAGAAGCTTTTAAATACATCTCCACTGAACTCACTGCAGTCTAGACTCTCAGGCATTTTGATAAACTCCAGAGGAGATCTGTAGTTGACTCTGGAAGGCTTCTTCAGCACCCCTGAGTTTGTGAGTGAAATTTCACAATAAACCTCCAAACTCGTGCATGAGATTTAAATTTCACAGCAAACTCAAAACTTAGGCCAGGCTTGTACTTAGCTGTTTCTTCTAAAGAAATGAGATAACTTTTGACTGACCTTGACCTGGCCTGTGCATTATGCAAAAAAATGATATGAAATTTGTCGTATTCTTGGGCTTGATATTTTTCCTCCCCATATAGACTAAATGAAGTTGCTGCTTGACTGCATCTCTGATTTCTCTCTGAGGCATCAGTGCAGTTTCTCAACACAGATTCTGTGTTGAGACATTTAAGATTATCCATATCCAGAAAGGAAATGTAACTGGATGTCACATCAGGGATACTTTAAACTACGGGGAATTCACTTGAAATTACAACCTGAGCCAGAAAGTCATTCTCTCTCATAGTAACTTATTTGCTGTCTGAGAATATTAATGTAGGGATTTTTCCCCAGGGAAAAATAAAATAAAAAAATAATAAAACATAAATAAAATAAAATCAGGTGTTTCTTCAAAGACAATGAAACTGAAAGGTAAAATTATGACTCTGTTTAGCACAGACTGTAGCTACCCCTACACCTCTCTGCACCCAAATGCGTCTTCCTACTACTAGAGAATACACTGCAAAAAACCACTGGATTTAGATATTTTGTAGTAATTGGTCTACAGTAGTTCTAACTATTGCAATAGAACTCAAAGATCTGCTTTGGGCACTTGGGTTTTTTTAGGTAGTTGTCTCAGATACTCTGTAGCTTGCAATTGCTTTCTCTTAGACCTAATCATGACCCGAATCTGTTGGCAGCTTCTAAATTCCATTGTGGCCAGGCTGCCCACAGAATTCATTGTGCTTCCACTTGTTTACAATCAAAAGGAAATGTTCAGTACACAAAAAGAACCCCCTGGTAACATAAGTATTACTACCAGCCAGATATATGATGGTTTCTTTTTTGGTTTTGGACAAGGATATTAGACATCTGGAGAACTTACGTAAGAGAAAGCCTTCCTATGGAAAAATGATCTGCATTTATGATTTGCATGATTGGAACATAATGATGACAAAAAGATGTATAAGAGATGGACTAAGCACAGTGCCTCTACTACTAAAAAACATCCCACCAGCCAAAATTCAGACATTTGTGTCAGCAAAATGGATTTTTTTTTCTTTTCTCCCCAGAAATCAACATTGGAGCCTTATCAGTCTGAATATTCTGACTTCTGTTGTAAGAGGCGAGGAACCCTACGGACTTTCCTAGCATGGAAGTGCTCTTAACATAATGAATCATAATATATCATAATAATAATTCATCCCTATCATAATAATAATTAATTCATATCATAACAAATATGAATTTTTACACTCCAACCTTTAGAAACTGCTATTGGAAAAATGATGGTTCTCTAGCTATGAAAAAGTGTAGACAAGCAAACCTCAGAGAAAGTATTAACGAGACAGAACACTGCTCTGAGGAGAGAGGGCATTATGGAAAAGTCAAAATATCTGTTTGCAACAGCTTTTTCTCAGTAATGGTTTCTGCTTGGCCTTGAATGCTGTCCTTTGACAGTGAAAGAGTCAGAATTTGGATTTTCATTGTTATTGTGTCAACTAAGTAGCTTCCACTGAGATAATGAGAAGCCCCGTGCAAAAAGGAACTACACTGTGGAAAACCACTGAAAATTATGATGGAAATTAATTATCCTGCCTAATGTGGGGAAATGTACTAAATCCATAAACTCAGCTGGACGCAACTTAGAGAAATCATGAAAACCTTTTGTCTCTAGGTCAAAACTTGAGGAACTCATTAGGAGTTTACTCAATCAGCAGGAGGAGGCTGCTTATAGAATAAGTCCTTTCTTTGGGTTTTAGCACAGACTTCAATTGGAAGCAATGCAATTAATTTCTGGGTTTGTCTCTTTTGAAGGGTGACTTTTGAAGAAGAATAGTTTTGCAAAAATCCAAATGCAATTGAAGTCTAAAGATGATTTTTTATGGTACAGAGGTCAGGTGCCTCTACACAACCTCTGCTTCATGAGGCCAAACATCAAATCTCTAAAGATACCAGATTTACAAGGCAGAAATGTACAAAAATCAGTGGAACAGGTCTGAGCTGAACTCAACTGTAATCTTCTAACCTGTAATGGAAATAACAGAGAAAGTTGGAAGAGCAGCAGCTATGAGAAGAGATGTTTGGTCAACCAGTTTTGTGGATTCCTTGAACTCTTATCTGACATTACTTATCACAAAGAGGTTTATCCCATGAAGTTTTATTCTGTGATTGGGTTGAGTATTTTCTAGTAGATGATATTTTCTATAAAACTCCATCTTCTTGAGTCAAATGAATAATTCAACATCAGTTTTCACTAGTGTCTGCTCTCACAGACAAAAGCTTGAAAATAAGATGTCAGAATATTCAAAAGCAGAAACAGACAAACAAAAATGAAAAATTAAAATAATAGTCTTTGATGTCACCTCAGTGTCAAAACAATTTGACTGTTACTTCTTGTTAATGATTAGATTTGGTGGTCTCACTATGTGTCTGGCTGTCAACTTTCTTTAGAAGTGTACTTTGAATACAAAAGTGCTGATTGACCACTATTACCCAAAACATTTAACAGCAGCAATATATATTTTAATATTTTTGAAACAAAGCCACAAGAGGATGATGCTAAAATTCTCAGCTTCTCTCTGTGAAACAAAAAATCCGGCCTATGGGGCACTGAGCTCCTTGCAACTCCATTCACTCCACTGCATTATCCACACCCTCCTTCCTGGGAGCTCCGGCTCATGTGTGCTCAAAAGCAGCATTAAGACTAACATCAGAAGTTCCTGTGTCCCATTTTTAAAGGTAAGTTAAGCACATCTGAGACAAGGTTTTGTAGACTTTCAATGAAGATTAGACTTTGAATTGCTAAGTCGCTTTGAAAACATTACCCTAAGCAGCTTTGAGATTGACAGAATTTGCCTTAAGCTGCTGTAAGGCTGACAAGATCAAGGTCTGGTGCAGTAACAGAAGTGCTTTGATTGCTTGCTCCTGGATGGTGCTGGGAGCTAGGAGAAACCAGGAACTAGGATAAGTTCCTGCTGCCATGAATGAAGCTCAGAGTTTTGATAGTGTTGTCTATAATGATACTCCTCATTCTGTGTGTAATTCCTGACTTAAGCAACTGAACTGGGACCTTTCCTTTTACTATCTTCATTTGAAATTAGTCTTGTGGCAATAAAAAGCCTAAAATCAAATCGTTCAGGAAAACCAGATTGTTCTTTTCCCTCCTCCTGCCATTACAAATTTCTACCTATACTGGATTAAGTTTACCCCGATTTTAAGACATTCCTCTGTCCTGTAGGAAAAAAAAATTACCATGAACCTTTACTTCTACCTAGCAATTAACTTTAGATGGGAAATATTTAGTAAAAGCCATGTGCTTAAGTTTAAGCAAAGTGAAACTAGCAGTCTCTCGAGTCAGGCTCCTAAACCAAATTTTGTTTAACATTTGAGTAATCTGACCAATTTCAAACAGATTACATGTACTTAGACCTAACTGTGTCACAACACATTTTATGTAGTAGAAAATAATTCATAAGTGCAGTTGTTTTTCTAATATTGCTCCTAGGTAAACCATTTCTATAAATTTATTTTAAGGAAATTAATTGCACATTTCAGAATGTAAAACTCAGTTTAAAACCTCATAAACCACTACCACTTCCTCAGCCTGAGTCAAATGATTGTGTCAAGCCAGTTAATGTCAGAGATGTGTGTGCAGGAAATAAAAGACTGAAGCAAAAATGGTAAAAACCCCAGTTTATGTCTCTGACAGCTATGAATAAACAGTAACTCCTTCGCTGGCTTATAGGTTATGCTGGCATCTTTCCTCTGTTTTTTAAAGACGCTGAATAATGCCTCCTACAAAAAGATCTTGCAGCTTGGAAAGTTGTAGAAGGGATCACTTTAATAAACACGTCTTTGTGTGTCATGTTCACCATGGGCTGACCCAAAAATTTCCTCATATCTTTTTGCTTGCTGAGGTATTTGATGAGGCTTTCTTGAGAGCTGGTCAATTCCAGTTTAAGTATACATGTTTAAGAAACATGTGTACAATGCCCTTAACAACATACCTCAATTTGTGTTCAGCCCTGAACTGGTCAAGCTTTTGGACTAGATGATCCTTGTAGGTCCTTTCCAACTGAAACATTTTCTTCCATTCATTCCATTCCACTTTGGTGGAGGAAAAGCCTCCAAAAGAATAACAAACCTTGTCTTTAACAAGGAAGATGCATGAGGTCAAGCTTTGTTTCCACTGTAGGATGGAGGAGCAAATCCCAGGCTCTCAAGAGAGAAAAAATGACAAGAACTTTCTGACCATGTTTTGAGGGGGGGGTTGGACATGCAACATCAGAATGATCTCCTTCAAACTAAATTACCTATGACCATATCTACCCAGAAGGACTGAAGTATAAAATATTTTCAGATACAGGAGTTTAGACCATATTTATCATTTTTGGGCATATCAAGAATTTTTAATATGTATTCTGTATAAAATGACAGACTGGTGTCTGAGAGCATTTTGTGTAGTGGATAAAAATACTTCACTTGGCTTAAAAGTGCCTTGATGAAGGTAACTGAGGATGGCACAGAGATACTCAAGCTGTGTACAATTTCAGGTGATCTTCAGAATCACGCACTGATACTGAAAAAATCTTGAATCACTTGAAAGTGATTTGGGAATTACAGTGTGTTGAGTGGCTGAGCCGTCCTTGGGCAGTGTAGGCACTCCTGGTATAGTTGTGAGATTACAGTAGAGAGGGCTTTCTTTTGTTCATAATTTGGGAAAAAAAATTAGGTGCAATGCAGATATTCTTAGAGAAATCTAAGCTCCCTAGGAGGTAATGGAGAGAGCTGAATACCTATGGGAAAGGAATAATTCTGAGCATTTACATTAGATGAGAAAAATGGGCTGATACAGGTGGTGTGAATATTTCTCTGATTCAGTGTCCAGTTTCCTAATGGCAAAGTAAGAATAGGCAAAGAGGGCATTGTGAAGTGCTCAGAAAATGTGGTTAACGTGGCCATATTGACGGCTGTGATGGGTAAATTGAACATAAAGAGTGGAATGCTTTTGATTTCAGTAGAAGCATCTATTGAAGCTACACATCTCATCAGAAAAGCCTGAAGTATAAATTACACTGTCATTTAGCATCCAAAACCCATGCCATCAAGATGAATTGAGCCTTACAGAATGACAGAATAGGAACTGAAAAGAATTTCTTTTTTCAAATTTTTCAGACACGTCAGGGAGTTGTGGAAAAACAAACAAGCAAGAAAGTGAACAAACAAATGTCTGTGACTGAAGAGATGTTTTTCTTTCACTTGATGTGTAAAAGACTGAAATATTCATCAACAAGTTTTTTTCCTGGACCAATTCTTAGAATTTTTAATATTTTGTAGCCTCATTTACAAGCTGTAGGAACTTCATATTTTTTCACTTCCAACATGGAAACAGTAATGCAATTTAGTGATTTATTTAGGGGCTGAGCAAGGTTGCTGTCTCTGGAGAAGGTTGTGGTGAACAGCGGGGAGAGGATCAGACCATATGTGCCCTGTTCCTATATGTTCCCTAAACATCTGCTGCCAACCAGTGCCACAGAAAGGACACTTGTCACAGGAAGGACACTCGGCTAGATGCACCTTTCTTCTGAGCCAGGGTAGTTGCAAGAAAAAATTGATGTTACATTTAAGGAGGAGCACAGATACAGAAGGTGAGAAACTGAAATTGTCTGCATGACTTGCACTAATGCTGATAGGTAAAAGGATGTGGAAAATGTTCAATGTTTAAAAAAACAAAGAAGCAATCCAGGTAGAAAAAAAAATCAAACACCAGAAATATCTGTGCGTGACAAATTATGAAAATGTGGCTTAAGGAGAATTGGGCTGAACTCTTCAGTTTGCTGCCAGTTTTCCCTGCACGTATTGATGACTCTCACTTGTCGGTCAGCTGGGGGAGACTGATTCCCAGCACCAAGAATGCTGCCCAGACAACCCACAGACTGCCAGACATCTCAGGGAGCTGGGGAAACTCACAGAGGTCAGGGCGGGACAATTACTGTGGAGCTGTGGAGTTTCCATGTATGTGTCAATGTTACATCAAATAAATTTTGACCCTTGTGTCCCTCTGTCAAGGGTTGTGTGTGAAGATTAATTAATATTACCTCAGCAACATGAAAGTTGCTATAGCACATAAAAGTACTGGGTTGCACTAAACAGAAATAGTGTAAATAAGAGTTTCAAACCACCTTTGAAATGAATTTGCCTTAACTTTATAGACTGACCAAAGCACTAGGTTCACAAGTGTGTAGTCTTCAAATCATGTTAGAAAATCAATATCCAAACATTTTTCCTATTTCCAGCTCTACTGTTCACCACTCCGGCCTTACAGGATCAAATTACATTTGGTTGTTTAATGTATCATCCAACTAGCAGTGCAAATGCTATATTCTAAATAGTTTCCCTCCTGTCTCTGTCTCATTAACCTAGTTATTCCCTGTCAAATATTAAGCTAAGGAAATATCTGCTTCTCCAGGAAAGTCTGAAATGTTTCTTTTCCACGGCTACCATGTACTCCTACAGTTTTGTCAGTAAGCTCTGTAAAGTGAACCAAGTTAGTGAAAAGACTCTAAACAGAGTGATTTTGTATTGCAATGAATAACTTTCATTTTTTTTTACATAAACAAGCAAGTCAGTACAAGATACAATGTGATTAAATTAATATGAATTTAAAAACACCTTAAAAATGGATTGTAAGGAACTTGATTTATCTTCAAAGGGGCCCTTGCTTATGATCTCAAAAATCTGTATCTTAAAATCCTTTTTTTTGAACTTAAGAGCAAGAGCCTCTCTTCTTTTAAAGGGTAGATATAGGCACTATCTTCTTCACCAGAAAGGCCCTTATTAAGCAAAGCCTCATTGCAGCATGAGACTGCCTCTGAGGGAAAATTTCAAAAAAATCTTCCCAGTAGCAGGACCGCTTTTGAAAATCTCCGTATCTCCCACAGCTGTAGCAATAATTTGCTGCCTCTAATTACCAGTTCTATTGCAGTACTGGTCTTTAAGGAGGTGGATTGAGATTTTTAATTTCCTTGCTTTGTTTTTCAGAGTTTGTATTGTTCCTCCCTTTTAGTCAAGGCGGAGGGATCTCCTGCCTGCTGCAGTGGGCATGTCTGTGCTTTCAGCTCTCCCCAGCAGGAGCCTGTGCCCCAGGCCAGGCTCACTCAGTGTTCAGAGAGCAGCAGACACCGGGGCAGGCCTGGCCCTGCACTGCCATGCTCTGCAGGGACACTGAGGAGAGGATGTGCCACCACAAATCCTGCCACAACCAAGGTGCAAAACAGGCCACAGAAATGTCCTGGCCTTACAACATCATAGTCAGTATCTTTGGAAAACCCTTCTACCTCCTCAAATGCTTGTTGGCAGCTCGTGTATGACCAGCCTGAAGGAAGTGCTAGAGCAGGAGGTGGGCATGAAAAAAAGGCAGGCAGCAAGGAGTGCCTTCCAGCTCCGAATCACGGACACCAGCAGCAGTCAGAGCATCACAAACATCTCTCCTCAGCTTTTTTGATTGATTGCCTACAGGTATCCCAACACTCAGTGTACCTGCTGCCATGAGTCCAGCCCCTGGCACCAAATTCATCTCCTGCCTTCAAGCTGATACCTTTCAGTCAGTGAGATCTCTCCTTGGGAGTTCTGTGCTCAAAGCTGGAGACATTTTTGAGGAACTGCAAACCTGAGTGTTTCATTACTCAGCATCCTTCACCAAGTGCCTGTCTCTCTCTGGGGCCCTGCTTTACAAAGCAAGGATAGATGGCATTTCCCTGCCATGAGGGAGAATCGTGAGGATAACTACAGTAAGGATTGTGCAGCATTCAGAAACTAAATACCAATTACACAGGGCATTGGGGTGTAATAAGAGAGCTGAGGAAAGAAAAGGCCATACCAATAAAGTTAAATTAATTATTTACAATCAATTACAGAATGTGTTTAAGGATGAACCCACAGAAGAGCCTTTCAGACCTGTCAAATCAATGGAACCATCCACACTTGATGTGTCAGTAGACAAAGTTTAATAACAAATCAGTAAAATGAATAGTAATAAATTACCAGGATGAGATGAATGACTCAAACATGTGGAAATGGAAAATACTGAGCCAGTTTTTTAAAGGGAGACAACAAATGAAATCTGACTTGAGAAACAGGTAGATCTACTTAACTTCCTTAGGCACATTAAACTCATGGACCAGAAATATCACCTCAACTTCCAGAAAACTTACAACAGACTTCCTCACTAAAATGTCATGAAATGTAAAGAAAAAGAGAAAAAAACCCAGTGTTCTATGTGTGAAGGATTAGTAAATGCTTAAAGGATAAGGAAAAAAGGTGAATAAAGAAGGTTTTATTTTCACAAGAGAGTAAATCCTGCAAAAGATCTAGAAAAGGTGATGAAAAATAAGCCAATAATATTTTCTAGAGACATTGAAGTATCAAGGGTAGAAAAAACAAAAATTGACTCAGAAGATTTGCAAAAGAATTACAGAATGTCCAGTGACTGGATGACAAAACACTTGAAGATACACACCTAGCAGTGTGTACTCACAGCCCAGGAAGCCAACTGCGTCCTGGGCTGCATCATAAGAAACGTGACCAGAAAGATGAGGGAGGGGATTCTGCCCCTCTGCTCTCGTGAGATCTCATTCGGAGTGCTGCATCCAGCTCCGGGGCCCCCAGCATGAGAAGGACAAAGACCTGTCGCAGTGAATCCAGAGAAGGCTGTGAAGATGATGAGAGGGCTGGAGCACCTCTCCTATGAGGATAGGCTGTGGCAGTTGTGGTTGTCCAGCCTGGAGAAGAGAAGGCTTCAGGGAGTTGTCATTGTGGCCTTTCAGTACTTGAAATGGGGTTATAAAAAAGATGGGGACAGATTTTAGCAGGGCCTGCTGCAATAGGGTGAAGGATAATGGTTTTAATTGGAAAGAGGGCAGGGTTAGATTGGAAGAAATTTTTTATGATTAAGCTGGTGAGGTGCTGGAACAGTACTGGTTGTGTGTAGCTTTGAGTAACCTGGTGTAGTGGAAGGTATCCTTATCCATGTCAGGGGTGTTGGAACTAGATGATCTTTAAGTTTGCTTCCAATCCAAACTATTCCATGATTCTATGGAATTCAATGTGAATAAATGCAAAGGGAAGCATGGGGAATATCAGTCCTCAGTAAATCTACATGCTGATACATACGGGGTAAGCAAATACTCCCAAAAGTGCCGGAAGAAGTACTGGAGGAAGTATTTTTTTTAGGAAAGCATGAATTCAGTGCTTTGCATTAGTGAAGAGGGCAAATTTGTACATGCCATTTAAGGAAATTAATAAAGAACACAAATAATTGTTATTGTACCATGATACAGACACCCACACACCTCTACAGACACACCTCCTGATCCTTTCCTCCCAAAAAAGACCCAGAAAAGGCAAAGAAGGAACAGAAAGGGCAATAAGGGCAATTTTCTCACAGGAACAGACTATACAAACTAAGCCTCCTCAGCTGTAAGAGAGATGACCAAGACAAAAGCATAATAAAATTAATGAAATTACAGATTTCAAGAAAGAGGGAATAGGCGACACTTGTTCCCAAGAGATGGAGGCAAATGTAATATAGCCGCTTACATAATAGACAGTATGCAATTAACAAGTAGGTGTTGTGGACTCTGAAAACTTAAAGGGATCTTAAAAAAGTCTTCCAGATGATCTGCTATCAGTACTATTTGAAACAGAGTGATTGGAGGGAAGGACCTTTGGTCCACCTGAGTTTGGTGGTCATGTTCCCTTTCACACATTCACCCTACAGCACCTGGGCTTGGGTTTATCTGTATACCTTGAAACAGTTGTCTTTTGGCTTGTGACAACCTGCATGAAAGACAGGTTGGCTTTCAACTTTTATATTTATATCCTGCCATATTTGTTGAATCCAGCTAAGGAATTCAAGCTGAAACCCCATTTGTACAAATGTGATACAGGTGCCTATAGACAGCTGGGATCCACTCCTAGGGACAGTAATTTTCTTCAGGCTATGCAAGTCATTGTCTATATATATGTTTCTTCACCTAGTTGTTCCTTCAGAGAAAGCTTGGAGATATGAGAAACACTAATTGAGAGGTAGATACAACTATTTTTATGTTATTATCAAAGCACTTCTTTCAGGCTAAGTCCTTCTCTTTTTTTTCCTCTGATATTTAGTTTTAAAGGGATGATGCGCTTAATTTTTATCTGAAAGTCTTGGCACAGTTACTAAGAATTTTAAATCAAAGCAATTTAAATAATTTTATTGAATATAATTTTGAGTAATCTTTTGATTTTCCAATATCAAGCAGTGTTTCATGGTTAGCAACCTCATCTAGCTGAAGATGTCCCTGCTCATTGCAGGGGGATGGAACTGGAACATTTAAAGGTCCCTTCTAACCTAAGCTATTGTGTGGTTCTACGATTAGACTGAATGAAAGGATTGAAATGACATCACATATTTAAGAGCACTGAATACTCCTAGAATTACAAATGTTACAGACTAATTCTGTGTTTCAGTGCAAAACTAAATTTTGCTTGTTTGTTACAGAATTCTACTGGCGCAAGACTTAGTGCCTACAATAATTAAAACAACCTACATAAATATGGCTCAGTTTACAAGACTGTGGATGTATGCACATCTTTCTAACCTACCACAGTAATATTAGGATTTTAACCAAACTGTTAAATACATCTAACCTTATTTCTTTTTGCAGTTAATCCAAGTATTCCCCATTTTTAGAAAAATTCTCCCACTACAAAACTAGGTTCTTTTGCCTTTGGGTAAAGATATGAGCAGAGGAAAAATTTTCTGGAATCTGTTTTTCAAATATTATTAAAAAAGTTTCTTTTCTAGGGAAAATAAAGTATTATAATTGGATGTTAATAAATGCTGCCACAACAACATCTGAAGAAATGTTTTAAGGAATATTTTCCTCTTACACTTCATTATAAACTAAATAAGAGAAATATCATCATAATGTTCATGCAAAAAAATGACTTGGAGAAAAAAAATGCCATGTATGCCCTAAAGATATCTTTGTTCTTGTCTCTCTATAAATGATTGACAGGGTAAAAAATGAAGTAATTAACTTCTAGCTGATGGAAAACAGTAACACGGGTCTGTAATGATGGCACCCGTGAGTGGCATAGTGTCCTACTTATCTGCATTTTAAAGCAACAGCTGCTGGGTCTTGCAATGTCTGCAGAATTTTAAAGAGAAGCAAAATTAGAAACAACAGTACATCTTTACTATAAATGTCACAAAACTGATCCTCACAAGACAGAGATTTAACAGAATGTGTTGGACATATGTGAAATAATTATATTGGAGGGAAAAAAGCAGCTCTTATAACTCCTGACATCTATGTAAAAATACCCTGAAGTTTCTAAATCAACATAACTCACATATACGGTTTCACTGTTACCAAATTTCTTCTAGACTGAGACAGCTGTCTTGAAGATCTTCTTGAATCAGGACACTTTGTAAAAGAAGTTAATTATAAAAGGGTGCAGATGCCTTATTGCTAGACTGCATTTACACAGCTAGACATATCTGCTCCAGAGAGGGCTCAGTATTGCCAACCCGTTTGCAACCTCAATGCCCAAGGTTAATGCCCTCGTGCACACACCATCCACACAGCTCAGCACTGGCCTCAGGGCTGCTTTGAGCCCCGAGGAACGATCAGTTGAAGGCTGTGGTGTTCTTCCTCTGAAAAGTGGCTGAAGTAAGGATACAGAGCATTGTAGCCTCACAAACCATGTTTTACAGCATGACAGCAGAATAGTGTTGCATGTCCTAAACAAGTGGGATGAGGGTGTATAGAAGTCTCCCAGAGCAAAAGTCTGAGAGACTGTGTCATACAAAGGGATCCAGACTGCTGATATCCATGCTGCCCAGTGAAATCTCCAGAGTGAACTGTCCTAAAACCAAGTTCTCCACATTTGGCCTCTAAGGCAACCATTTAGTTTGCTCAAAAGAGAGCTTGGGAGTAAAGGAACAGCGCAGTGTGAGGAATCAAGGCCCTGGGTGCAAAGTGGCCTGCAAGATCATCTGGCTTCCACAGTCATACCCAAAGAATTGTGCCACAGAAACATTTTTTTTAGAAATAATATCATTTTGTTGGTGAGGTAAAGTCATATCTAACATATCATATTGCAGCAGCTGGAAATCCTGTTTTGGAGTGAAATGAATTCATTCATGTGAATGTGGCTCACAAACTAACAATGATATTTTCGTTGCTAATCATTGATATTATCTTTGAAATGGCCTCCTCGTTTAAGGGGTTCTTAAAAAGAAAATGGCAGCTCAAGCAACGTGAAATTCCAGGCTGGCATGTGATTTATTTTAGCTGTAGCTATGATTGTGATTGTAATTACCTTGGACTTTCTTGATGGTTGCTATTCAGAAAGTTTCAGATGATCCTGAAAATCAGGACCATATCTAATCTCACCTCTTTGATAATCACTTGAAGTACAGCAAGGCAAAAAGTATTGAATACGGTCTATGATAAAACTTACTGTAGACTGATAGGTTACTCAAAGCTGAATGTAAGATTCAGACTGATCATTTTTAATGCCTAAAATGAACACAGATGGATTTTAAGCACCACAGCCCTATTGCAAAATTCAGAGTTTCTGCTCCTTCAGTGGACCAAGTGTTTTAGACTACATTTACTCTCACAAATTTGTGAGAAGCTGGTTGTCTCTCTCTCACTTAAATATTCATGGAATTCACATTTAAGGCAGGGAAACATCCCGACTGCATTTAACCCTATTTTATATATTTAAGTTTTACTATGCTTTGAATATGCCTCACAAACATACACAGAAGTGAAAGCAGAAAGACCACAACAGGAGAGACCAATCCCGTTCAAAACCACAGACATGATATTTACCTTTTTCTAGTAGTCTAGTGGTTAGACACTCACTTAAGTATGAGAACTTCAAGATTTTGCCGCATCATTGACTGAAGAAGTGGGATATATAAATGCAGTTTCCTTAGCACACTAGCAGGATCTAGAACTCTCTCATCTCATAAAGTGTCTTAACCACCAGGTAGCCATTTTTGGAAAGGACATTTCTCACCTCTTCTCTTGAAAAAGCACAGTGACCGAGGGGTCAGGATGGTGAAAGTTTGAGAGAAATTTTCTAGTTTCTAGAAGGAGGAATGGAGTCTGAAGAATGCAGTGGTGAAAGAGCCACCCTGACTGTCATCAGTGATTCCAGGTTGGCTTTGACTGAAACAGCAATAATTTAGGGAAAAGGGGTATGCTCTTGCCAGATTGTTTTGCAAAATGTCTGGAACATCATCATCACCACCATTTCTTCCTCTTACATTTTAAACAACACTGCTGCTCAATAAAGTGCCTCTATCCTCATTTGTGGAACTTTGGTCTCAAATTCCTGAGGAGTTGGCACCTAAAACAGAGACTGAAACAAAGCTTTCAGCAAGAGTGAGAATTTAGATATATTCCAGAATTATTTTTTTCCATAAACTAAATCAGGGCAGCATGTCTGAACTCAGCCCATCCCTAAGATGTTGCTGTGCTCTGTAAGGGAGCTCCATTAAGGGCCAAAGTCCTTGCTCAGCACAGCAAAACTGAACTCCTTACTCAACACTTCCATTTACTGTACACACAATTTATGTAACTAAGTTGGGCACCTTGGATCACCTTCTATGGACCATTATGAGATGCTGGGATGCCAGAGCTGGGCTCTCGTAGCTCATAAAATGGCCTGGAAGTTAAGTGCACTTCTGTCAGTTCTACAGGCAATATTTGAGTCAGTTCTGCTCTCTACCTCTGCACCCTCACCCTGGGGATTGCTTCCTCCTGCAGCCACCTTGGAAAATGCTTTTAGCATTTTAGCAAAGTCCGTTCCAAGTCTCTCCCACCATGAATCAGCAGCAATGTTTTTATTCATACCGCTAAATTCTCTACTTGGACCAAGAATTCTCCTTGAGTGACACTGAAAACTATTCAGAAAGGAAAGTGGTGGTTCAAGGTTTGACCTGTTCTGTATTGACTTGAGGGAGAACAAGAGAGTGCCATGTTGCTGAATGGCAACATCAATTTCTTAAACACTATGCAGTGAGATCAATGGAAATAAATCAATACTTCACTTAAAAATGGTGTAATGGAAAGAAGTCTCTTACTCTTTCCTTTAAGAGATAAAAAAGAGGTAAAGAAAAGTATTTGATGCACAAATAACACAATGAACCAAACACTTGGAAAGTCCTAAAAAAATGCATTACCCTCTTTCACAGACTGTCACCAAATGGGATTATCTCAAAGCTCACTTATTTTGCTCGCTGTCATTAGAAGGAGCAGCTCATCCCTGAGTTTTACGAAACAAAACCTAGAGGTTTACCAAATAAAATGAGATTATCTCCTGCCTACAGAGCATAAAGGCAGGGACGAGGATTTAAAATAAGGTAAGAGTGATGTGACAGCAATGACAAGATTTATTATTACAAAGGTCTGGGAGAGACTGAAAAAATCAGAACATTAAAACATGGGGACTATCAACCAACCATGCCTTCCTGCAATTTAAGCATTTCTTCATTTCCAGTAAGGATGAATCTGAAAGAAATGCTTCTGAAACACCATTATTTATATATTGTATTAGGACTAGAAATATGTTTTCAAGTAGTTAAAATTAATCTGTTTCCTCAACCCACTTAATTAGTTATGAGGGGTGAATTGTTGGAGAAGAGAGACCAGAAGCAGAAGGTATTCATGATGGTTTAATTATGTTTTATCTGATGTCTTATGAAATTTGAGAGACTGGCCAGATCACTGAATGGATGAGAATTTACTATGATGCTCTTGTTATATCAAAGTGAATTGTGATGTTATTCAACTTAGCAGAATTCTTGTAACACTAAAATCCATCACTGATAAAAGTATATTTTTTTCAGTTACCATTTATTTTCATATTGATGCAACGATCTGAATGGAGTAATCTTTTAGGGAAGTGTAATCCCATTCTTTCTGAAATGCAGAAAGAACTGAATGCAAATTAATCTAGAAAAATTCACTTGAAATACACAACTGGACTGCAAGAGTGGAAATG
The DNA here is from genome assembly GCA_013397175.1 of Platysteira castanea. Lineage (NCBI taxonomy): Eukaryota > Metazoa > Chordata > Aves > Passeriformes > Platysteira > Platysteira castanea. Next base: position 2,944,277 of record VYXC01002065.1, read on the forward strand.
TATATCAAGGGATGGACTATCATTTCAAAACTCTGCTCTAGGGAACAAGTACTGAGCAGTGGCAACTCACTAATTTGCTTCTCTCCCCCACCCCCCTCAATAGATACCTGTGACTACAATTACAGGGAACATCCTCTATGTTTGTGCATTTCAGCCTGTGTCCTAGGCAGCCAAAATCCAGTACCCTTCACTCTGAGTTCCAGACAGACACAAAAGCATGGCTGTGAAGGGTTGAAATACGTGAAATGTAATGACTGTAGTTGTGCCGCTGAAGGAATAAAGAGCTGAAAAGCGTGATTGGTGAGGTCTTAGATAATGGATTAACTAACAAGTGCCTGTAGTCCATCAAAGAACTAATGGAAATTTACTCAAGGTACCTGTAGTATACTGTGGAGAAGCATGTGGAGACCTGGAATCATCCAAATACAACATTAAAGAGATGAGTAAAGCAAGAACAGAACAGAGTGATGTTAATAATTTCAGCGTACATGTATATTTCATGTATGTTAACCAATTAGAGCATAAAAAAAGGCATGGTGGAACTATCTTGCAGAAGAGGGAAATGGTGGAACCACTGTCCCTGGAAGAGTTCACCAGCTGTGTAGATGCTCAGGGACATGGTTTAGTGGTGGGCCTGGCACTGCTGGTTTAATGGTTGGACAGAATGATCTTAGAGGTCTTCTCCAACCTTACTGATTCTGTGATTTAATGTATAGAGAACAGATAAAACATGAGTAAAGGAAAGATGCAACTTGAACTTTTAAAATAATTTGATCTACTGGCAGACACTGCTGTGAGATGCTTGATCAGTGACACACTGTGTTATAAACAAAAACGCAGCTCACAGGGGTGAGTACAGGGACAGCTCACAGGAGGAATTTTGAAACATTGCCTAAGCATCTAAGTGTTGGTTTTGGGAAAGCCAAAGCTTTAAGCACCCTGGTCTAGTGGAAGGTGTCCCTGCCTATGGCAGGGGGATGGAATTTATACATGGTCTTTAAGGTTCCTTCCAACTCCAAATTTTCTATGATGCTATTCGGTTATTGCAATTTTAAGCTGCAAATGCAGCTTAATGGTGTTAAACTGTAAATGCTCTCCCTCCAAAAAAAAACATGAGGTACAATTTGATAGGTCTTTGGGAAATGTAAAGAACAGCCCTCTTTTACAGAGCATCATTGCTCAGCAACCCAAAACTATAAACATCTAATTTTCTATTCTACCAAGGCAAATTTCCCATTAATCATCCATTAGAAAGTCTATGTCAGGCAAAATATTGGCAGAGGAAACTCTAGCCTTGCTGGTGGACGACTGCTTTCATCAGTGAAAAATGCTGAGAAATCAGAAAATAAATTCTAAAATCAGCTACTTATCTCAAAGTTTCAATTATTCTTGTAATTGGGGATGATTATTCTGTATACACATAAGGAAAAAATAGCTCACAGAAATACAGAATCTGTAAATCCCAGCCTACCATGATTATTTAAAAAGTATTTATATTTTCATACAAGCACTTTTCTAGATCTAATTACACTAAATTACTTCTATTGGTACTTCATTCTTCCAAGAACAGTCTGCAAAGATGATTTTTTAAAATGTTCTTTTAGGATCCCATGTGGTCCTATTACCAGTGTGATCAGAGGTAAAACACAACACGAAAAACATATCCAGTGTTTCACTCTGAGTGAATGTTTTGAGTATTGCAAAGTTTCTGGTATAAAGATCACTCAGAGAGAATCTTACTGAAGTATTTGACCTAAATGTGAGCAGGTCTACTTTTTAGCAATACTCTAAGAGAGCACTCATGATGTTTTCCTGGACCTCTCTTGTGGGTGGGTGCAGTCTTTTTGGTATGTAATGAAGACACAATTACAAGAAATATTCCCTTTTTGCTGACTGAAAAGACTAAGTCCGTGACTTAAAAGCTAGAGCTCTGCAGAGAAGTAACAGCACTGAAAACACCACAGATTTATTTTTTTTGTTCTGCCTCTCATAGCAGAAATGGATGGAAGGCCAGGTACGTGTCACGCTTTCAAAGGGATGGATATAGTCATGTGTTTTCAATGGAGTTTTCCTCACGACTTTTTGTTCCAGTACCTTAATAATATGTCAGAAGTCAGGGGGAGAGAGAGAGAGACTGGATCATCCTTTTCTTAAACCTGTTGGGGTTTTCTTGTTTACGACACATCATAAGAGTACAACCTGAGCCTTGGTCATACTGACCTGAAACCGAAGCATTAGACGTACTCTTCTGATCCCATTAGAAAAACTTCCATTCAGGCTGCAAAAAAAATCTCCCAACCTCTTTTCACACATCAAATTCAGAAATTTCAGATACAATTAGATGTCCGACTCTTCAGAGTTTGGTGACTTAAATAGTCTGAGATGACTTATTCAAAATCTATTTATCTCCAATAACTGCAACTGGGTGTCCTACAATGAACAAACAGCTCATTGTAGTGCTCCAGCATCACCTAATATCTCTTTAACAATATAACTGTGTATCTTTAGGTCCTAAATCAAGGCAGAATCTGAGCTACTCAATTCCAGCATGATACCACTTATCTTCCTGAAGAAAGAACTCAGATAGGATGAAAAATTCTTTGTGTGCTTTTAACAGGCAGAGATCTTCTAAACAGTAACTTGGGAGTAAAATTCTTGCTATCACTAAGATTTTTCTTTGAGCTATGGCAGTGCATGACTCCTCAATTCACTCCACAGTACTAGTTATATTGAATGCAGATGGGGTTTACTTATTTTGTAGAAGACATAATTATTATGGAATGTTTAATACATAAATTTAGAGTACTTCCCGTATTTCACATATTTATCTATCTGCTCTTCCAAAAGACAACAATATTCCCTTTCAAACTCATGTCCCCAGTTGCTCTGGAATATATTTAGAACTCAAGGCAAGAAGAAAAATTAATGCAAATCTTTTGTGCAACATGCTGGGGTAGGAAGTGCATTTCCATAGAGGGAACACTAAAAGTACAACTGCAGCAGCTTAATATTTTATAAAATTTCCTAAAAAAGAAGCACTGAAATCTGAGTATAATTGAAGTGTCCTTTCCTAAAACTCAAACGCCAACAAAGTAGGGATTTTCCTTTCCTCATCTTAATGCAAATTAGAGCTGCTGCACTGAAGCAAGGAAATTATAGCAAGTAAGAAGTTTAGGGAGAGGAAACTTTAATCCTTCGGCGCACTGTTCACATTAGAAGGGAGTATATTCTTATGTCTGTCCAACTCTGATGTCTTTAGGATGGCAATACAGAGGAATTAAAACTAAAGTAGCTGAAAATCCATCTACCATGCAAGACTTTCATACTCTATTGAGAGGAAAACAACCCCATTTTCCACAGGCTAAATTCAGCCATGATCCTTGCATTATGCTGGATAATTTTCAAGTCATTAATTCAGTCAATTTATCTATTCTTTCATACTTTCAGTGAGAAAAACATCCTATCTTGTCAATTATTTCTTTTACAATCTTTTTCTCCAGACTTCTTGCAGCCAAAGCTGTTGCAATCCTCATTAGAGGCAAAACTATCTGTTGAATTTTATCCAAATTTTTAAACCGCTTTGATATTCTTGAAGGAAATCTATATGTATGTATTTCTAAATGAATGATTATCTGCTGGTGGTGTACCAGACAGACAAAGGCAAATAAATTGATCACTGAGAACATTTAAAAGAAAACCCTGTATTTCTAATCATGTTCTTTTTAAACATATTCTGAATTTTAGCACTGAGCAATAATACAAATTTACAATCCTGAAACCATCAATTGAAAAACCATGATTTCACTAACACAGTAGCTATAATAAAAGGTCATACTTCTTGGCCTGTGTGAGAAGACAGCATATAACTCAGATATTGAAAGACATTATCAGGCATTTGATGAATGAGATCAGATTTACAGGAAAGAATAGTTATTTACCACTAAACCAATGAAACTCACTTGGCTGCCAGGTTTCGTATCTGTTCTGCATGGGAGTTAATAATCTGTGGTTATTGTGCCTGCAGCAGGAGATGTGGTGAGCTGTGGACTGCAAACTGAGCCATCATCTTCTAGCAGTAACCACTAGATTTGGCCAGATAGAAAGCCCAACACAGAAATTGATATGAAGTGTCTCATGGTCCACATCTATTAATTCATATTTTGTCCTTACTGATTTTATTAATTATTAAAGTGTAAGTAGATGAAGAGATTGTCAAAGACTTATCAAGAAAATTTATGTCCAGTTCAGTTTTGCTGAAAGATCTGCTAGCGTTCACAAGGTTTTCAAGATGAATCCACATGTACATATCAATGATGAAAGAGGAATTCTGATTATTAGTCCTAGAACACCTCATGATTCTGGCTTGTAATCAGTAAAGACTGATGACCCTAATTGCAGTCTAGTTAGGGTTAACTTAAGCAGAATGAAACCTGTGTAAATCAGATCTGAAGAGGCATCATGCACTGAAGTCATGCTGTAACTCATAACTCCAGAAGAGGCTTTAGGAACCTAGTTCTGACCTTGATAATGTTCCTGTAGCTCATCCTTTTTTCTGTAAAGAAGACCAGGTATGAAATCAGGACCAGACACCAGTTCCCTAAACAATATAGTGTGATGAATTTGCTATTAAATTCATAACAAGTGGATGTCATAAAAATGTGTCTGTAATGTCATGTCTCGAGGAGACACTGGGCAGAGGGACTCTGAGATCAAATCTACTTTCCAGGATATCTCTTGGCACATTACATCCTCAACTTCTCCCTGCAGCACAGCCTTCTTGTCACAATAGCTCTCCATGGACGTGGCAATGTTCTGCCAGCCAGTATAGAAAAGGAAAAATAACTTTGAATGCTTATACTGAAAGGGCAATTGCATTTGGAGTCTGCAAACCCTGTTAGAGACACTGCTTCTCCCTTGTTTCCTGCAGTGCTTCTGGAAATTATTTTGATACTGTCTAGTCTCAATCCATTTTCAAGATGGGTTCACAAAGATACCTGTTTCCTTGTCCATAAATACATTAAGAAACCATAGACATTTTTCAAATCTAAGCTCTCCTTCTTTTACAAGAGTAGTTCCTGAAGTACTCTCAGGAAAATGGAACATGGCAGACAAAGTCTGACTGGCTGGGTACAGATGGGAACAGCAGAAAGGACTGAAATACGGCTTTGCATCTTGAACCATCTTCAAGAAAGTGGCAAAATACTACTTGATGGCCATTAGGCTGCGCTTTCATTTTGTCAGTGATCACCTACGATCCTTTTCTCTCCAAATTGTCTTACAGTCTCTGCAGAAAGGAGTAATTACTACAGTGGGTGTCTGCAGCCTCTACCTGGACTCTAAAATGTCTCAAGGACATCAAGAGGAAAAAGCCTGTCTGCAGAGATAGTGCTTCTTAAAAGAAAAAGATTACAGATCTTTCCAGCTCCCAGAGTGAAATAAATATTGATACTTTTTGGAAATGGGAAGGACAGGTATCATTAGCAGCACACTAAGGTAAAAACTACTCCAACCTGACATATCAAAAATCTAAGTGGTTAGAAATATGAGGTTATAAAACCCCTAAAGCCTTCTATGTTGTTAAGTAACGTTTTCTGCCCTATTTTTTTCCCAAAGCTTTCAGCTGCTGCCCACTATGCCAGGACCCTTTTAAACAACCAGAAGGAAGATGTAGGAGCAGAAATAGCAACGTGTTATTGCCTTGTCTGTAAGCAGGGGTTTGTATAGGAGTAGATATTATGCTGTGCTAAGCAGGTGTGTTGATGGTTGTAGCAGCCCAATATATCGGGTAAAGGAATGTGGCTGCCTTCAAGGTCAATTAAAAAGCCTAAGAAATAGAATCTATGGAAAGTGGGTGAATGTTTAACTATTATAATTCCCATTTGACGAGGAATATCTGGAAAACTCTTCACCAGATAACTCTGATAGTCTTCTTTTATTTGCTACATTAGTAGATAAAGAAATTAGAGTAAGAAGTTTTAAGAGAAGAATGAGCCACACACATAACCAGAGTCTTCACAAGAGATGAAGTCAGGGACATGGCAGAATGCAGATGTACACACACATATATATACAGACACACAGAGATGTGTTAATCTCAAATAATTTTTTACTCCACTTGTTCTGAATATGAGGCACATTCAGAGAGGATCAAATCCTACCTGTCAACACTGGTATACAGGAGGGGCAGAGATGGGGCAAGCAGTGCAAGACCTGCTGGGGCTGGCACGCTGAGCTGGGTCCCCTGGACACCAGCTTTAAGTACTGACCAGTGCCACACAAGCACCACTCACAGCAGAAATAGCAAAGTAGCTGCATCTAAACCAGGGTTTACTCAACACGATGTCAGCCTGGGAGGACATGTTTAGTACTTTTTTTCCTGTTACAAAATTGGAGTGGTAGGGAATGACCAAATGGAGTTCCTGAGGAGCTCCGTATCACCCCCAGCTCAGGTAGGCAATTCCCCAGATCTTCCCAGGCTCACCATAGCATTATCACCATAATTTCTATTTCAAATGAGAAGCAAAAGGGTCAGCAAAGACTACTGGTCCCACTTAGCCTCCTCACTTAACTTGGCTGGGCTCTCTCCTCATAGATGGACTTCCTTGTGGTGAGACCAAAGATCTCCTCATTTGTCTTTATTGGAAGGAACTTTGAATTTCCACTTTGAAATTCCCACTACCCTTTTCAGCAGTGTTATGTCCTGTTTAAACACTGTTCTCAGCTTTGTTTCAACACAGTTGATTTGGAGAGCCTGCTCTATAGCAGCTTTATGACTTTTCTCTATAAGATTTCAGGTAGAAAACTCTTCAATAGGGCCAAGCATCTTCTTTCTCTCACATTAGCCACTGTACTGTGTACCAATGCACATATTTAGATTTCCAACTTTGACTGCACTCACACAAGCTTTTATTTCAATAGGCTTTCATCTCTATGTTCACGGTCTAAGCTACTGTCTTGTACTTTTCCAGTTGAGAGCTGCACAAACTGATGGTGTCCTGTTATAGCTGTTGACATGGAAACATCATAAGCAACTATTTGTTGGATCAGATTGCTATTTCACAGGGAGCAGACACAGATTAACTGCATGTTTTGCTGACTCACTTTCAGCCATTTTAAGCCACAGACAGTTTAACTGCACTCTCACATCCCTGCCCCCCCGCACCGATGGATCGTGTTCAGAGTTTCTGCTTAGAAATGAGGCTGAAACTGTTGTCTATCTTGGTTATAAAAATTTCAAACAACTCCTATTCCCACATGAGACCAAGATCTTCATCCTCATCATCTTCTGGCTTGGATATTATTCTAGCTGACACTTTCTACTCTCCAAAGCAGAAAGCAGGTATTCCCTCTAGGGAACAGAAAAGCATAATATAGGTGCAATGAAAAGCTCTTAAGAAAAGAAAAAGGTGTGCTACTTCTGTAGAACAGACATCATGTCAAGCACATTACTTGTTCTGGGACATTATTTTAATATCTTATGAAACAGAAAAATATGAAAAATGGCCAAAAGTACGTACTTTTTATGTCTACTGGAATTGCTAATAGAAAAGCTGTTTCACACCAGGGACTAATAATTCAGCACTGAGAACACGATTCCAGGTCTCAGCCAGTTATTTAAAATACACAGAAGTTTTACCAAAAATATAAAGATAAGATGACTTAGGCAAGAATGGCTCTGATAAGGAGCTGCTTTATGTTCTGTTTTCTATTCTGAACTTTAGGCAGAAGATGTTACCTCAGATTCCTGTAGGCTGTGGTTGATTCACGCAGGGCTCAGTCCTTCCAGGAGCTCAGTACCGTGTGCAACAGCTCGTAATTTTGAACACAACATAGTAAATAATTTGCAAAACCACAACCACATAGAATTAGATCTGCTTTTTTTCCCCTTTTTGACACATCTGGAGAAACACCCATTGATAAAAGGCTTGCTGGGCTGTTGGTTCATGCTGCAGCTAACGATGCAGCACGCCGTGTCCCTGGGAGGGATCGGCTGAACTCATTACACACCTGGTACCTGAGAGCAGCAGATATGATAAACATGAAGATGTGAAGGGGAGAGCTGGTGTCAGATGCAGAGATGAGACTGTTTGACTGATGTGTTTACATGTTCAGTTTTCACTCTCCATTAACTGCTTCATCTTTGTCTGTGAAACATTACGAAGAATTGCAAACAAACATCATTTTTCCTTAACTGTTCATTAGTATCAACACTGCAAAAAAGTATCAGATCAATAAGAAATGCAGTGACTGTTAGCAAAAACTGCAATTTCTTGTGAGTTGGATAATAGTTTCAACTGACTGTATATCAAATATATAAATTTTCACAGTCCTAGGGTATTGGTGAGACATATTGTTGTATTTACTGCATCACATTTTAGGGTGGTTTTTTTTAGCCCCAGACTGCCATCAAACTACAAACCTGAAGGCCTTTGAATTGTGAGTAGGCCAAGATTAATAATTCTCACATGCATCTTTCAGCTGAGAGTGGCATCAGCTGTGTGAGTCTTAGGACACTTCAGTTAAGGACCTGTGACAATTTCTCAGGCATAATATAAAGAAGTGTGAAATGCTCACAGCTCCCACTGACAGTGAGAGGCCACCTTAAAAAAACCCCCAACAGCACAGTTTCTCTCCAGATACCCTCTGTTCTTCACTTTTCAGTTGAAATTTTTAATTTCTCAGTTGCTGTGTTCTTACCAGCAGAATGATGAACATGGTAATTTTTGCAAGTGCCTCTAAGCATATAAACAGGATGTATTTTGCAAGAAAATATTAGATTTGTTTTGCCAAAAACAAGAGTTGGTTTCATCTTCCTTTTTCATTTTACAGATAATCACGTCCTGTAAGCCAGATGCTTTTTCTCTAAACATGAAATTCAATGCAATAAATAACAACTATTTTGTTACCCATTGTATTAGGTGATTACCGTATTCCAGCATATCCCTCACCCTCCTCAGTTCCTCAGTGTTTCTGGTAATTAATGAAGACCTTAGTGAACAGTTACTCAGTGATACAATTCAGCTCTTGAATGTCCCTCTGGAGAAAAGGTCTCTAAAGCACACAGAGTGACCCTTCTTGCTTTGAAAAATAAAGATTTACAATATTTCCTTGGTTCTGAATCTGAACAGCTCTCACTGAAACCAGGGAGGATATTTGTGCCAGGAGGATGCAGAAAAGATTCTTATTTTCAGAGAAAGAACCATTAAAAAGTAGTAATTGAACATTCAGAAACTCTTACTTAACAAGGACATGTGAAATGAGTAACATTCCAGCATTTCCAGTCTGAAAAGGTATTTCAAGTCCAATAAGCCATTTCACAAATTTAGTTTGTGTGCCTACCTATCTGGCCATTTGCAAACGTATCTGCATTATGCCATTTATGACACATTTTCTGAATGTATGTTTCCATTCTGTGCTTCAATTTGGACCATTCAATTGCCCAGGAATCTGAGGTAAGTGAAAAAACTGTACTAAAATTCCATTTTCTTCCACTTACTGTTCAGTAAAGGGAATTCTAATAGTTCTATCATGCCATTGAAATACAGGCATGGCCATGTAAGCTATAGCTATTTACTCATTAAAACAAAACAAAAAAAAAGTCTAGGTGCCAAGCTTGCTCACATTTGCTCTCCAGAAATCTGTAAAACCTGAAAGTGCTGCAAAACCTGAAAGAAACTACAGTTTGGATGCTCCCAGATGCTGGAGTCATAAACTCATCCAGCTTGATGACCATGTACTGAATGTATGTGGATCCTCAGTAGTGCTAACCAAAGTGACAAATGAATTCAGAAGGAATCCTGGGAAATAAGAATGTGAGCAAAAACCCAGCCCAATTAAACAAGACTGGTGGTGTTTCCAAGCTATGTTGCAGAAGAATGCACAGACAACAGTCGGAAGCCTGATGCTACAGCTCCTGGATATGCACATGAACACTCGTGTGAGCGTGAGAGAGAGAAGGAGAAAGATTTTCAGTGTGCATGGGATTCAGGTCACACAACTTGAAGTGTCTCTAATATTGATGTTTACATCTCAGCTAATCACCTGAGGCTACTTCCACTCAACTGTGAGAAAGAGACATTTTTAGGGCATGATTTGCCTGAGCAATTTTAGATGTCTACTTCTGGATGACATGAATTGTACTCTGAAAGTGCCAAGTGCACTCCACTGACTCAAGAGAGGTACTAGGCAACTTGCTCAAGTGAAGATTTTTGCAATGTGTAGGTAGATATAGCATGTAATTAACACTAATGTTATCTATTTGGATTTTCTTTATATATATATATACACACACATACATCTCTCAAAAAAATATTCGCTTGCCTCGTAATGAGAATTTAATCATGATCATTTCATACCTCTCTCTGGTTTCCTCAGTACCCCCTTCAGGAAACCCCTGGTGCAATTACCTCTTCATTGCATTTCTCCTTCCAGACATACATACGAGAGCTTTCCATCGCCCAGTCTCATCTTATCATGCGTTCAGGTTTCACTACCATGGTGTCTCCAAGAATTGCATTTCTCAGGCAGATTTCAGACTGCATTGCAACTGGCTGTGCATATTCCTAAGAGAATTTTGCCCATGGAGCCTTGACCTGATGTTCACTAGCCTGCGGGGTTTACTGCCTCAGAGAAGACAGGGAGACTGAAGATGGTTGTAAGACATTGCATAAAACCAGCCCTGGATATCAGATTCAATCTTCACAAACTGCCTCTACCGAATTTCAATTGTAGCTCTGAAAAATTCAAAATTGAGAAATTCTGTGATCTGTTGAAAATCAAAGTCTCTCTAATGGAAGATGTCCCTGTCCTTGGCAGGGGTTGAAAACCAGGTGATCTTTAAGGTCTCTTCTAACCCAAACCATCTATGTATCTATGATATGGCAACATGCTAATTTCTAAGTTCAGGAAATTTGTATAAAGGTGTCTAATACCTAATGGAGAATCCATTGTGCTGGGAATGAGAGTAAACCACCCAAAGTACCTCAGCTTTGACTTCCCCTTTGCTGATGCTACGTTGTGATGGCAAATCTCCAGATTCTTCCTCATGGTTCAATAAAAAATTAACCAGAACACACACATTTTTAACACATAGTACTATGTATGGCCCATATCTATCACAGCTATGAAATGCTTAGCACTAATTCCAGTTAGATGAAGACAAAAAAGTAGTGGACTAAGGGGCACCCCTTTGCACCGTGCACATTTCTTATAAATAGTGCAACATGGACTGGAAAGAAAAAGGTTGATCGTAAGCTTCCTCATCTTATTGGGAAGAGCCATTCCCACTGTAGTGTTCTTCCCTGCACAGTGGAGAGGCAGCTTCAGAACCACTTCTTCTGACATTGCAGTCCTGCCCCAGCCCTGATTTCCATCCCCACACTTAGGGCCAACTGTCTCATTCACTTCTTACTGATATATTTGAAAGCAGTGCTGAAGCTGAAATAGCTGCATTTCTGTAAGCTCAACCAGTCCCTTCATACATGGCAACAAGGAGCCCTGATGAGGTGAAATCATGTCTGGTCCCTGACAGTACTAAACAGATTTTAAATAGAGAAATGGCAGTGAAAGGGCTGGGGGGTGGGAAGTTGTTGAGTTATTTCTGCAGAGTGATACACCTCCACCATGCCTGGTTGTGGCTTTAGACAACTGGAATTTTTAAATATTAACATTATTTCAGAAGTTGCCTGGTTTGAATAAAGCTTAAATGGTGCAGGGACTGTTTATTTTAAGTGTATCTCACTAATTTTCATCTGTAAACCAAAACCAGACTCTAAGACGGCAGTTTTGGATGCCAGATAATTCCTGAAAACCTTTTCTTTGCGTGTATAGTAGCAATTACTGAAGTGTCTACTCTTATCCTCAGAAATCTAACACAAGTACTTTAAGTTCAGGAATAATCTAGTAAAACAACAGGAAAACTGCTCCAGCTCTCAGTTTCCTTCAAAGCTTGGAAGTTAAAAGTTTCGGTGGCTGGTCCAATTCACCAAACTTTTTAAAGGACCGTAATTCCCTGATGCTTAACTCTTCAAAAGCCTGTCATGTTCCATAGCCTGTGGGTTAAATAACATGATCTGGCACTTCCTAAGAGTAGCAACGGTAACCGTAATGTAGCCTAAAAAATTGGACTATTGATACGGACCTTGAAGGACAAAGCAAAGCACGTATTTATTTCAAGACAAACAAATATATAATCTTACAAGAGCAGAATTCAAAACCTTGAGCTAAAAAGACAAAAAGGATGACATGAATTTGCATAAGACCCTGCTATGTGTGCATACAGCACAATGTTTAGCTGGTGATGGGTTTGTTTACTCTCCTTGTTGATCATGAGCTGATGACTGAATTCCAATGACTTAAAAGTGATAATAACAGATTTTTTTAGCCTATCATTGCAGTTAGTGAATTCAATTTAAGTTCATTCACTTTCACCACCAAATAAAGCATGAATAATAACATTTTCTATGTTTCCTATGTATTCTCTCACTTTCTTAATTTCTTTCTCTATTTCTTTTCCTCAACAGATTTAGTGACAAAGAAGCTGTGGGCTCCCAAAAGGGTTAAATGCATTTCCTACTGCTCCATCCTCCCCTGGAGTCTCAGACTTTGCCTTTAGTGTTGTGCAGTGACTCTCTGATGACACCGCAAAAAAAGATACACGATCTTTGATACAAAAGGTACAGGTAGTACTGAAAAAAAATCAAGAAATTTGTAGGAAATATTCCAGGAGGTGTCATAATGCAAATCTGAAACACCGGAGTATGCAGAGATAAAAAGATCATGTCAAAGAGCTACACAATTTCTCGGAACAAATAATTCTCAATCTCTTTCCTGTGTTGTATACACTCCTGAAGTGAGACTTTTAACTGCTTTAAGCCACCTACCTCCAGTCCCCCATTCAACCCTTTAACTCCATATTACATTTTGCCTCACTTAATTTAATATAGCTTCTTTCACATATCTCAATGCTATGCTTTTTTAGTAGGGGCTGGATAGGGAAGTCACAAACTGTAAGTAAGGAAGAAAACCTTGCATCCAATGAACCCCACATCCACTGGTGTATCTGTAGCTTTATGTTTTCTCACCCTCTTTTGTTGGCTTTTTTATGAGCAGGTAATGACACTTATTTTCAATTATTACAACCTATATGGATCCTAATTTATTTCCTTGTGTTGCCTAGAATATAGTGATTTGCTTCAATTCAGCTTTCTGGTTAAAAAATAACCATGCCTGCTGTAGTCAGTGAAGGACAGCAAAATCACTACATCCCAAAGAAAGGAAAACAGCAAACTTGAATCACAAACTTGGCATTACAGCTAGAGATTTACAACAACATATGGTCATTTGCCTCTAGCTCTCTTGCACATGCTGACTAAAATAATCCATTGAAACAGAAATGTCCTGCGTTGTAAAAATAGAAACCAAATGCTAGATGCTAGCTTTTCACATGGGCCCTGCCTGTAAAGAGTATCCATGAAGAGAAAATTTTCATCTCTGTAAACAAGTGCATTTCTGAGCCCACATTTATTTTTCCTTAGTGCCTAACATAAGCTACCTTTTTAATTAGTGTATGTGAATTCAACCAACAGTGACAGGCACAAGGCTGCAGGTGCTACTGCACTACAAACACGTTATGGTAATATGTAAGACACAGAGCCTATCAAACAGGCTGATCAGACATGTACACAGCCAATTGTGAAGGTTTGAGTGAAAAAAGTAAATGCTAACAAAAGTGACTGTGGCTTTTGTGGTTTTCTGCTTCAGAGGTTTGGGGCATTTGTTGGAACAACTCGAATAAAAGAACAGGTTTTGCATTTGTGGTTTGGGAAGTGCCATTTAGATAAGCAGCTAAGACATCAAAGGCTCCTGCAGTGAAGCACCAGGGCATAGCAGCTTAGTGAGACAGATCACAGCCAGAATTCATGAACTAGCAGAAAGCCAGGCTCATCAGTGCACACAGAGCAACACTGTACAGAAGAGCTAGGCTGGTCCAGATGCAGCACAGATATCTCAGCTTTGCTCAGAGTGCAAGTGAATAAGCCTCAGTTCTCAGCAGAGCTTACCAGGTCAAGGCTCACACAGGGGGGATCAAGCTTTGTGGCAGTTCAAACTGCAGTAAGGTTTACACAGGACCCTGTGTTAGCTCTTTATGTGAACATCTCAATTAACCTGCTGGCTTGGACTTCTCGCACCATTACTCCCTACATTTTGGGTTCCTAGCTTACACTGAGAAAGGAAGCTTGAATCTATCCATCTTTATACACACAACTGTAGCTTTTCATGAAATGCAAATTCAGGGAGCTGACCAAAGCTCTTGACAAAAAAGTCACTGTGTTTCATCTGGAAAAAACCCTACTTCACGTCAGAGAAGGTTAGAGATGCATTGAAAACCTCAACACTTCTAATCTGACCTTGCCCGAAAGCATCACTGGTAAGAGTGATCCATATCCCTTCAGTCATTGCTCTTTCTGACAGCAGTACCAATTAGTGCTTGATGTGGTTGTTGCCCATTAGAATAAGACCCTTCATGCTAACATTTAAGTTTTCCTTTCCTTCTCTGCTACCTTACTCCTTCATGCTGAGAGCATAATGACAAAATGTAGAATTTAGCCTTAATTGGATCTCTGCAATGTTATCACCTGAATTAGCTCCCCTGTGAATAATTATCACTGCCTAGAGGCTGACAAATTGCTTTCCTCTCCTTCATGATTGTCAGGAATTTCAAATTATATGCTGAGCATGGGGAGGATGGAGGGGACAAAGGGGAAAGTGAAAATGAGAGCCTAGAGAAGCATAATTATTAAGATTATTAAAATACTTGACAGAGTCCCATAGTCTCCATGAGTCCCAAAAGGGGTAAGTGACAGCAAGAATTTTGCTGGGGCAACTAGGCAATACCCAGTCTGGCAGCAGACTTGTAGTCAAAGTGAAACTACAACCATTGCTCACATGCATTTAGAATAGCATGCATTTAGAATAGCTATAAGAGTTTGTGTTTTGCAAGAAAAAGATTTTGGCAAAAAGGTGCTCATTCTGAGAACGCTCATTTTGTGTCTGGGCAAGACCTCACACAGAAATGCATTGTGTCCTTACTCCACAATATCCATCTTAGATATTGACAGAGCTAAGAAATGTTCACCTCATAAACCCAAATCACTATAAAAGTATAATGCTCTTTGCAAATTACTCTAAATGGTCAAATAGGGCTTTTATCCAATTTTCTCATTAACGATGCTGTGCTTGTAACATGGATGCATTTCTCAGTTTGTTTCAAGGCAGTTCCTCAGACTTCCCTCCCACCTTGCCGAAACAACACCACACATCAGGCACAGACAGGGTAGCTGTTGACATACTCCCAGGAGAAGGCTCTTCCTGCTTACCTGACATACAGTGACCTCTTCTGATTAGTCCTCAGGGAGCCAGACCCAGAACTCATGCTGTGATTCATCATCTGCTCACGCAGGTCATGGATTTTTGCCTCAAATCGAGCGTACTCTAAGGAGATAAGAAAACCCCAGAGAATAAAGATATTTTAGTTTTCTTGTCCTATATAATCATTACGGCTGCTAAATGCAAATTGACATTAAATTAATGAGTGTAAGGCATGTCTTGAAAATTGAGGTCTCATAGAACTTTGCATTAATGTATTACCTTAGGTAAATATATGCCCTGTTTATTGTGGTACTTGAACATTTCAACACCAACTTGGTGAGGAATCAGATTTCTAGACCCACGGTCCCACAGTTTCAGGAAAGGAAAGGAGGTTTAAAATGTGTTAACAAGTATCTTTCAGTCTGTGGAAAGGATGTTGAAAGCAGTTTTCAACTGTATCATTCCTTCTTCCAGTGTGGTACCTTGTTAGGGTCAGTGGGATGGTGCACTAAAGTTACTAACAAGTCAAGCAATTACTGTAAAATCCTGTCGAAATGAAGGAGGTATTTCCAAGTCCAATTATCCCCAAAACAGCTGGGAAATCATTGTATGAGCAATCAGGCACCTTACTTACTCTGCCCACTGAGGCTTGGGCTCTGTTTCTTTTAAATAATTGGAACCATTTCTTGGTCTTAGGGTGGGTGATCCCAGAAACTCCAAACCTCCCCTGCATAACGGTGGCACAGAACTATCCCCCTCAACTTGTTCACCTCCATAGTTCTACTGTTAGCGCTACAAAATGTTGTGACCTGCTGCCCAGCAACACGGGATCAGCTAGAGCCGTATCATTTGGTGAGACTCCTCTCTGATGGAACACAGCCTCATCCACCGCCCCTCCAGCTGCCACGTTCCCCTTGCTCATTGTGTGACCCAGTGGGCTGACTTTGGTTTGCAAGAAGAGAGGTTGAAGTTTTGGAGACAAGCTCTAATTCCTTGAAACTGAGAACCTCCAGCAGCACAGAGCGCCATAATTCAACCTAAACCTGGGAAATCTACTGATGTGAGCTATAAGACTAAGCTGAGGGGGTGTGCAAAATACATTTCAGTGAGTCAGTGACACTTTAAAGAGTAAGATGTTGCAGACTGATGCCAGCAAAGAGAAGATGATGTTCCCTGCACCTCAATGTTTTATTTCACTGACGCCTTCAAAAGAAGGGTTCCTTTCCCCACAGCAAGGCTAAAGCAGAAATGAAACCAGTATGCAAGGTTTCCTCCTTTAAAGCATGGAGGTACATCCCACCAGATCACACCACCTCCCAGCTTAAGCAAATAAATCTTTACAGTGCATTTATAACCCATTGGTCTGCATCTTGTTTGTTGTTGTTCGAGCTACAAGAAAATGCTGTAAGACAGCAACATTCGCATTTTTCTCCTAGAAGAACTCAGCATTATTTTTGTTTGATCATTTGCTGTTCCTACTGGCTCAGTTCCCAGAATGTCTAGCTGCTTTGCAACAACTAATTCATTTTATTCAGTGCACTCTATAATTTCATTGGATAATAACACCTGACCTTTACAAGACCCTACATTTTGCATAGACACAGGCCATCTTCAAGCTGGCTTTAACAGAGTGGTTTGATTTGGAGTTTTGTGTTTGGGTTTTTTCCCCTCCTTCTCTCTTGACACATTTTGCCTCCCTTTCCACTGAGCTTCCTTGGCATTACCTACTCAGTCTGTTAAATTACAGTGGCTACTTTCCTTGTCAGTTGGGAACCACTGCTGTGGTATAAGACTCTTCAGTCTTCCCACATACCTATGACTTCACTGACTGCAACTGAAATTCTGTATGTCAGGAGAAGAGAAACTCCTACATGCAGACTGTATTTTAGATTTATTCTGTAGCTTGCTTCTTGCTCATTTCTTTCACCTAGAGTACATCTTTAAACTTAGAGATTTAAAAGCACAAATTCTCAGTGGAACTAAGGCTCCTACAAACTGATGGGTTTTTTTTAAGTGGAGTTCAGTTTTGAAGTGTTTATCCCAGTGTAGGATTTAAGTTTGCTCTGTGTGAGTCATATTTGTTCTAATCCCCTGCTTTAGAATTTATTTAGTAAATAATCATCCTCTGAGCAAAGCTTTGTTTAGCTTATATTTCATTAAAATGAATCTAACATTTCTTAGCAAATAAAAAAGGTGATCTTAAGGACCAAATCTTGTGTTTCTCTTCCTCATACAGTATCAGTCCTACACTAACAGAATATTACAATTGTAAGGGTTGTTACTAACTCTCTTTCATTTATGGTGGATACACTGAAGACAGTAAACATACAGTGTAATTCAGCTTCTTTAATGTTTTACATCTGGGCAATGCCAAAGATATGAATGATCTACAGCAGAGCAACTTTCCCTTTAATAAGCATCCACATCCCAGGCTGACTCTGTATGTAAGGTGTGGGAGTAACTCCCAGATTTAGACACCAATCTGGAGAGTGAGAAGAGAGGACTGAAAATCTGATTTTCTCTAGCACAGCATCCAGCTATTTGCAACTTGAACATCAGATACTCAAATGACTGCAGCTTGGTCAGAAGATGATATTACTGCTTGTGTTCTGACTTTAGAGCACACTTGCAATTTAACCATTTTTAACTGACTGTAAACTTATTCTGAATTTAAGAATCTCTCCTTCTGGGAGATCTCTTGAAACCACAGGACGTATTAAAAATTGTCTAATAAGTGTGTGATGGAAGTTCAAGATTCAAGGTCCTCCTCCCTGCTTGATATAAAAAAATACTGAAGTACTAATGATATCCTGTTACTTTGTTTCTTGAGATGTTTTTCCCTCTGGATTTAAATACATAGATAATTTGAAAAAAATCAAATTGATAGGACTATATTTTCTTCTGTACCTTTTTCATATTTTTGTGTAAAAAATACTGAAATGTACACTTGCCCCTTTCTCCTGGCAAATGCCTGGACCAAAAACTGCATGACCATCAATGTAGGCAGTACTTAACTCAGCTCAGATCAGTTTCTTTAATCTCAGTCCTTCTAGTTCTCCTACTGATTCCTAGATACTACAGTGACAGATGCATTTCAAATGTGAACAGAAAAAGAAACAGTGATGCTCTGCCATCAGAACTGCTGTGGTAGCTCTGCCTACTGTGAAAGTGTCCTTTTTTCTTAACACTTCTTTGTATGTTGGGTCATTCCAGGGGAGCTGTTTCCTAATAGTTTTGCATTTGTTAGGTGTGAATAAGGACAGTGCTAAAGTCCGGAAAAGCAATTCATGCTTCCTTCAAATTCAGCACTGAATCTAAATCACACATTTTCAAGGCTCCTACACAATTAAAAGGACATTGAGGTTGTGACATACTGACAAAAAATACAGTTAAAGCTGATTCACTCATTTCATGCTCTTTGAAGAAAGTCAGAACACAGAACATGTTGCTACTGGAATGCTTCATTAGCAAAACTTCCCAAATTTGACTTATTACAATCCATCTGCAAAGATCCTACCTGTTGCCTGATTTAGTAATGATTTAACAACTCTGGTAGCTTAAGAAACTGATAAAGCTACCCATCAGGCTAAAAGGGGAAATGGGGGAGCAAACCTATATAATTTCTGGGGTCAGAACTGATGATACAATGGTTTGTGCTGGCCAGTGGCTCTGGGATTGTTGCTGTAAGAAACAGGGCAAACGGGGTGGAGGGAAGTGTTTGTTCACACACCAGTTTAGAGCTGGCCCAGGGCTCATGGCAGTGTAGGCAGACCTGAACTTGGCTGTCCCAAAGATCCCAATGAGATAGCACTCATTGCCCCTGGAGAGGTGGAGCTGGTGGCACTGGATGTGGGAGAGGAGATTGCTGCTGTGAGGAGACGCCCAGCTACAGGGAGAGCAAGACCAACTTTCATGGCTCTGGCAAATCCCCATTGTGCCGAGAGTCCATTTTCTAATGTCGGCTCCACTCAGCTCTCTGGTCAGTGAGGAGAGAGAAGAGTCAGCTTAAATGGCTACAGTGTGAAGTGCCCCCAAGCCAACCAAGGCCAAACCAGCATACTTATCAAATAAAGACACCAGTTTGAATAACTACCGTTTGTCTGCTTCATACATTCCTTAGACTGAATAAATGGAATAAATGGAGCTGGTGATTTTCCTTCTACCTCATTCCAACACCTCGCCAAGTGCTATATCTGGGACTCATACAGATCCTAACCTTCAAATATTGCTGCAGTCCTTTCCTTTCCAAAGCATTTGGACACGTTGAAAGGACTGGATAGATCTTTGTGAGTAAACTTCAAACACCTTGAAGCTTCTCCTTAGCTCAACATACTGAGAAATCAAAGCAAGGCAAATGGCCAGCCCCGTTAAAAAAACATCTAAAACCACAAATCCAAAGAGTGATACACTTCATGTTTAGCTGGCCAAGATCAAAAAACTGTGATCTACAAAATCCTGCCTAATCCACTTTGGTATCTCAGGGGATGCAGATACCAAAGGTTTTACTGGTGAAGTGATTTAGATACCTAAAATTCTGCCAACTCCTCTAGCCACTGTGCAAGTGGGGACCTACATGGTGGGAAGGAATAATTTTAACACACAGACATGCCTCCCTTTTGAGCTTCCTATTGACTCTCTTTGGTGGTTCATGGACAGACTTGCTATGTGAACTTTTGTGAGTCTGATTACTTAATAGTTAAGTCTCTCCATGAACCATGAGTCTCTCCAAATATCACGAGTTTCTGAGATCTGTGATGGATGCAAAGACAATCAGGACAGTTTGGGACGAGTTTTGCAGTGATGGTCTTTCATATATATGGAGCAAGGACTTCTTCTATTAATATAAGCAGTATATTGAATTTTTAGTTTAAAAGTTTTCAAAATGAGTTCAGAAATGGCCTAGAAGGCTGAGAATACAAAAATACTTGAGAATACACGAAAGCTTCTGGAAGTCTTAGATGTTTTTGAGAGCCCAAAAATGAATGCAAGAAAGTAAACCTCAAAATCAAATAACTTCTGAATATAAAAATAGCAAAGATGGAGATATTATATCTGATGGCTTAATGCTACTTTTTGGTCATAGAAATAAAGAGTATCTATGTTAAATGAATAAATATTCTGCAGCTTTTCTATGAGAAGAAGTTGCAGAATTTTACGAAGCTACGCCACTGTTATTTTTCACTTTTATGTTTATAACAAAGTTTGTAGTATGGATTGAGTTTAGAGAACATGATAACAAAAAAAGCCCTGATCCTACAAGTAAAGCATAGTTAAGAAACTGAAATTCTGTCATATGATACAATAGTGAAAATAATAGTTCAGCAGCCTAGTCCATTTCTTTATCACTTGAATGTTTTTAGTGCTGGCCCCTTTAGAGAGATAGAAATTCTTACTGCCAGCAGGTAGCAGATTTGCTTTTCTGTCTAAGTCAGGATAATCACTGTTTGCTTCTAAATGATAAGAGATTTACTAAAAAGTAGAAACTCGAGCTGGAAAGTAAAACTTGAACTGCCCAATTTTAACAGTCTACACATCTTAAAAAAAACCAAACCCCAAACCACAAACAAACGGAAGGCATTAATAAGAGAACTTTCTCACCTCAAAAAAGTATGTTGAATAGGTCTAGAAACTATAACAAAGGAACAGCTACCAGATCAGCTTCTCTATCAATATCAATTGGGCATAATTTCAGTGGATCCAGGCCAGTTTAAACCTTCTCAGATTTTCTTCTCTTCTATTTATGGGAACACAAATTGTATGCTTCTATGGTAAGTCATGAACTTATTGCCCTGGACATCTGAGAGATAGTGATGTGTATAACACTATTATTATGATACTATTGTTTATGCTATTTATGTAAATATTTTTTCCTCTGCCTCCTCTTAGTAAGTGTCTTGGCTTTACGATTTAAAATAATAGAACACGTTTTTTCCTAGAGTGAGTGTTCCATTTCCACCCACAGTGTTGCCCAGTCACCACTGTTTTTGTACTTGGAGGTGAGAGGGAGGTGAGAAGACCAGCATCAAGACTTCTGAGTACTGGGTCTGGTTCTTCTTTTCCACAGATTTACAGTGTGAGGCTGCGTGAACCAGAACAAGCCAGTCTCATCATACTATGACAGCTACGGCAGAGATGTGGCTGCTCAATTAACACTGTGTCTCTGGCTGTGCCTGCCAAGGGCCCAGCATCCCACAGCTCTGGAAGCCTTTGAAACTGCTCTAATACACATGGAAAGTGAACGAGTGTACAGAAAGACATGAACTGGTTATACTAGTATTTTATGTCTTCTCTTTAGAATTTTTTTTTTTAATGCTTGAGTCAATTTTTTTTGCTGAAAGTACCCTTTTCAGATGATATGGGGTTCATTTCTATATCTGTCTGATGGTGCAAATATTTACACAGCAGGTTAATGATGGTGACAAATCTTTGTGGTAATCTGTGGTAATTTTTAAAGAAAGAAAGAAAGAAAGACAGAAACAAACATGTGATGGTTAGGTACAGTTCACTGTACCTTTGGTTCCTTTATCTTCCTCTGCCATGTCTGATGTTGGCCACTGCCAGAGACATAGTTCTGTACAAGGCTGGCTTTGGTTTTCATATTTTATGGTAAATGCTATGCTTTTAATAAATCCGTTAAATTTCCTGTCAGCCAAAGTCATGACTCAACAGGAAAAACTGCACACAGTTTTGACGCAGCAGTGAGCCTTACTGACTGGAGAAAGTGCTGCTCAAACAGCCTCGCTCCATTCATGATGCACTGAGTAACAGAACAAGTGATGCTGCTATTCCTTATCAGTCATATAGTTCCCTTGAGCTCTCTCAAAGGAAATGAAAAACACAGATTTCAGTACTGGGAAAGTGAAGATACATTACATTTTATTAGGTTTTATTACTTTGAATATATCTACCTGTTTTTATTGAAATATTTATTGAATTTCCATACCCCTTTCCAGGAACCTTTCAAAAATAATGACACAGGCATATTTACTGATTTTACTGATTGCTTTGCACTTTAAACTTCAGCACAGTAGGGCTATTAATGTCTTTATTCTTTCATAATGGTTGGTTGTCTTCCTTTACCAATATAAAGGTATTTACACGTCAGCCTGTCTTCTAATTAAAAGTTCACCCTATATATTTGTTCTGCAGCTGGATTGATTGCCTTAATACTACCAGTAAATTTATTTTCATTTGCTTTATTACTGAATATAATGCTTTCTACTTGTGTTACACCACTAGATACAGCCCTCATTTTGTATTAGTTGTGAAAAGACCCCTGAAAATATATCTTCCGTCCATGATACATTCAGGAGACTAATAACATGTTCTACTTTTAGTCGCAGGGAATAAAATTCCAAGCCTAAGCAGCCTCTAGAAGTTTTAGATTCAAAAAACCTCTTCCTCCTAATGAAAGAGATGCACTAAAACAAATCAAGCTATTAGTGAGCAAAAGGACTGTGTATCCTACTGAGGTGTTATTCTACCTGCACCTTAAAGCCTGTCCTTGGTTCAGGAAGTGTCAGCTTGGACCTCCTAGGATGGAAATTTCTGCAACCTCTTCCAAACACTGAAGAAAACTCCAAGCAATTCAACAGCTTTTGAAAATAATGCTTCACTAGATTTTGTGGAGCTTTATCCTGCACTGAATTTTACTGCATTCTCAAAAAATTATCACCCTGTTATTTTGACTGATGCACGGTGAACTAAACAGGACTGTTTGTGGCACTTTTTCAAATTCCCTGAGGCCCAGGCAGAGCTAACATTTTGGATAATGTTGTGTGTACACATGTCCAAGAAGGGGCAAAAGAAATAAAGAGCAGAATTTCAGATCTGAAACAGCCATACTCCTACACATGGTCTGCCTTGGCAGCACAGTGTGGAATCTTGGAAAAGTTGGACACATCTCTTCAGTCCTGGCGTCCAACTTGCACAGCCATGCTCACCCAGTAGAGCAGCTTATGTCTCATTAACCTTGATAGCTCTGTAGGAATTGCTGTTTGGTACAGAGCAGACACATTTCAAGATATCTCTGGTGTTTTCGGCACAAAATGACTCTGTCAGGGTGAAAAAAAAATAATAAAAAAAAAAGCACTACCCTGCCTCAGAATCCTCTTTCTTCAACAAATATTTATGTGAGACATTGCAAAAGAACAAAATCTACTTTCTATTAATAGCTAAGCTAATTCATTTAGTTATTTTGATGCTTCAGGCTTGTGGTGGAAGACCATATTTTCAGACATTTATTCAATTTCCATGATTCCCCATCCAAAATCATTGCCCTGGGGCATTTGTTACTTATTTTTGCTTTGTTGTTTTTTTCTTGCTTCTGCTTTTTACCAAGGGTAGTTCTACTTCCTGGGAGCCGAGCACATTACACTGATTTCTTAACAAAGATGCCGGCCTAGCTTGTTTGAGACATGAGTTGGCACAAAAAAACAACACAGAGCTGACCACTTCCAGAGTTTCCCAGGCCTGGAAATACTGGGAAGGCAGTTTGGTATTCTCAGCTAACCCTGTAACTACATTGGGTAGGCATTCCTCTTTTCCAGACTTGCAAATGATGGCAAATGATTCCTACCTGTCTTCAGCTGTTTATAAATTTCCTCCTGAGTGCCCCACCTGTCAGCTACGTGGTTCATGTGAGTGTTCCCAAATCCCTCTCAGTGAGAATGAACGGGCTTAGCCTGTGTACTCTGTTTACACTAACCTGAGTCTGACTGATCCAGAATGGAAAGCACTCTGGCACAAATACATGGACACAGAGCTGGGAGCAAACTGGGGCAGATGGCATCTGCCCCAACACTGTTGCATGCAGAAGATGCCACCTCGTACTACAGCACGCTGGGGAAAGAAAAAAGGGTACAATCCTACTTCATCACCTCCAGAAACAATAGCAACCTAATGTGACTAAGGAGGGACAGGACCCACCTAGGAATTACGCGAGAATCTTTTTGAAGCAAAACTGGAAATGTAGATCAGTCTGACCCGCCCAATTTTCAGACAAAAATGAAAAAAAAAAAGACACTGCTAAATCAGGGCTCAAAATTCCCAAGTGAACTTCTATGAAAACTTTCACAGCACATCATATGCCAGTTTTGTACTTATACTCAATGGAATTCTGATACTCTCAGAGTGGGAAGAGAGAAAAAAGAGGTTCCTAAAAGAGAATTGGGGAAAAAAGAAGTTTCTTACTGAAAATAGAATGATGTGGAAGCTAATGTGATTTTATTAATTCCATAAGCCAGCATGAAAGTTGTAGCCTACAGTAAAAAAAGAAAAACCCAAAACCTCAAAACCACAACCCACAAATAATTTAAAAATCATTATAAGCCAAAGCAGAAAATTAAAAAATACCAATAGTACCAGAGGTAATTATTCATAGAACAGGACATCCTTACAGACTTACCAAAAATACAGAGATCAGAAAGGACCATCAGCAACAGAAAGAGAATCTTGGCAAAAGTGTTATGAAAATAAACGTGGATATACTTCCTTAGGCTGAACTGTTTTGCTATTATGATTAGTACCATTTCCTAACATTGGAAATACCATTAATAAATGATTCACTCCTTGATTTCAAAATCTGCCAGGTAAAAACTCCCTCCCCCTGTAACTACCACTTTCCTACACTCAGCTGTGCTGCTCTTCCAGTCAAGGATATCTTCAGCCATCTCCTAAGGTTGTCTGGGACACTCTAGTGAATTAAAAAGAATTCAGCAAAGACCAAAATAAAACTATCTGTTTTTACCATTTAAAAAAACCCTTAAAACAATCCCAAATATCCTGAACAAAAAAGAAAAGAAGATAATGCATTAAAACATTTCCACTTGTGTATTGATCTTTTCTAAAAGGCAATACTGAGAGCAGCTGCAGAATTGTATTAGTTTGCTAGAGCTTCCTGATTAAAGGGGGATTACTGTTTCTAATACAAACAGGTAATAGGGAACGGTTCAGCACATTACAAGCTTGAATGAATTTAAACAAGACAAATACATATATTACCTCAGGATAAGTCATGCTTCCTGCATCCCTCTTAGCTTATTATAGCTAATATTTTGAGTCCTCTGAAGTATGTTGTGCATTTGTCCACTAATTAGAAATGGAGGATACAGCTATGGTCTGGATGCTCAGAAATGTTGTTTAACTTGAGCATCAGATCGTGTAAAATTGGAATAATGTCTGAAAAATCACTGTAATACCAGTCAATGCCTTGCAATTACTGCTGATATCATTGACCTCATCATTCACAGAACCACCAAAACCCACCTTTATGGCATGAAAGACTTAGCTGGAAAAGGTCTCCTTGATCAAATCCAAGTCCTGCTTTTACAGAAAAACAAATCCTAAGATACTGTGCACAAACTGTTCAAATACTTTCTTACAATAAGTTCAATTTTGGCATTTCACAGCTGTTGGAAGGCCACTCATAGCATCCAATTCTCAAATAGGTAGACTCATTCTTCTAGCTGAACATGGCTGAAGCTGACTCATTGGCTTTTACCCCAGCACTGTTCCTCTGTGTAAATTGCTCTTATCGGTTGTTTATTGATTTTCATGACAGATTTAGAGAGAAAACACAACTTCACCCACCAATTTCCATTTTGCTAAATAAACAATCCAGTCTTAGTTAATAAAGAAAATATCAGAGTCAGTCTTACAGGGAGTAGATCTCTGCTGTCTCCCTGCTGTGCTGGTGAGCCATGGTGCAGACCAGGCTCATAGATCAATAGAAAATGGAAGTGCTGAACACTTCTCACCTGATATCCAGGCTTCTTATATTCTTTCATGATTCTGATGAGCATCCCAGAATAAGAATGGCAACCTCTACAGCTTTCCCCAAGGACCAGTTGTTTTTTCTCTGGAGTAAGTGAATACTTTGTTATACTTATGTGGTGGGTGTTACTGGTTTATCAGTGGTTTCCTTACAGAAAGTCAGTTAAATGCATATCTATCTATCTATCTATCTATCTATCTATCTATCTATCTATCTATCTATCTATCTCAGGCTGGTTTCTATGAAGCTCTCTGACTTTCTGATTCACTGCTTGTAACTGCTCAGGATGATCTAGGTAGGGAAAAGCAGTGGATCAAGATGATCCAAGATGATGCTTACGATGTTTATGATTAAACAGTTTTTAGCACTAAAAAATGTCACATCCATACAGCTTTCAGAGACAGTTTGGACAGGAATGATCAAAGCCCATAAACACTTCAGAAATTTTTTTGACAATGATGAATGATTTAAGTTTCCTATAAACACTTTTCCGAGAAAGAGATGTACTCAGATCAAATGAGAGAATCAGGCAAGTTTGTCTGGGAGTGTATTATGGTCTGGGATTTGTGATCAAGTTCCTAAATGTGGTCTGTGTTGGGACAATTGATTGCACTTTCTGAAGCAAATGGAGATGATTTAGCTTAGACTGCAATGCTAAAGGGCTGTATCAAATTGCACTGCCCAGCATTTTCCAAGGACAAACAGGAGTATCTTACATGGGTGCCAGGCATCAGAAACTTGCAACTGGAGCATGAGCCTGATTTCTCAGAAGTAACAGGAGATGAAGAGGTTGCCAGAGAATGAGCAGAAAGTCTTTGGGGGCCCTAAGTCACAATTAGATCTTTTCACAGATGTTTACTAATTTGTTATTGAAGATCCTCAGAGATGGAGACATTTCAACCACTCCAAACAGTCTGTTCTCAGGGTTCACTCTCCTTTCTGCAGCTGCATTTTCCCCCTAATGTCTCATCTTAAGCTTTTTTGATGCTTTTTAAGACTGTTCATTCTAATTCACAATGAATACAAGAAATCAATACGACAAACTGAAATATTTAAAGATTAACACTCCAGTAAAATTACAAAAAGTAATGAAAAAGAGGAATGCAGCTAAACAGGCAAGCAGGGATGCTTTTGCAAAGGTAAACCTTTTGAAAAAGTCTGCAAGTGTCAGAAATGAGACCTTAAAGAAAATTACTGTGTGTGAATTGGGACAGATGAAGCTCATTACTGCCTGTGGCCTACATGCTTCAAAATGGGTTAGTATTGCTACAGAAACCTTTTTGGTGTGTCCCTGTAATTAGCACAAAAGTACTATTATTGTAATTAACTGAATCCCCTAGTACCTAGTGCAATGTTCGTGGCTTTAAGCAGGTTAATGTGAAAATTAATTTGTGCTAATTCACACAAGATCAGTGATGCCCAAACCAATCTGGCTGCAGTGGCATTTTGTGAAATAACAGTATTTTCCTGTTGACTTGCACAAGGCACTGAAGCTTCAAGAATGTCACATAAACCCACCTTAGCTTTCACTTGTGATAAAACTATTGTGATAGTTTTCCATCTTCTTGGGAGAAATGTATCATGAGACTCACTCCTAAGTGAATAACTGATGTACTAGCTCTTGACATATAAATTAATAGGATAAAAGATTCGGGCAGGTTCTTCAGCCTGATCAAGGGGCTGGCTGGTCTCAGAACAGACTATTCTCTAGGATGAGTTACCTTTTCTTCTTGTTTGACCTCCAGGGAAAAGCATGGTGCTGCATGCACACAAGAAAGAAGATAAAATTCTTTTGTGCACAAAACCTTAAGTCCAAGAAACTGTAGGACTACCTGGAGGAACTTAAATTCTTCTCAACTTAGCTGTGGACAAGATGGGAAAATAATAAAAAAAAAACTACCTGGAGGACTGAGAGAGAACAGGGTTGAAGTCAAGCCAAATCAGAGGGTGGTTCAGTGTTTGGGGACAGGAAGAGAGAAGGTGACTTGTTTCTGTGCTTGTTGCTTTTTATTATTCCACTAAAATAAAACATCTTGCAGTGGACAGACAATTTCTGTTCCCTGTTAGCTTTAGGCTGGAGAAACATTGTCATCACCTGTCAGTGCAATAGGGCAAATTAAGCTTCACAGTTTAACTCAACTGTCTTGTAGCTTTGACTATTGTTGCACTTTCTGGACACTGACTGGCTATCCTAGGAATGGCTAATTAGGGCTTTTTTGCTCTCTTTTCTGCAGTTGGTGCAAAATTAACTTTTGCACCTTGCCTAGCATGCCTTCCTTCAAAGGGATGCAGGCCCATATGAGTGGTTTTTATGAACATCTAGAACCATGACTCCTTAAGCTCAAAGCCACAGTCTTGGGTCATCGTCCTGCAGACGTGTGCTACCATAACAACACGAGGGCAATGGAACAGAAGCCTCACAATCTAATCCCATCCTTGGATCCCTTCTTGCTCCCTGGCCACCACCTTGAGGTGGGCAGATGACAGGGCAAATCATAAAGGATGAGCTCAGCCTGTTGGGGTTAATCTCCTAGGGACCCTAAAAACAGGCCTACCCACAGCTCCATTCCACAACCACCATCCTCCAGAGAAACTTCCCTCCCACTGAGTACAGAGGAGCCTGGTGGACAAAACTTCCCTGCCCTTGCCAATAATAGCAGGGTTCTGAGGCCTTTCTGTCCTGTCTGCTCAACACAACAAATCCAAGCCCAGATTTCCCTCTCTTGACCCTTTCTGCTGCACCCTTAGAATATAACTTCACAGAAGGCTGCATTTATTGGTAATCCTAAATTGTGTCTCTGCCCCCACTGCCCCATCAGTTCCCATCCGTTGATGGGATGAGAGTTAAAGATTAGCTGTTTTTAAGGAGCATAACAGTGGGCTCAGTCAGCTCTGACAAGGAGCTGGATACAAGTGGGTAGAGGTTTTCTTCACAGTTTTCCCAACCCCAGCATAGCAAGGAAGACAGCAAAGCTTCAGGTTTTCCAGTCCCTCCATGCCCTTTTCCGCTCCTTGGGCTCATCCATAACCTCACCAGAGGCTAAATGAGAGCTAGGCATCCTTCCTGCACCTCTTACAGCCCTCAGCACACAGGGGCAGGTGAGAAACAGCTCTTCTCCACTTGCAAACTGCCCCGCTTATGTCAGTGTGCCCCATGCCTTGTTCTTTGCCTGTCCAGAGGGGTTAATCTCCCCAGTTCTTTCCTCCTTTCAGTCATCTGCCTCACCTCTCCATCACTACTCATAAATTACCTGTAAAATAGTTTTAAAAGAATATATAAACCTGCTTTCTTCTCCTCTTCAGTGTCACTGCTCTTTTGTCTCTTTCCCAAATTCTTCAGCGTCCTACCCACTGGAGATCTGGCAGAGTTATGAACTGTTTGAGAACCATGTAAATTTCATTTTCCTTTTTATATATGAATCTAGGGTTTTTTTCTTTGTTTCCCTAACTTCATCCAGACACTGAGCTTGCTGTGTCCAATTTGTCTCCATTCTTACATCAGATATTCATCTGAAGAGTGGCCCATGATGTTTCAGGTGCATTTTGCTACCATTATTTTAATTTTCCTTTTCACACAGCCACTTAGTTGAAAATCAAGTGAAGGGAGGCTGAGCTGGGAGAGAAAACAAGAAAGTGAATAAAGGGCAGTGAAACAGCCTCTTTTTTTCTATAAAATCTGATGTGAAACTCTCTGGAAGCTAGGTAAATCACACTGGTTTATATAATCCAATTTTTTAATACTATTAAAAAAGGAGATGTAAATGTGTAAAATTGCAAAGGACAACAGATAAAGTTTTGCTATTTTCTTAAAGGTAAATAGAAAGCTGAGACTATCTTGCAATTTCAAACTTAGAAGACACATACAAAGAAGTCCTAACGACACTGCAAATACAACTTTAAAATCTTTTATAGTCAACTTTCAACAGGGCATAAGAGTTCTGTTCATTACAAAAAAATATGTGTCTTTGAAATGACGAGCCTAGTTTGACTTTCATGTGTTATTAGCTCTCAGTGGAATTGAAGCATTTAAATTGTTTGTAATGAGACAATAGAAGACACCATTACTGCAGCAAACCGTTCCTGTTTGGAGATGGCTGACACGGGAGGCCTCTAAAAGCATCCCAACAGGCAGCAAGTATCGTGCATTGACAAAGGGAAACAAAAATCAGCTCTGGAGAGGTCTGCCATGCAGCTGGCATTGCTGTGCAGGACATGCCAAGCAGCTGCTCTGAAGGCAAAGGAGGGCAGCACCCTTCAAAGGGTGGGAAGGGATGCCGAGGGAAGTGCTAGTTAAATGCACATCTGTTTTTAAATATACACAAATGAATCTCTGCCAGATGCTAAACCAGAAAGAATTAAACCTCTAGCTAAAAAAAACCAAAACCAAATTAAAGCAGATTTCTCAAAGCAATAATAGTAATAGTAATAATTACTCACATATCTTTCTGACACCAGGATGCTGAAGGTGAATCTATTCTGAGAATTGTAAGACTTCTTATCTTGTGACTTCTACCTCAGCTCCTTCATCTTCAAAAGCCCCTCTCACCCCTATCTACCTTTTCTAGTTTCTGCTACAGCTTAAATATAATTCAATGAAGGACCTATATCAGAGACCTATATCTATTCTCTTTTCTCCTCTCATCTTTCTTGGTTTCTTTGCTATCTAATTATGCCGACAGTGTGGAATAGCCTCTCACAATTACTCAGTTTTCATGTAGCTTGTAAGAATTTCATAGTTCCAAGACTGCCGTCGAAGCTTGTTCATGTATATACACATCTTTTTGTTTATTCATTTCTAGTGCTTGCGTAACCTAAATTTCTAAGGCAAGTAACCTGAAAAAAAGGATTATGAAATACTCAGAAGAGAAACCATTGCAAATGTGACAGCTGCTACGAATCACTATGACTTTCCCATTCCTCCTTCCCCTAGAGGTTACTACTGTTGCTGGCTGAGGAAACAGCTGTAGCGTGCTCATGAAGGGCAGAAAAGGCCTGGAGAAGACAGATTTGCCCTTTGGCAGTTTGATGTCTTGCTGGAAAGCTTGTCAACCTTATTTACATTTTAATTTGCATGCCAGCCTCTACAAGGTTTTATATTGATATTCTGCTTTAAAGTATCTCCTTGACTATAATCACAATGACCTTTACATGTCTTCCCCCATTACCCTCTGGGCTGCAGTCCCTGCTCACTGGGCTATCCAGGGACTAGCAACAAGAAATGTCAGGCTAAGCATGACATTTATCCAAACAGTTGGCTGCTTGTAAGGTAGACTTTTCTTACTTTTAAAAAAAATTATTATTTCCTGTAGGAGATTAACGAGCGGTGTGGGCAATGGTCATATCCTGCTAAAGGAGAGTGGTGAGGGAAAATTCCCTTCCTGTAAGACTGGAGCAAAACTGGCAGTGTACATCACCTGACAGTGGCTACCCTTAGGAGCACAGAAGGCAGGAGGGATGAAATTGGGAAGTGACTGATAACTACTGACATTATTTTTACCAACAGACTGACAACAGAACTTGGCAGGATTATGCTCCTGGCTAGTTAAGAGAAGCTCTGCCATAAACATGCCCTGCTCCAAATAAATCAGAGCACAGGCACAGAAGTACCATGCATGCATTAGCCCCCAGCCTGTCAAGCTGCTACATAAATGCATGTTTTTTCTTACACTCAAAATAATGCCAGTTGAAAACATACACAGATTATTCAAGGTTTTATGAGCACTCTGTGGCACCTTTCAGTCATTACAGAAAAGACTTTAGCGAATATATTTTAATCAAGTAAAGCTTTCAAAGCCGCTGAAGTATCCCTGGGATAGAGAGTGGCAGTTTTGCTGTTATAGGCTAATCCTGACTTTCTGACGAATTCACCACTTCAGGATTTCCAAATACAGAAGCAACCTCTTCTCAGAGTTACAGAGAACACTTCTGAGGATACAGACATCATAAATAATTTCAAACTCCATACCTTCTACATTTCTGATTAATTTAGAGAAACATTTACATATAAGAAAATGTTTGTATCCTGTGACTATGAACAGACATTGTAAGAACATGACAAGGAGGGCTGTACTGCTCAGGGTTAAGTGAAATGTTTGTATCCTGTGACTATGAACAGACATTGTAAGAACATGACAAGGAGGGCTGTACTGCTCAGGGTTAAGTGAAATACCATATCTGGGGTGAAGGAGGATTTTTTTCCTAGGTCAGATGGCAGGGATAGTAACACTGGGCTTCTGTCATGCATCTGCTTTCTGGGACTATCTGAATTTTATTAACATGTTCCCCAGTACCATAAGGAACCTGATTTCCCTTTCTCTTGAGTATCTACATCAATGCATCATCACAGAATCCCTAATTAAATAAACAACACCAAGCCCGAGTACTTCTTCCAAAGAAATAAATAGGAAGATCATCAGGGCAACATCTGAACTTTCACAGTTCAAGAGTAATTTGAAGTGTTTTGCTGTCAGAGGTGCAGCCTTATCTAAACAGTGCTGAAGAAGATGAATACATTACATATTTGTGAGGACAAATATGGACAGCAATATTTCTTCACTTCAAGGCACACAAAAGTCCTGTGCAAGATAATTCTGAATTCTGCATCTCCTCAAACCTGTAGATGCAAACTGACTATATTGGCACTGGTCCTTTCTGTTCTGTAAGACAGCATGTGACCATGACAAAAGAAAAGAAGCTATTTAGTTTTCATTTGGTTTTGACTGTCCTGAGTGCTTGACTGGTCTACTTATCCCAGGCCAGACACCCTTTATCACAAGGATCTGTCATTGCAAGGTGTGGTAGCTTTATCATGGATAGAGTTAATTTTCTTCATAGAAGATGGTATGGGACTAAGGCTACAATTTTTGTTGGAAACAGCATTGATAATACAGGAATTTTTGCATTACTGATCAGCAGGGCTTGCACAGAGTCAGTCCCTTGCTGCTTCTCACTTGACTCCATCAGTGAGGAGCCTGGGGGTGCACAAGGAGTCAGGAGGGGACACAGCTGGGACAGCTGACCCACCTGACCCAAGGGATATCCCAGACTATCTTACATAATGTTCAGCATGTAAAGTTCTGGGGAGGAGAAGAAATAGGGGAACGTTCACACTGAGAGATGGTGTTTGCCTTCCCAAGTCACTGTTGGTTTGATGAAGCCCTGTTGCCCTGGGGATGGCCGAACACCTGCCTGCTCATGGAAAGTGATTAATGAATTCCTTGCTTTGCTTTTGCTTCACCCATCTGTCTTTATCTCAACCCCACAGTTGTCTCCCTCTTACCCTTCTAATTCTCTCCTCCATCCCACTGAGGGGCAGTGAGTGGGCAGTTGTATTGGACTGATTTGCAGCTGGGGTTAAACCGTGACACAACATCAAGGAATATGGATCCAAAGTGCCATAACTGCTGGTGGATGACACTATACCATCAGTCTGTAATTTCAGTGCTGGAGGTTTCTGTCAACCTCTCTTAAGCTTGATATGCCACAAATACTTACCCTGAGTAAAGAGTGCTGACCTAAAAGCACAATCTGATCTGTCTACATGATGGCTGAGATTGAGGACCTGGGAAAGAAATAGCCACATGGAATGCCGTGATGATATCCCTATTTTAAGCCTTGTCACTCTTCATCACAATTCCGCGACACAGTTTCGAAGTCACCAGCATGGACAATGTCAAAAGAAATAAAAAAGTCTGTAAGTGCTGTGATATGCTGCCTACAGCTGAAGAGAAACCAAACTTCTGAAGAGATCCAGGATCAAAGGACCT
This sequence comes from Platysteira castanea, assembly GCA_013397175.1. Classification (NCBI taxonomy): domain Eukaryota; kingdom Metazoa; phylum Chordata; class Aves; order Passeriformes; genus Platysteira; species Platysteira castanea. The sequence continues at coordinate 2,978,186 of VYXC01002065.1, forward strand.
GGTAAATGTCAGTTGGATGGTACTTCCGTCACGTTACAGGACTCGATGAAGCAAGTACAGAAGAACAAGTTCTGCAACAGATCAGAGCCAATTATCAAAGTAATCCCATTTGGCCATAAAAATATCTAGTCATTTAATACTGCTAAGCCTTGTTTGTAATCACAAAACTTAATGAGAACAACTTACACTGAAAGGAAAGAAGGGAAATCTCTGGAGCAGAAAGGCTGCTAAAGAGGATGCTAACAAATGCAAGCAAATTTGAGGTTTTAACTTCTTTTATATAGGCCATACTCTATTCATAGAGGATTTTTCTTTAATCAGTCAACCCAATGCTGAAGCCAGCTACAAGATTATGAAAGCACACATTTGTTTCCCCACTCTGTGTCATGCAGGCAAGTCTCCCAATTAAGAAAAGGTTTCTTTTGTTTGCATGAGATTCTGTTTAATTTCCGGCAGGCAGATTCAGAAATAATTACCATGTATATAGAAGGATGAATAACAGTCAAACCTGGAATTCTCATTACCCACCAGAATTTCAAAGTGAACTTAACTTCTAAGCAAGCATTTGGCAGGTGAGAACAAAAGGGAAAAGGTATTGGACAAAAGCAGTGTTGTTTAATTTAAATTCTGAACAACAGGAATGATATTTAGTAATGTCCAGGACCTCACATCTGGGAAGACCCTGAGAGTACTCTCAGAATACTGAGAAGGATTCATATGTCTGTTGAGAAGCTTGGCTCCTCCTTGACATATTTAAAGCATTTTGGAGGTCATACCTCAAACACTAAGGAAGGTTTGGTCAAGTGAGGACAGAAGTGCCATATGTAAAAGATTTTAGCCAGTTTACATTCCTGATGGAGGGCTGTAAAGAAGATGGTTCTCAGTGGTTCCCAGCAGTAGGACAAGAGGCACTTGGCACAAATTAAAATGCAGAAAATTCCATTTAAACATTGGAAAAATGTTTTTATTCTAAGGACGACTGGATACACAAACAGGTTTTCAGAGTTGCAGAGATATTAAAAACTTGACTCTACATGACTCTGAGCAAACTTCCACTGCTGACCCTACTAGAGTGGCTGGCATTGGAACAGATTATCCAGTTACCTTTCAGCCTTTACTAATCCATGGTTTTGTGAAACAGTAGCTCTAATTTTCTGTAGTTATACAAATGTAACATATAAGCAAAGCTCTATCTCCTCTTATACTTAGAAACACAGAGCTGGTAAAACCCACTGGCAAGAGAACGTATGGTTGACAACTTCAGCCCTTTAGAATGCAAAGATTATTAGAACAAATAAAATATTACACTTAGCTGTATTAATGTCCCCTGGCTCCCATTATTCTCCCTGGTGACAATGCTATTGAACAACAGGGTACAGCAATATACAGGTTTAATATCTGGCTATATTTAATATCAAACCCTGATATAGGCTGTGCCCACCATGGGTGCAGCATTCTCAGCATTTTCAAAGTTTTATAACAGCCATAAAAACTCATGGACTATAGAAATGAGTCAACCAGTACTTATAATTGCTGGCATTTAGCACCAGAGATGATGACTAAGAATCTATATTTGAAATACCTGGAGTTGGTGAAGTCTAAGTAGAAATCCTACGGAAGATCAACTAAGCACTATATTTTTGTGAATTAAATACACTGAGATGTGTGCAGCTTGTAGAACTTTTAGGTGAGTGCTTAAAACCACATTTATTCACACACACACTGCAAACATATTTGGTTATTACACAAAATGAATATTGTTTTGATTTGGTTTTCCCCTAATGCAGAATATTGCCATGTTTGGCATGCATCTTCCTGCCCTTTCATCAGCAGAGCTGGCTGCATTTCACATTTCAGAAATAATGTTTAGGGAATTCCCTGGGGCATAATTTTCAGTGGCAGATGTCACATATTTCATATGCTCAAATACAGTTTGACAGCATGCAAGTGGTCTTTCCATTCTGCATTAACCAACCTCACAAAAAAATTAAGTTGAAACAAAAATTCAGCAAGTTAGTGTCATAATGTCTGAAATGTTTCTCTGAGAAGGAGCTTCACTAAAAAATAGATGTCCCAAGATTATACATTAAATTTATTTTTATATGTCAGGTTATGCAATTAATCTGAAAGAGGATGGATCTTACAAATCACATGTAACATGATTTAGGATTATCCAAAAGAACCCTGATGTGTTTCACAGACTGCAGTATAAACTTCATATATCAATGGTATCCACCTCAGGGGTGTCAGTCACGATTACAGAAGTGCTGCAAGTAAATCAAAGGACAGAACAGTGGCTAAATTAAAATCATGCTTGACCTTCAGGCTGAGCAGATTAATTTAACTACAACTTTGTCTGAAAGACATACAGATAGTTTGAGTCACAGGCAGCAAGAGACATATCCACCAGAAGATGAAAGGCTGAGTCAGGCCTCAGAGATGTTAACCAGAGGTTAAGGCACACATTAACTACATTTGTGTTCTCAGGGTGGTCTTTGAGTTACAGGTTTTTAGTTATATGCAAGTGGTGTAAGAAAGATCCCAATCAGGCTCTGGATGTTTCCACATCAGTGCTTAGACCTTTACAGTTTCCACTGCCAAATTCAGTGAGTGACTTCAATATTTGAATTCAAGTTATTCACTTGCATATTAAACTCAAGTATCTATTTTTTTTTCCTGGGAAAATCTGTAGATTAAATGCATTTCTTCACCAAAAAATGAACTTTTTAATCTCAGTGCAATTTGCCAGTAGGGATACCATTTTTCAGCACAGATATTCAAACATTAATTCCTCCTGCCCCTCTTTTCTCCCTCCCTCAAATGACAGTTTTGGACAACTGATCTACCTATGGCTTCATTTTTTTGATTTATTTTTTTCCCCCTATTGATCTCTGTCTCCAACACATATTTACATTTAGGGATATAAGCCTGAAAAAAATTGACATATTTCTGGTATTTTGAACCTCACATTGACGTAAAATATCACTTATATTTTACCTTCATGTATACTTTAAAAACAACTATACCAAAATTCAGCAGAGTCTAGGATCTCAGGTATGGTAACCTAGCACTGGGGAAAGGTATAAGGAGTAAAAGAAAGACAGAAGATAAAAGTGTTATTATTGCATGGTTCACAAGAAAACATCCCAGCTAATTTATTAATTCGAAGTAAAACAAGTATTTGTAATTTTTCTTCCCATGTTTCAAATCTTAAAAACATCTCCTATGATAAATACAAATCAATAATTCTTAATCATATTTTAAGATTTAGTTGACAGGTCTACAGACAACTTCTATAGACTAAGCTTGTTTCTTCTTCTATTAAACAAGCATACTAAAAATAAACTGAAACAGAAAATTTCAGTGTTTCAATTTTGATAAATTTAGGTGCTTCTTTGGCCAGTGACCAATCCACATTTTATATTAAGTATCTCAAACAATTGAGGAAAAATGTTGGATTTCAAGTCTTATGAATAGTGTAGAGTAAAAGCAGGACTAGGTTATGATTGGCATATAAAGCTGAACTGAAATTTACAGATTCACTTCACAGTAATTCCACTGGAAAAATGCATAAAAAGACATAGTCCTTCCTGCTTTCTGTCCTCTAGCACTTGTACTTCTCCTGCTTCACATGCCTACATTCAACATCTATGCATTGAAATGAATTTAATAAAAACAAAGCAGAATTTATTTGCATCTCTGAAAAGATGGGAGAAAGCTGAATATGAGTGTTTTCATTTCACAGGTCAGGTGCCAGTAGCAAGACCTGAAAGAGTGAAAACCAAAGAAAGAGATTTGAGTGCAAAATGTTTGCACCACATTACCTTAAACGACCAACGTGTAATTACTGTCATAAAAATATCCAAGTTTCTCTGTAAAGCTGGTTCAGGAATTTTGTACAACTAGATTAGTCTACCATTACAATCAAAGACAATAAAATTTGAACAGAAACAGAAGAAACCAAACATGAACAGAAAACGCTTAAACTACATTCAGTATTACAGAACACTTTCTTTAATTCAAATAAGAACATTTTAGAATACTCACAGAAAATTTTACGGTTTTTATCTAAGGAATTGCAAAGAAGTGTGAAATGAAATTAATTCCACACCTGGAAAACCTCTTTTGAGTGGAGTGCTCTTTTCCCCTCCTCTCAAACTTGTTTCTGTGTTGGATGCATACATTTCACTGAAGTATTTAACACTTGTGGTTGTACCTCAAAGAGAAGAAATACAGACCACTACATGTAACAGCTGACTTCCAACTAAGGCCTAATAATTCACCTAGTATTCACCTAATAATTTTATTTCGCATTTCTGGACTACAGCCCAAGCCAAAGCCAGCAACAGCCAGTGTGCACTATCATTTTCCTATGGAATGTCTCCCAGAAACACCTACCTGAGAAGGGCAAAGACAGTCCATGGAACATTAGGAGCAGATAATGATTTTGCCTATTATCACTTTTCTATCTGGAATAGTAGATTCCTTTCACAAGGAATATTTTGGTAGTGAGGGACAAAGATCTACTCCTATAAACAAAGTGAGATTAACAGCACTGTAAATAAATACAGAGAGAATAAAATATCATTTACATGAAAAGGTACTGTACACTATATTTATATTCATACCTTCTTAAAAACTACAAGTATATTTTTTGAAAGAAAGCAGAGATTTTTTAAAGTGAGTAACATTAAATTACTTTACTTAGATACCACTAGTATTACTAGCTGCTGCGGATATTTTTTTCTACTTGGGGAACACAGTACTGAACGCAGCAAAAAATTCTTCTGAGAGTACAATTTCCTTAAAAGATAGAAATAAATAGCAATAGAAGGAAAAACCAAAACAAACACCCCCCTCTCCCCCCAACAAAGTGAATAGATCAGCCTGCCTGGCTTGCTCACTCGTTCAGTTTCAGCATGTGGCTGCACACAACACAGCTCAATCAGTTCTTTATTATTTTATAATGCTAAAGGTTATTACCACAACACACAAAAGGGATAACAGCGGGTTCTTAAATTAGCATTTGCTTAGCTTAAATGCCACTGCACTAATCCCTTTCCTGAAAACCCAGCACAAACAGTATTGCAAATCGTGCTTACAGAGTGGTGGGCTTGTGTTGTCTCCCGAATGGACACATCTCCTCAGGAGTACAGGAATGAATTAAAAGGGACACCCCATGTCTCACTCTGTCACTTTGCAGGTTCTTCAAACACAACACGCTGACCAGTGTGATGTAAAGATGACATTAACTCTCAGGATTTAAAAAACTCTTGTCAATCCAGATTACTCTCCTGCCTGGCTGAAATAATAGGAGATTTCTGCTAACACTACGAAAGTATTCTGGGAATGAGGAATCTGTCTGCAGTTTTACCAGACTGACTTTTGAGCGAGCATATTGGTAATTCCTGTGTGGAAAGTTGTTGAGGCCATAAGCATTTCCCTGTAGTACAAAATAAAATTTGTATATTAATATTAAACTTCAGGCTGCCAACCACTAATTAGAACTTTGCACAGGACAGAAGAAAGTACACCACTGTTTTTCAGACAGCAAATGAACCTACTGCAGAGGAGCATCACTTCTGTTGGTTTACTGGAAGTCGAGTGACAACTGTTCTCCATCTTCAATTATTCCAGGCAGGACAGAAAACTGAGGACCAGAGAAGCAGTAGGTATTTCAGAGTGCTTTCAGCCTGCAATCCCATGGGATTACAGCAGCCACTTTCATCTGGGGCTATATTAAGAGGGTCTCCACAGGTTTTTTTTTTTCTTCTACACATGGTCATGATATGAAAAAAGAAGTGTTCACCTAGAGGAATGCACAGGGACTTCCAGTGTAGCTTTCTTGGGACATGTATCCAAGCCCTGCCTGCAGGACTCAAAGCTGTAGGGCCTTTACTAAAGATGATCCTAGATGTGAGTTGAATCCTACACCTGTGTTTATGAGCAGTTTCTCCATAGATTGTAACTACTCTGTAGTGTAGACACAGCTCTAGGAACCAGCACCCTTCTGACCATGCATGCCCGCTGAAAACAGGGAAAAACTCCATTGAAAGTTGACATGAGCTGCTTATCTCTTGGAAAGGACTCCTGATGAATACTTTTCATCATCTAGATGTTTTTGATCATCTAGACTACGTTAAATGCCATGCAGAAAACAGGTAATTGGTATCACTTTATTTCATTGATATCTCGCTCGTACTGATTTCTGGTGCTGAATTCTCCAGATCTACTACCCTGGAGCATACCCTTTCACCTGTGAGGTTTCAAGGACTGACAGATCTGTTTGTCATTTTAACCATTTGGCAGAAAGGAAGGCACTTTTATTTTTTTTTTTTTCTCCAGCAAAGACTACTCACATTAATAATTCCTTTCTTCCCCCTCTTTTTTAAAATAATAGCAAAATGCATCCAGATGCCAAGACACTAGGAGCCACTAAACAAACCAAGCACTTGAATCCACAAACAAACTGAACTTAGCATTTATGAGATGCATTTTGTTTACAAGTGAACCTTTCATGGGTTTAGTAGCTTGAATATCTCCTCCTGCTTGTACAATCATATAAAACCTAACCAAAATCTCTTCTGCAGGATTAGACCTTTACATGCATTTCACTCACAGCACAAAGAATGGGCCAACATCAAAGGGCATGCTGTGTTTATGAACAAGCTCTCTCTCTGCTCCAGTTGCCAAATTTATTCCTGTAATGCACTGAGTGTTTGATAGTCCTTTAAAATGGAGTTTGTCTACCTAGTTTTCTGGATATACAAAAACCTCTACTACTTTCCACTGACACACTCTCATGCTGTACTATGTTCTGTCTCTTCTCTTCCATACAGTTACATTGGCTATTTCCAACACTGAGGATGCTACACGTCTAACCTATCATTCACCCATTTTTCCACTGAAGGCCCTGTCCCTGAAAGCACATCATTATGATTGCCAGTGTCTGTACACTTTGTTTCACACCCATATTGAATATGGAATTCAAACCTGAGAATTCTTAAAAATAGCGTACAGTGTCACTTTACCAGTCTCTTCAATAAAAAAGAGGAGAGTTAATATATAGTTAACAGCTTTCAATTCTATGCATTAGATATTTCTGTGCTCAAGACTATTATAAATGTATTGCTCTATTTAAAACTATAGTTTGTGTACTGGGTGCTTGAAAGAGCCAAAGAGAAGTATACAGACATACAAACTTGTGAGTTTACACACCTCTGCTGCCATCTCCAATCACTTTTTACACAAAGAGCACAGTTGCACAAATACAAAGTCACACATGAGCTACATTTACTGCAAACCAAAAAAATAACTCCCCGAAAACTAATGCTGGCTTATCCAATAATCTATTTTGTCAAAAATGTTGACCCCAAACTGCCACGGGACTTCCCAGCAAACCTGAAGGTCAGTAAACACGAGATGTTTCAGACCAAAGAAAACAGATTAAAAGATCCATTCCTGAGCTAAGGACTCTTATTCTAGATATTTTTCCTGGGCACCTTTATTTTATACAAAAGATAATGTGAACACAGGTGCCTTGGTTGGCTTAATCTGTAACCAAAAGGCAAAAGCAGAGAAAAATTCTTCTTGGAGAGTGGATTTCTGCTACTCGAGAGTGCTATGCATCAATCCTAAAACATTACCTCTATTCAGAAATGGACAGGAAGCCAACACACTCTTGGAGTTGTGGTGCAGAGTGTTTCCAGCAGGATGTAGCACTAAGAGCAGGGATGGCTGTTTCCTGGACCAGCCCTAAGGGCATTTAAGACACAGCACTCCATGGAGAGCACTGCTGTCACTTACTGCCAGGTGGGAGGCATGGATCAGAGCACCAAACTATTATCCAGATAAAACATCTGTGTCCTCCAGATCGAGATGATGTAAAATACAATTCTTAGTCACTGTTGTTTTCCCTTCAGCATCCTTCCTGGATTATTGACCACAAAGGAGCAGTAGGCATACACTCAGGGTAAAATGGGATTTTTGCCACATCCTCTGCCTATTTTCCTTGATCTTATTTGGAGTGAACTTTGAGAAGCTGGTCTCATCTGTGCCCAAGCCTCTATACCACTGCCTGGAGACTGAACTAGTTGTCATCTTAATTTATTGTGTAATAACAAATATCGAGTCTGGATCTCTGGTTCCCACAAGAGCCCATATGCCCATACCATAACTTTCTCCTTTTAGGGTTGCTTTTCCTGTCCTAATTTATACTTCCTAAGTTACAGTACATACATTTACATGGTTAATGTTCATATTGCTGAGATTACACCATTGTGATGCATGCAATATAAATGCCTAGACAGATGGATGCAGTATCACAGATTTCTGAAAGGAGGAGAACTTGCAAAGCCAGAAGCTCACACTTCAAGAAACCCATTTGCTGGCACAGGGGTCACTGAAAATAGATCCAAATGCTTAAAAAGCAGTGCAACACTCTTAAATAAAGTACTGCTGACAAAGGTATACACTCTTTCCTAGAAATAGGCTCTAGTCTGTTAGGCTGCTAGGAAATAATCGCCACAAAAAATTCTGATTTTTTCAAATTTATGATTTATAAAGAGTAAGTGCAAATCTGCTTGGCAAAGGAAGTCAGTGGCAAAGGCCACTTTGCCAATAGCCTTTCTCTATAAATAAAAATTGATAGTAAAATGAGATACCTCATTAATTAAACCAGGATCAGTTCTGCAGCTTTGATGCTTCACATACAGCTCACCGAACAAATTATTTCTAAGTGAGAAGTCGCAATACAAGTCTGAATCACTACAGAGTAAACAATTTGGACTGATACTAGGTGAGAGGTCTCTGGAAGAGTGTCTCTCTCCAACTATTAATAATACAGCAAAAAGACAACAGGTGCTGTTCTGACAAGCTCTCTTGATATTTGGATACAACAAACTTGCTTCTCCAACCCACAGAGTACAAAAAACAACCCCAAAGCCGGTACAATGAGACAGCAGCAATGACTACAATACTGCTACCGATAGAAGAAAAAGTAAAATTGTTACTCTTGACCACTTGCCTCTCCTGAGGAGACATATATGTACTGTATGGCAATCTTAATATTTCAGTTTCATAAATTCTGCTTTTCAATTCTTTTCTGAGTGAAACAAAAAAAAAATTGCAGGCTTACAGATCTTTAAAGGTTACTGGCAAGATAATGTCGACATTTTAACGGAGCTTGCTTGGAAAGATACAGAGGTCAAAAAGAAGCAAGTGATAATTAGAGTAAAGAATCGAAAGCTGGTGAAATTCAAAAAGTCATGCAGACACTATAGGAAATATACCTTTCTCTGCCTGTGCTATAGCATGCTTCCACAGTTTGTTTCAAAGTCTCCCTTTGCCTTTCATCTTACACATATTTCAGCACTGTTGTTATGCAAGATGGGGAATCATTCATTTTAATGTGATACTAAGCATATTACCACAAAACCAGAAAGAAGCTACCGTTTTACTGATTATCTAATTAAAAAGCTCTACAATTCAAATTATTTGCAGACCCTTACTGCACACAAAAGATTTAATGCTGCATCTGAAAAGCCACATGTACAAAAAAGCAAAGAATTTGTAAATGCTTCTGTTATTTGCTTATTCTTTTCCTTCCTCTTGTTACAAAAGCCACAGCTATCACTCTCTTTAAGCGCTAATAAAAGCAATTTAATGACAGGTAGATTTGCTGGTTTGTAGCTTCTTTGAAGCCCCAACACACTCACTAAAGGAAAGTAACTTTAGCTAGGAAAGAGATCCTCACAGCACGATGGTGAATAATTCATCATTGCATTTTTCTTTTCATCTCATTTTGTGCCAGTACCGTACACAACTGAAAATATTGCAAAATCTAAAAACAACCACAGACAAGGACTTCCAGCAGCAAAATACACATAAAACTAGCAGGCAGGTTTCCCCAGCTTATATAATAACAGCTTTAGCTCGACAGAAACCCCATCACTCACCGAGGACTGAATTCACTTGAACAAAAGCGGAGCCCAGTCACCAAATGCAGCTTCACAGGACTCTCAATGCAAGATGCTCCTGTCTGCTGTTCGGTTCACACTTGCCTTTATAACTAAGCCAACCAACAACATGCAGTTGCTGAACCTGATGAATTATAAAACGGTAGCTCCCAGACTCTCATATTTTACATCACAGGGGGTGGTCATCCAGCATACACACTGCCTGTGTACATATATTCTGCTATAACTCATCCTGATAAACACATCAGTGCTGGCAGCAGTGACAGTAATTGGTGCTCAGGATGTACAAGCACAACCAATAGAGCACACTCCCACCTTCTGCTCTGTGCAACATCTCTACCTGTCAATCACTGCACCTTGTTAAGGTGGAATGATCAACTGCACTTGGGGGAGAGGCAAAACTCAGAGAAGAAACCATCTACCAATACAAATTTTTTACTTAAACATTTCTTAATGCAGTAGTAAATGTAGCTTCGATATCCTCTAGGTAACAATTTTCACGTGTTTTTTTTTTTTTAAACCTTCATAAAAATCTTCCCTTCTTAAAGACACAGTTCTCATTTAGCAACTAACACAGGGTTCGTTACTTCTACTATCATGAATGGAAATTATTCAGGCAAATTCCAGGGACATTAGCACGGATAACCTAAAAGCATTACTCCAGGCAGAATGACTGTTAAAAGCAATATACTTGTGCCCATTTTAAAATCCTAAAAATGCTGAAAGGTTTTAAGAACATCCTCTAAATTATAAGGATGTATTTTTAATACTCTTCACGTCTCTAATGCTTTCTTTTCCCCATATGCTTGCGTAGTTTTTAAAGTCAATGTACAGACACAAAATAACAGAACCGAACACCTAAAGCTTAGACACATTAATCCAATCAATTAAACTAAACATTTTCAAATGGGATTAATTACAGCAATAACAATCACAATTGCTGCACGTCACAAATTAACACTCACGATTAGCCCCTAACAAGCAAAACTGGTTATGGTAATAGTAAAACAGAGCCAGGGATCAGCCCCTGGAAAGGGGTTTGTATGGCAGTTTTTTTACGAGGGAGCAGAAGTTGCTCTTTCAGAGTTGAGCTCCAGGAATTTTGTATGTGTTTTACACAAACTCAAGGCTATTTGTGTGAGTGCAGCGTGGGAGTGAACTCTTTATTCAAGAGGATTTTCCATTTCTACATCACTGGTGATGATTCTCAGAGGGTTCAGTTTGGAACCTGAACACTTGATCCAGCTCCTTTCTTTTCCCATGCCTGTAAAACTGCCCCAGTTTTTGGTGCCATGAAGAAATGTTGTGCTTGGGAAGGTGAGCACAGTTGTGTGAGCAGTTGTGCATTGCCTGGATGCTTTTCCACCAACAACTGGGCTGAGGAATGCAAATGAAGCCTGCGCCGGCAGCCCCAGGCAGAAACCCAACCCTTCTCACCATCTGGACTGACTGATGTGCGTCACAATGTGGGAACAGGGTGTTGCATTTCATGCATAGCAAAAGCTAGTCCTATATATACATACATATATATATATATATATATGGGATATATATATATATCCCTTTCCTCCTGTTCTCAGCTGCTTGTTCCACCCCATTCCTCATTTGTCTCTTTGTCTCTTTGTGTTCAGCACCTTTACTATCTGAGAAAAAAATCACTCAAGGCCAGAGGCATGAGGAGTGTTTCTGGATGTGCTGCTGGCTTTTACTATAGCAGCCTGTCTGAAGGAAAAGCTCTCTAGAGTTGGGTGGCAGAATGTAGGGGAGACACATCAGGATTTAATCAGAGTAACAGTTTTGACGTCTCTGTCTTTCTCAGAGGAAAGGACAGCTGAGATCCAATAATTGGATTCACCAGTGATGCGGACCGAGAATAATCCAATATGGGCAGAAAATATTTCAAATGATAAACCCTGGCTCATTAGGAAGCATAAAAAAAAAAAAAAATCTGTGCTACTGGATTTGGCTTTTAGAGCCAAATTCTATTCTCAGGGGTTTACATATTTCACGTGCATATCATGGAGGTTCCCTAAAATGGCCTGATTACAACAGTTTGTTGTCTTGTGCACTAATTAGGGTTTTCTGACCTATTTTTTATAAGAGACAATTTCAAACCATATGTGCCAGAATGCCCTATTTTCCTTTTTGTTTTGCCTTAACCATCCAGACTCTAAGAGGCTTCCCAAGGATCCGTGTAAACACGACACTGCCTTATAACAATTTGCTGCCGCATGAGTAAGACACAAGCAATGCATGGTTGAACGTCCTTGACCAACATAACACTCATGCTAAAATTCAGCTCCCATGTACTGAAGAAAATGTTAGTAAAAGTGACCAATATCTCACTAATGTAAGCCACAGCAATATTTCATAGCTGTGTGTAGGTGGCATGCATAAACCACAGTCTGTGGTATTACATAAGAGCCACAATTTCAAGAAAAATTGCTACCCTGTTTCACACTTGCAATTTTTAATTAGTTTTCCTGGCTTCCATGTTACCTTTCCATGGGCAGTACAGCTGATACTGCCAGAATAGTCAACAATGTGGTGCTCTGTAAAAGTGCTACCCTCGAGGTGATTTGATACGCTCAACACCCAACCCATGTCCTTGGGGCTCTGTTCTTACATTCTGGTACAGAATGTGAGATTTTACATTCAAACATACTCACTCCACTGACAGGTGTGTGAAAATCCCATATGGCTGCCAGATTTCTGTATACCTACATATATATATAGAATATGTATTTTTAAAGCATTTGTAACAAACACATTTGGTATTGACTCTGATGTTCTTCAAGCTGCAAAATAGAAATGATCTAAAAATGAAAAAAAAAAACCAACCAAACCCAACCAAGACAAAAGTGTTCCCATTTGCTACCAAAATATTACTTCTTTCTTCCATAATCACATGGACCATAATGACTACACATCATGGATATCTCATTTGCTGTCTAAAATGAGCACACAGATCACTGGGGGAAAATCCGGCCTGGAATAACAAGAGCAGAAGAAGCAAAGGTAACTTCAAATCAAGAAGAACTTAAAGGTAGGTTTGATACTATCAAGATCACAAATTAGCTAGTACTGTTAACTCACACCTCAATGAAGCAAAGCTAAATCTCCAGGATCTCCACAGCGTGGACCTGGAGTTTTTGGTGAAAAAATGTGCACCAATAGAGATAATTTCCATCTGGCTACACCAGATGATATGGATGGCCAGTTCTCTGGGTAATAATCCTTGCCATGTGGCCTAAGATGCCATCTTAGAGGCATCAAACTAAGGAGGTATTTATTCAGTGTCCTGCATTTAGCAATCTTCAATTCCTTCACTGACTTTTTTCAGACTTACACTGGATACATTTTTACCTCAGATTTACACTCTTATTTGATAGCCTTTGATGGCACTGTCAGAGAGTATCTCTAAAGCAAAGAGCCCAGCAGGATTTAAAAAAGGACTGAGAATTTAGCAGATAATATCCAGAAGAACAGTCATAACAAGAAGCCCAAGCTTTCCAATGATGGGGGGCGTAAAAACACTTGGTTTCTTACAGGTGTTTTTTCTTTCATCGCAGGCTCAACCCACTGCTCTGCCTCAGTCTGCATCACTTTACAATAGCCCCGTTTAACCTGGACCCCTTATAGGACAAAGATCAAGGGCTGCAAGTCACTTCCCACCTTCCTCCCAGCAAAGACACTAACTCAGCTCTCTCTCCCTAATCCAGCTAAGCATTACCATGAAACCTGTATGAGTTTAGTTAATTCTGGGATCCATCTTTCTTCAAATCAAAATCAACTGAGCATAATTGTAAAGGTCTTTTATTACACTTGATAAAGGCCCTCCCTAGTTACAGGGAAATTCCCCACCTATACACTCTGAAGGGTAGTAGGGTGAGATAGAATCATCGTTCCCTTTGAGTACAGAAATATATCAAACTTTTAACTCCAGCTGAGACCACAGAGGATTTACAAGCTTCACAAACTACTCCATTGTCTGAATCTAATGAGAATTTATATTTTTATAAATATATGGTAAAATAGCATACATTGAGTCAGACAGATTCCATTGCAGTAACTTATATACATCTCACACTGCAAAATAAACAGTGACAATCTAAATTAATTTGCCTCGCCACAGCAAGGCAATAGAGAAATTAATTTTCTTTCAATGTTGTATACATGAAATTTCATGTAAGAACAGTTTTTAAATAGTTTCAGTTTCCAAGATTAATCCTCATAAGTTCAAATGAATGAAAGTGTATATTTAGATTAATTAAGAAATTAGCTGGCACAGGGCTTTGAAGATGTAAGAGACTGTACAAGTGTTATTGCTATAATAATATTTTTCTGTATTACAATACTATCCTTCCTCAAGTGTCATCTCTTTTTCTACAAGTGCAGAGTGAAAGCTCAAGTCCTCTTTCTGAATGAGGGCTGTGTTTGAAAAAATACAGAAAAAAAGAGACTTAAAAAGGATATTCAGCTAGGTCTGAATGACCAGATACCCAAGAGAGCAATTTAAGTTGATCAAGGGCAATGACAAGAACTTGCTTTGCTAGTTAGGAAGGCTGATCTCTCCTAATGGTAGCTTCATAGTCTTGAGAATATGAATGATCCTACCAGGAGTAAAGAAGAGAAGCTAAAAGGAAGGAAGTCCAGATGGCACTTTCCCTAGAGGCTCTGGAGAGGCTGCCTGGATTTGATTTAATTTGAAAAGCCTTTTATAGCACCCCATGAACCTGGAATAATACAGCAACCCATTAATAAGTCAGCAGATACCACAGGAACAGTTTGAGATTTCATAAAAATATTGATTTTCTGTATGGCTTAGGTTAGTCCAGCTGGTTAAAAGAACTGGGAGACTTGGAGGATATAGTTCAGAATCCTGAACTAGTTTGTGTTACTTGTTTTGTTTTGTTTTCTTGACTTTCATTTTCCATTGAACGTTGTGTTTCCTTTTGCTGTTCCCTTTTAAATGAGTTAAATTTGTCTGAAGCTTGATATTCAAACCCAAGACAAATCATAAAGGACTTAACAGCTCTATGAGCTGGAAAAGTAGCTGAAGATTCACTGTCTATTAGCTAGAAATTTAAATGTAGTAGAAAAACCAAACAAGCATCTTTTACATGTCTTTTACACAAACAGAAGGTCCCACAGTCAACTCCTTGTAAGCCTGATGCAGGAAGCAAATGAGTTAACAGCTTTGAATGGCAAAGAATAGTGGAGCCATGAAGATCCTCCTTGGATTCGCAGTTTAACTTTGCGTGCACTCTGTGGTGGGAGGAGTAGGTGGCTGATTTGGGAAGAAGTACAGCACAGGAATGATACACTTGACTCCTCTGAGGATGGTGATGAAAATCTGTCAGCTTGGCATAGTCCTTCATGTTACCTACAGCAAGTACTGACACATGGAGAAGGCAACAGCTCTACAGACATCACAGTAAAAACCACACGATACAGATGGAGAAGGCCTTTAAGATCATTGAGTCGAACCATTAACCCAACACTGCCAAGTCCACCACCAAACCATATCCCTAAGCACCACATCTGCATGCATTTTGAACCCTGGGATCAAAAAGGGATGGTAATTCCACCACTTCCCTGGGCAGCCTGTTCCAATGCCTGGCCACATGCAGCAAAAAAATTTTTCCTAATATCTAATCTAACTTCCCCTGATGCAACTTGAGGCCATTTCCTCTTGTGGTATCGCTTGTTACATCAAAGAAGAGGCTGACCACCACCTGGCTGCACCCTCTTTCTTTTCTGGTAGCTGTAGAGAGCACAGCATAAGAGGCAGAGTGTGTGTGGCAGAGAAAGCAGAGCTGCTTTGTTGAAGAGTCCTGTGGCAGTACTGCAAGGCATTATCCATGGAAAGGGAAACAAACACACTAAACACTCTTCACAAGGAAACAGTGAAATTCAGGCCCGCATTTTTGGTAGATTGCAAAAAATAAGCGGCATTGCCTGAGGATGCCTTCTGCACTGACTGTGACAAAGAGAGCACAGGAATCAGTACGCACGCACACTCTCAGATTAAGTTTTCCCCTCCTACAGTTTTCTTTCAGGAAAGAAAATCTGAAGCCTGGATGACTAACTACAATGCAGATGGCAGAGCAGTGTAGAGATACAAGCTCCAAATGAACTAGCTTAGATGACACCACGAATGAATTTAACCTACTCATATTGAACTCCACGGTTATGCTGTTCCTGGAGCCTGAACAAGCAAAGCAGTTTAGGATTCAGACAAGCCAAAGAAGGACAGCAGGTGATACTCAAGCTAGATCTGTGCCAGCATTCTTGCAAATTTACTTCTGCAGTTTTTTGCCATTACTTGTGAATGTGCCAAGAAAAACACCTCCCAGCAAGAAATAATACATGGAATTACAGCAGCATCAGAGTAAAGTATTGCTCTGAAAAGAAGGAAGAAAAAACTCTTTTTTATAATATGGAAAACCCTCTTTCAGCTCAGCAGGAATCATCTGTAGCCTTGCATAGTTCACAAGACAGCTGAAACTGCAGATTTACAGTCTTGGCTCTAATGCCAGGACAATTAATTCAGCACTCACCAGAAACCCTTTTGGGTAGCTAGGAGTGATGATCCCCTGGTGAACTTGCTTTGAGGGGATTGTCATGCTCAGCGTATTCCTGCACTGTCTGGGCACTCTGAGGGTGTGAATGGCAATGACACTTTAGGTCAGCAGTATCATGAGCAGGGAAATGTCTGCCATCCCATCACATTTATACCTGGTAACTAACTTCCCCAGAGCCTGAGCTCAGCTGGGCACTTAAGGACAAGCCACCCTTTGGTGAGGATTATGTCTGAAGGGACCCAAGAACCAGGACACTGATTAGATGCTCTGTTCTTGAACTACTTATAACTTGAAGATTAATTAGGAGTGGGAAAGTGCTCTAAGACCTTTAAGTGAAGAACTGAAGAATTAGAGGAGTTGAAATATAAATACTTATTCTCACTACAGTATCAGAATCTCTGATTGAAACCCTACAGAAATAACTCGAGCTATGTAGATACAACAAGAACATTCGGTTAAGATTTCGTAAATGACGAAATGGGATTAATCTGGGAGTGGTGAACATCTGAACAGAGAGGTGGTACATGCTGATGCTGAGGATGTGCAGTTTTCAGCACTTGAATTTGTAGCTGTCTGCTCCTGTGCTCTGCCTGCTCCTGTGCTCTGCCTGCCCCTGTGCCCTGGCCAACTTTCTGCTAGGTAAGACCAGAACTGTAAATACATCATGTGGAAAATAAAGCCAAAGATAAAAGTTAAGAGCAGCAGTGGGGAGTTGATTGCCTTCTCTTGCTTGTGCTTGCAACTCAATTGCTATTTTAGCAGAGTGCCTTGGAAAAGGAAAGCAGGAGCAAATGGCAGTAACTGGGAACTTGGGACATTTGCTGTAAGAATTTTGTGTGTCCTGGGATGGATGCTGCTTCTGTGACTCACTTTCTCAGCTCAACACTGCTCTATGCAGGTACTGCAAAGACACACTAAAAGTAATGATGTATTTAAACATTTATGCTGCGGGCCACCTAAGCACCTTCAAAGCAAACAGTTCTCCAGGAGTTGGAGCATCCAAGCAATGATTTTTTCCCAGTCTTTTTTTCCCTGCTTATACTCACAACTAAAAAAAAAAAAAAGTATATATATTGGCCCTCAAAATGTTAATATTCCACTGCAGACAGAAATATATGTCAGTCTGAGGGATATACAAGGAAACAATATAAAAGTACTGTTGCTGAGCAGGGATATAAATTAAAGGAACTTCTGCAGCTCCACTTCTCAGAGAACACATTGTTAAAATGTGAATTGGGGGCAGAATAATCATACTTAAATGGGAACAATAAAAACAAAATGATCCTGAGGTGAAGATGTTGAAAGTGGACAATCCATACTGCTTTGTGCTGGTACCGAACGAGGACGTCAATAAAAATGTATAAAAATGCACTAAGATGATGAAAATGGGCTACTTTTGAAGGAAACAATTTGACCCTTACAAAGAAAACCTTGTGTACAGTGCACCATAAGAGGACAGAGCAGTTAGGAAGATGACTTCCTGCGGAGATTGTAGCCAGCTTAATATCTTAATAGATGGGATGTGACTCGGCAATGCGTGACCCCATGGATATCCTGGTATTCTGTTAGAGAGTAATAAAAACTATGGCCCTGAAAGTATCATCAAAGTTCTGAGCATGCAAAAATTAGTTAGCCCACACAGAAATTTATGAGGTGAAAAAAAATCCTTCTGCTTTCTACCAGTAGATTTAATTACTTTACTTCCCAGTAAGCATCCCATTGGACTTCTGTACTTCAGCTCTTTCCCATTGAAATAACAGAGAATTTTCGGAGGATGAAAAATGCAAATCCTATGTGTATATTTCAACTACACTACCTAAATCCTAATAAAAAGAAGAGACTAGTAGGTAAAGCCTTTCTGAGTATGACCAACCAGCAAAGCAGAGCAAATAATTTGTAGTGAATATATGGTTTCTTCTCTGTTATTTTAATTTCTTTAATGATTTTTTTTCTATTTTCACAAATTAGTGATCACATGGGAGTTAGTAGATGCTCTCTGCCTGTATATGATTTATGAACATGATGTTGACAGTATTTACATTATGAATTTTGCATAACCATATAGTATTTCTTCATTTCCTGGCTGGTGAGGTGTAAATATTAGCACTATATTTCTTGTGCAAATATTCCTATGAAATATATTAATTACAAAAATATTAATAACAATAAGGTCATCCAGAAATTTGATGGAAATTAAATGTAAATGATTACAAGGCTAGTTTAATTGTTCAGTTATATATTCATGTTTCTTGTACAATTGCTGAAGTATGTGTTTGGCTTTTCTCAGAAACCTAAGAGACATAAATTTGAAAGTCATATCATAATTAACATTTTTCCTCCTGTAACATAATTTCTATACCCATACTATATAGGATGAAGAATGGAGTTTTATATCCTGCTTGGTTTGCAGTTAATTTTCAAATATCTGGTTTTAAACTACAAACTTCTTGACTTAAGAAGACTTGTAGAAAGTTAGGGAAAAATCAATTAAATATATGAAATTAATATATGTTAGAATTTAACACGTTAATATTCATGGAGTTACTTCAGGGTCTTTCTTTGAATGAAATTACCAGAAATTCAGGCCTCTTTTTTCTTTTTTTCTTTTTTTTTTTTTTCCTGGAAGAATTAAATCCACTTGGGATCCTAATATGCATTAATTTAACACAGTGCTCCCTTCAAATGATTGATTTTCTTTACCTTCCCTTTTACACCTGGTGAATAAATTTAACAGCTTCCTGTGGGCACGAAACACCAACTGGCATTAGACTGGATGTTGTAGCCAGAAATTATTTTTAACCTTTCCAACCGAACCAAAATCCTCTAATTTCTTCTCATGTAATAGTAGTTATAAAAAAGACACAGCCTATGTTCAGTGCATTAACATTCAAGAGTATATGCCATAAAGAGATATGACAGAGAGACAAGCCATTTAAAAACTCAGATTAGTCCTTAATATTGTACTCAGGAAGCAAAATGCCATTATATGGTATATAATCACCAAGACCAGAAATTGACAGCTGAGAAAATATAGTTTTGAAAAGCTATTCCTTTTTTTGAAATAATCTTACTAGGAGTGTCCATATTAATCTAAATTATTGACTTATTTTATCTATGTGACAAACATTATGACTGCTGAAATCTAAATAATGTTTAAAATTATTTTCTACATCTGAGGACTCTTTAATTACACTTGAAATGCAACCTGCTTTGTGAAGGCATGTCCTGTACTGAACATTATTAGGATTAGAATAATTTTACAGTCCACTTGGTAAATCCAGATGGAACTCAATGAAAGACTCATGGATCTAATCCTGCCAAGAGGTACTTCACCTCTGCAACTTCATGCTAATACATGAGGGGAGAAAAATGATATAAGTATTATGCTTACAGTTCCAATAGCCTGGGAGGGAGCTCATCACGTTGCCTAATATCAAAAGACAAAACTCCTGCAACCGTGTTACCTAAAGATTTTAGGTATCAACCAGGAGAACAGAGCTGGCAGGAACCAGAAACTCACCTGGATTACCCTGGCACTTTGGCAAAATCATAATATCCCAACAAAATGTATCCTACCAAAAATGTACCCTATCAAAACATTTTCCCTCTACTCTTAGCATGAAGGACAAATAAATAGAGCAGGTGTTCATTTCTTTGTTATTTTTTTTCCCCTCTACCACATGGAAACAGTGCCTGTTGATAATACCCAGGTGCAGCATTGTCAGTGAACAGTTTCTCTTATTATATGACAAGTATCCTATCTAAAATCAATAATTATTTTTATAATGGAGAACATGTGACAAATAAAGTCCCACAGTTAATCTTTCATCATTTCTTTTTTGCTCATTTTGTCTTGATTTCTCTGGTTTAACATACAAATGCTACTGCAAGAGAGAAAAAAAAAAACACAAACCAAAATAGATTATATCAGATTTGGGGCTTTAGAATGGATGAGGAATATTCAGCACGGTTCCTTAGCTATTTTAGTCCAGGTATCTATACAAATCCTAACTATCTTGGCAAACACAAATCAACCTCAATTGCATATGTATCAGAAAGGAAGAGAATCAACAGGCAATCTCTCAGTATATTTTATGTAAGCTTTCTATCTCACTCTTTCACTTTTTGGCCTCCTTTGCCACCATCATTAAAAATTAACTCTTCTTATGGGAAACGGGCACTATCTGATTGCTGTGCTGCTTCTACTCTTCTCTAGCCTAGCAAAGGAGTTCTATGCTTCAGGAAAGGCACTACAAACAGTTCTGCTGATGAAGTGCTCTGGAAGTGCAGAAGAGTAATTCCCAGAACCTAAATGGACTGGTGCGTGCCTGCATGAGCATCCATAGGGGTTATTCATGGCAGGTCTGCTCTATGTAGAACCACAGGAACAATTAGAAAATGCAGCTCATTTCCTAACAACTGTTCTCAAAAGCACATCAGCACTGGGAAGAAAGGTGGATTTTAGGTCAAAAAGCGCCATTTGTTCCCTTGGCTTCATTCACCTTGTTTTGTCTCCCCATAGTTCATAAACTGATTGATAGCATATATTAAAAACCGCAAAAATATGCTTTAATTAAAACAAATAGAAAATGCAGATTTATGAAAATTGGTGCATTGTGCAGCATTCAATCAATAATAAATAGGCAAATTAGGGGTGACCCTCAAGTTCGTGGCAGGCTGCCAGTGCAGGAGCTGGAAATGCGGGATGGTGCCAACAAGTAGCTCAGCACACAGCAGCACTGAGCTGCCTGGAGATCTCAAAGTGAGCATTTGTTCCGGTGCTCTGACATTCAGACTGCTGGGGAAAAAGGTACTTAAAAAAAACTTTATAGCCCATGTTTTGCACTTCTTGAAGCTCTAATGATACAGGGGTGGCCTTTGGCCCTCGATCAGCTCTGCTTTCAGAAGCTGCTGACACTGCCAAGGAAGGCATAACCCCAGCGACACAGGACCCTGGGCTGCCTAGAGCTGTGAACTGGATCTGAAAGGTTCCCGGACTCCGAAAATGGAGGTTTTATTAGAAACCTGATATTTTTAATTAGACAGACCTCAAAGACTCCATTTATAATTAGTAACTCGAATGTTTCCAAGATGATTACCATGACCTGAGGCAACTTGGAGTGCCTCATGTCTGGCCCACCTAACCGTTCCACTGTCCCACAGTTTAACCTGGCTCCTGGGGCTGATCTTCTACCTGAGCTGGCTTCCAAATCATGTAGTGCTGGGCCAAAATGTGTCAGGGAACCTGCTAAAAATTTAACAGCAAGGGCAAAAATATTCCTGTTTGGGAATATAGCCAAACACTGTTTACTAGCATATCGGACACCAAAGTGATTATTTTAAATCAGAGAGACATTATGCAGGGATTATACACACTTTTCTTCTGGCAGATCATGGCTTCATGGGACTGGAGGCTCCACACTTCCAGCCATTGCTGCTTCTAACTCAGGGACTCTCCAAGGAGCAGCAGACCCCACATCAGCCCTCCTGTTCCCTCTGTCCTGTCCTCTCAGAAACTCTTACAGCCTGAACATGAGCTGCAGGTTCCCATCTTCTTCCTGTGATCCTTTCACCTCGCAGACCTTGAAGCTTCTTATAGCTTTTAGCACCTTCTCTGCTCCAGACCCTGCGGGAGCTCCCTCCATCTCACCCCAGGGACACTATCTGGTCCGGTCTTTTTAAGGAACTGAAGATAACAGTGAACAACTAAGTAAACCCCCAAATATTGTCTGCCAGGACCAATTTTGGGACTCTTAAAATGTCAGAATTGAAACAGAACAAACTAATTTTCTATGATCTTGTTTTCAAAAAGCTCTAATTTTCAATCTGAATCAAGGTGACATTTGTTTCTTCAAAATTGTCCTCTCTCTGTACCCAAAATAGGACAGACATCAACCTCCTAGTTCTCTTGAAAATCTAAAACACATTTTAGCACTTCCACAAACATATTCCCTATAAGGACAGTAACTGCAGCACACACTTTACACCCATGGATTAAGTAATCAGGCACACGTCAGGCAGGTAGGTAAGGGCTTGCTCTGGGACACTCTCCCAAACCAGGACCCAGACACAGATATTTAGCTTCTCCCTGTTAGTTAGTGTTGATTGAATTCTGTTTTTGTTTACACACTGACATTCTCTCCTGGGCTGCATGCCCCTAACATAGGGCACAATTTCCACACTGAACTCCTGAGCTTGTCACATTACTTTGTATCACTGATCAGCATCCCAGGCATCTAGGTAAATGTTGAGAGAGTGCTTAAAATATAATTATTATTGCATTCCCTGGAAGCTGTGGTGAAAATTCAGCTACTTTCTACTTTCAAGTGAAAAATACTATTTTTTGTTAGCTACACATTTGTTCATGCAAGCCTCTGGGCAGAATTTGCCACTCAGATATCCCAAGACAGAGAAACAGGAGTCTGTTGTGAAGGTTTTATGGGTTCAGCTGAGGAAATAATTTTGCCTCTGGCCTCACATACGATTTGTTGGGTTTTGGGTTTTTTTTCCATATAGCCATTGAAGCAAAAACTACAGCGGAACTTGCCTCCAGAGGAAGAAAACAGAAAAATGCCAGGCACCTTCACAATATGAAAAAATATCACAAAAAATGGCACTTTTGATGCAAACAAATTTCACCAGGGACTCTCTGTTAACACTGGGATCACAGCCACAGAGCTGGAGCCCATCGTTTGCACCTACAGTTCTTATGTGTGTGGCTGAGAAGTTGGCCAAGCCTTCACGTAACACATGGATCCTCCAACTGGCTGCTCTGCCGTCGCAGGCCCTAATGTTCAATCTTTAGCAGCGACGGATATGGCTCCAGAGAGGGCAAAATAGGCTCAAAGGAACACTTCCTGGGAAGCGTTTAAAAGGTGTGTGGAGGTAGCACTTGTGGATATATTTTAGTGGTGAACATGGCACTGCTGGGTTAAAGGTTGGATTTGATGATCTTAGAGGTCTTTTGCAAAAACCTTAATGATTCTATGACTCAATGAAAAGTTCTTCCTGCTTCCATGGGGAAAAAAGCTCTGAGCAATGGTGCAGATCCATCGTTAGGTGAAGATGATATCAAAATTCTTAAGAGTGTTGCAGAACATAGGGAACTATTCACAAAATACTTCTATTCAGCTTTCAGAAAGAAATAGGATGATTCACTTTTCTTAACTGGAAGGGACGAAATACCTGTCTGTAATTAGTAGACTGCTTACTAAAAACAAAGTGGAAACGAAACATTATTAACTAGGAATAGAAGATTATATATAAAGAGGCATGATGAATCAATGTGTAAGAGCTCTGGAAGTGACAGATGAGGATACATCTGTTTTATAAATTTTCCTCCTTTGTGTACCTTGAACTGCAGAGAAATTCCATCAGGCTGAAAGAACTGTGACCCAGATAGATGGAAAATATGCCTGGGTAAGCACTGAGGAGTCAGTCTAATATCAGTGCAATAAAAGTAATTTTTAAAAAAGGAAAGAGATGAGAACGTAATACCATTAACATGATTTTATTGAAAATATGCCTCCTCAGAAAAAGCCTCAGTCCTGACTGTAAAAAGAGGATCAATTAAAAATACACTTTAAGTGTAAAAGTGTTCTGTGAAGTTTCCAAATGAACACTACAGGCTATGTACCATACACTATTAGTAAAGCCCATATTAAGTAAATGGTTTTAACAAGGAATATGGTTTGTGTCTGAAAATGGTACTTAAAAGTACAAAATGATTTGTGAATGAAGATATTTTCAGTGGAGCTTCACATGGATAAGTCCAAACCCACACATTTTCCAGCATTTTCATCAATGTCTTTGAAAGCTAAGCCTCTTAAGGCCCAAATGTAGGCTAGAACAAAGATTGTTAGAAAAGGTAACAGAAATTAGAGGACATAAGCCCTGTTTTATGATGTGGTTAATTTACTAAATTAGTCCTAGCTGATTGAAATTTGTCTGAATATAACCAAAGCATATGATATATATGTAAAGAAACAAGAAATAAAAGCCATTGCTGTCAATGCTTGAAAAGAGTTAATTTGCTGTAAAAATGGCTGGGCAATTCATGTGGGTTTGGTGTGCTTAGACTGAGCAGAAAAAGCAGTAAAATGGAGAATAAAATGTGTATTTGGAAAATACACATATACTGAGAAAACTGGTATGAAAACATTTAGGGAAATTCTGTTGTCCAAAAATGACAGTGAAACACTGGGGCAAAAGCCAAAACAGCCTCTAAGAAAGACAGCTGAGGAGCATTGTTATATGAAGGTTTTCAGTTTGGCAAAGAGAAAATAGGGAAGTTGCAATGTAGGGCCACTTTCATGGGACAAAATATTAGATACTTAATGACCTTCATTTAGGAAGGCATGAAAAGAAGAAATTAGGAATTGAAAGACAGAAAAACCCACATGGGAAATAATGCATGTACTTTAATATCTATTAAAATGAATAACCATTGGAATGAATTAGCACATGAATTGCTGAATCTTTAAGGTCCCTTTTAACCCAAAGCATTGTAGGATTCTATGGTCACATTTTTATGATTTGAAAAGCTTTTTGACCTATTCCTCCTCTAGATTTTTACATCTGTGGAAATATAATTGGTGCAGCTCTATTCTGACATTATAGAAGTTCATCAAATATGGGTTCTATTTAAAAGTTTGTTGATTTCTTCACATTTAAACAGTGTTGGTGTCTCAAAAGCAGCACTTTGATTAAAAAAAAGACACCCTTAAAATATGCTTAAAAATCTCTTACATTCAATGAAACTAATCTAAATTGTAAGCAATTTTATACAAAAAAGCAAAAAATATCAATACATATGAGAACCTCTGAAATACATGAAAGTATAATAAAACACCCAGGTGCTTCCCAGCTTAATGGTGCTCTGGGTGAGCTCTTCATCTTTCCCAGGCACAAGTTCTGTCCTGTTTCCTGAGTCATTCCTAGTCCTCTTTTCACGTCTGTACCTTAGCAAGTATAGCTTAATCCTTAATCCTCCAAAGCATGCTGGGATCAGGAAATTACATGCATTTGAGATCTGTAGATGCTTTTATGAACTAATTAATGAAACTTAAAGGAAGAGAAGAGCAGACAGCAGAAATGTGGTTTGTTTCTTGCTGCAGCAAGGTTGGCAATAAAAGAAGCAGTCAGATGGAACAAAGATGTTCCCCTGTAACCGAGCAATGCACATCTCTTCTGCCATCTACCATCAGCAGTAATTCACATCAGAGCTCCACAGGGCTGCAGGATTAAAGTAGGCTGGCAGAGTTGTCCCTCTCCTAGGAAAGTGAGTTGGATACTCGGCACAGCAGGAGATCTGCCTTAGCATTTGTAGCTTACTTCAAATAACCCCTTTGTAGGCATTGGTGCAGAAGGACAGGCTGAGACACTTGGGTTTGTTCAGCCTTAAGACCAAAACTCAAAAGGGGGTCTTGTTGCTGTCTGCAGCTATCTAATGGGAAGGTCTAGAGAAGCTGTAGAGAGAACATTCTCAGAGGTGCACAGAGAAAGGATGAGAGGCAAAACCCAAAAGTTCCAGCAAGAGCAAATCCTGACTAAACCCTGGAGTGAAAAAAAAAGAGCATGGTGAAATACTGGAATGTGTTGCCCAGAGAGGCTGTGGGTCTCCATCCTTAGAGATATGAAGAACTTGGGGAAGGCCCTGAGTAGCCTGGATCAGTTGGCCACCCTTTGAGTAGACAGTTGGAATAGATGGTCTTTCAACCTGAATCACTCTGTGTTTCCATGTAATTCATGGATAGTTTTCTGAGCATTCCCTACTGGCCTAACTCTGCTCCCGTTAACATCAGGTTATTGAACGCTTTGGGAAAACTCTATTCCTCAGCATCAGTAATACAGAACCTTTAAGGAGCCAGCTTCATCACACCATTTCTCTTTCTTTGTGCTTTAATACAGTATTTATATGTACTTTTCCTTCTGTTTATGTCAAGGTTTTTACCCAGAGACAATTATTTCCACAGTACTTAAGTGTGATATCAAGAGGTTGACATTGAACCTTTCAAAAGAGGCTCTTTCTCTCACTGACATAATTTCAGAGACCTGCTCCCCTGTACTACAACAAACATAAATTCACCATGTTTTAGAAAGGTTGTTAGGTTTTAATTTTGCTCTTTGACCACAACTTCACTCAGATTCTGATCACCTAGGAAGATGCAACAGCTCAGAAGACCCAAGATCACATTTGCTGCTCTTAAGGAAGGACACTCCTTCCCCTGTTTTCTTTCCCTTGGTAATCTCAAAAGCCACTAACACACCAGAATTTGGTGCAAGTGAAATGGTTTAAAGTATTTTCTGCACCTCTTCTCCATAATTTCAAGGATTAAAAAAAAAATGACAATTCTCATATTGTTTGAGCTAACTTGGGAGGCATCATTTCCTTTTGTGAAAGAAATAAAGAAGGAAAGAAAATTCAGGGAATTCATAGAGTCATAGAATGGTTTGGATTGGAACAGACCTTAAATTTCATCTAGTTCCAACTCTACTGCCACAGGCAGGAGACCAGGTTGCTCAGGGCCCCATCCAACCTGGCCTTGAACACTTCCAGGGATGGGGCATCCACACCTTCCAGTGCCATAACACCCTCAAAGTAACGAATTTCTTCCTTATATCTAATCTGAACCTGCCCTTGCTCTGTTTAGAATAATTTTCCCTTTTCCTGTCACTACATGTCCCTATAAAAAGTTGCTCTTCAGCTTTCTTTTAGCCCCTTTAGGTACCAGAAGGCTGCTTTGATGTCTCCCTGAAGCCGTCTCTTCTCCAGGCTGAACAACCCCAGCTGTCTCGGCCTCTCTTCATAGGAGAGGATCTCCAGCCATCTGTTCTTCTTCATGGCCTCCTCTGGCCCCCCTCCGACAGGTCCATATCTTTCTTATGTTAGGGACCCTAGAGCTGGACACAGCACTCCGGGGGGGTCTCATGAGAGCAGAGCAGAGGGGCAGAATCCCCTCCCTCACCCTGCTGCCCACACTGCTTTGGATGCAGCCCAGGATGAAATTGGGTCTCTCGGCTGCAAGTGCAAATTGCCAGGTCATGTTGAGCTTCTCATCAATCAACAAGTCCTTCTTATCAGAGCTGCTCTCAACCCATTCTCTGCCCAGCCTGTACTTGAGCTTGTGATTGCAAATAACATGTTTTCATTGCTATAATCAAATCCTATACTAAATCATATACAGGTCCAGAAACTTTCAGAATTTAAGATACAAATAGAAGCCAAATACCTTTTTTTTTTTTCCTGTGGGAAGCATTTTTACTAAACTGAGTAAACACAAAATATGCAAGCTTTAAAAAACAAATATGTATCTCATTTAAAAATTAGCTTATCATTATAGTTACATGTAGAAATAGCTCCAGGTTTTCACTCTTTATAAACCTCCTAATCCTGAAGAAAACAGATGAAATTTTTCCTCACTGTACCCCTCCACATTTTGAAAATCAAGCTACAAGCTGCTGTGTGCAGTCAGTTCTGAAAGCTGAACAAATGGTAATGACCTCCAGTTCTCATTTACTGATCACAGTAACCACCACTAATTTCTGGGGAATAACAGGATGCCAAACATTGCTTGTTTAAGTCTTTAAATAATCACCAGTCAAATGTCTCTCCAAAAAAGCTTATTATGCCTCCAAAGTGTAGTAGTCTGGAAAGATTATAACCAGCCCAGAGATGTAAGAGCTCAAATTATTCACGTTTATTTCTGATTTGCATAAGTATGAACATTTGCAGTTCCTGGACCTGCAAATATTCATAATCAACAAACATTAGTTTCAAATATGAAAGTTACTATGGCTGGAAATACACCAATATAACTCATACAGTGCACCCAGGAGCTGAACCCCATTTTGCTAGGTGTGCCAGTGGCTGAGGAATGAATTCCCAACAGAACTGAGGCAGTCACACACTTCACCAGATTTGCTTTTAAACATCATTTTTCATCTTACTTTAAATAATACTAGTACGTAGTAATATGCATGTACAGATAACTTTAAAAATCCAAGCAAAACACTTCCGTGCCCACACTGTTTTCCTTCCAAAGGTAAGGTGAGAAGAACTGTTGCTGGCATATGTTTGCTACAGTAATTAATGCATAAAAGCGGTGACAAAAAAAATCACCGCTTTAAGGCCGTGTAAAATCAATAGCCCTATTTCAGAAGCTTTCTGCTTTGCCTGGTGATTGGATGCATCGTGTTATACAATCCATGTCTCTGGTAAAGAAGACGAGCTCCATGCTCAAGGTCAGGCTGGATGGGGCTCTGAGCACTCTGGTCTAGTGGAAGGTGTCTCTGTCTGTGGCAGTGGGATGGAACTAGGTGACCTATAAGGTCCCTTCAAATCCCAACCATTCTGTGATCTCATTATTCTCTGTAAGTTTTATGCAACTGAATAATCATATTCAACCTTAACCAGCACATGTAAGAATGAGTAATTTTTTTTTTCTAAATAGGATTCTGACAGAATTCTTCCTACAACTATTGTTTGATAAGCACTTGATTATTGGACGGAGTGGTTGATGGCACAGTCTGAATAGCACCCCTTCTGCTAAAGCTTAGGGAAAAATGTTTTCAGGATTGCTGCTGCCACAACAGCATTTTTGATAGAATAGATCAAACAGATGAAAGACACAAGTCAATTCACAACACAGGCAGGGCAACTTCTCATCTGCTTAAATGCACCATGTAGACAACTCTTCAAATTATGAGCCTTTTCTCTTTCTTTTTTTGCTTTTTAATTCTCTAGAAAGTCAGTTCACCACCACAAAATGAAAAAATGAGCTTTTGATGGGAACTGCACAGAGAAGACAGCAGCTGCTTGATAACATAAGAATAGAAAAGAAATTATGCATCCAGCTTTGTAAAACAGTCTAGCTGCTCTACGGCCCAGCCAAAACCTGAGACAAGTCTGGCATAAAAGATTAGGAGAAAATTTTTAAAAATCATGAATTGTCTCTACTCTTTAAGTTTGAAAAGTAGTCAGTCTAAAGATGCAAGGCACCAGTCAGGTTTGGAGAAGTGTTTAGGCAGATGTCTAACCTGAAATTAAGAGTTGTTACTCAGTATACCTATTTGGTAGATTCTTGAATATTTTTTTAAGTACCTGAGAAGAAATCTTTCTAATCTGGTCTTTAGGAGCCTTATGTACTTTTTACTTAAAGCTAAAGACACCCTTACTGCTAAAAGTTTCAGTCATTCTAGAAATGGAAAGCATTTCCCTATGGATGTTATAGTCTCATGAATGTTTTTGAAAATTTTAGCCAAAGTCTACTAACTACAAATAGTTAAAATTATTTTCCCAGACCTAGGTATGATTATTAATGAGTTGTGCTCAAACTGCCATATCACATTTAAATTACTGCAATTTATTTTTCTCTGTCACTGGCAAATGAAATCTTGTTTTACTGAAGTCTATCCAAATTTAATTTTCCTAGATCTTTGTTTTGATCAGCTTTTCCATGAGACAAACAAAACCGAAGTGGTTTCCTTAGGCTAGAGTTCATCATACTGATCATTATTGTTTCCCTTGCTCTGTGTCTTCTGCCTTTCTGCAAACATCTCTAATCACATCTTGTACCTAAAATGTAACTGGTTTGTGCAGAAATGACATATAGGTTCTGTACTTCTAAAAAACAATGTAGCAGAAAAAGAATGTGTCACATAGGGTCATTGGGGTAATACAAAGACATAACAATAAACAGCAGCCCCTGGTCTTTGGAAAGAGTGAGTGGGTTTTGAAAAACTGATTTTATACAGATTCAAGTGTGGGGATAAACATGAATAACGGGATATATTTTATCCCGTCTCCTCATGTTCAGCTGAGCGGACATTATCAAATACTGTGCAAATATTTAAAGATTGTTTCACTCTAAGCAAAACGTCACATTGGAGAGCAGCGTGTTCAAACACTCTCAAAGCAGCTCGGCACTGAAACATCTGATGGGTTTGTAACAGACTGTGTCGTTACCATCCAAAAGCTGCGAATGGGAACATCTTGTTGATTTTGTTTGTGATAGACTTGTTGATGGATTGTGAGGGCTGACTGAAAGAGGTAATTTTTATTTGCTGAGTACAGTTTGCACCTGCATGTGGAGTAGCAATGGCCATCTGACTTGACCAAAGCCCAGGCAGACTGAACCAGGACCCTGAGGCCCTGGGAGTGCCTGGTGGCCTCTGGAAGATGTTATTTTCTGCAGTATCCTTTCATAACTAGTTTTGAAGACTAAGGATGAATCCCACCAGCCCACCTTGCTTGCTAGAAAGATCATGCCTGTTATGTATCTCAAGTGCAGACAAACCCAGGTTCTTATTGCAAAACACATTTACATATTAAAAACATCCACATTCCCCCCAAACAAACAGGTTTGATCCCAACCCGGAGTAAGTCAGGCAGTACCAGATGGGGGGCTGGGGATGTCTGAGCCTTCATTCCATAGAGGAGAGGCTGATACAATAGTTGGCTTTTTTTTTTTTTTCCCTATGCTGAAGCACAACCTAAAGTGTGTATAGAAAGTGTGTTTCCATAGGAACCACATAGCTGAAATGAGTAGGAGAAATGGAGTGCTGGGGGGAGAGAAGCATTTAATGAAAGGGGAAACACTGAATACTAGTGCAGATGAAAAGCCATTGGGTCTGTAACATATTAGCCAGGTGTTAATAAGGTGCTTAAATTCAAAAAACATAGCAGAAAAGACACACAATCCAGTGACTAATTGGAAGGGAAAGAGGCAGTTGTGTCAGAACCAAACAAAACAAAAATATACTTAGCTTTCAGCATATTCGGCTAACCGATTACCAGCAAAAAAGTAGAGTAACATCAATTTTCTGCAACTGGCTCCAAAACAAGATGATGTGTAAGCTTTACAACACAAGCAAAAAGGAAAAAAAAAAGACTAATGCTGCTTGTTTTATTTTTCTTTCACCAACAATTAAAATATAAATTCAGAAACCGCTTATAAATAAAGTAGTTTCTAGAATTCAGTCACCTAGTCCACAAAATGGGCAGTATGGAAGGACCACAGAGAGCCGGAGCATGTCAAACCAGGGATATATTCCCTTGGTCTCTATCCCTTTATGATCTGAAAGATGAAGAGTATTGCCCTCTACCTCAGTTGCAGTAACAAGGAAAAGGCCACCTCTAAAACCCCATTATTATCAATAACCTCGTTACTACAGTGAATAGCTCCAGGCTGCCTAAAAGTAGAGACCTGCTGTGCTATGAATTACACACCTATAGAAGAGCTGCTCCCTCCTTAGAGGTAAACAGATGAAAAAGGCACAGGCTCTGGAGACAGCATAACATGCAGAAACAAGTATCACTTGTCTTGGTATCTTGTGTGCAGAGAGTGAATTAATAGGCAGAGAAGTGTAGGTATATGGAACCTTTCAAGGGATAAGGAGACGTCAGGAGAGGATTAAAGGGAAAGGCAAACAGTCCTGGAGTAAAGATGAAGTACAAAGAACAGACGCGGGGAAAGGGTAAAAGGTGAAACACACACTCAGAACCTCAGTACCTGGAGGGAACTGAGATGTCCACCTGATGCTCAGGGATGCTGATTAGATGGAGTTCCCAGCTCATGCCTCTGTGAGATTAATGAGTATGCAGAAATAATCCTTTATTCTTTGCTTGAAGCAAAGAAGAGACAGAATATTGCTTGATATACTTGCAACAATGTAAGGGTGGGTTACACGGTTTTGATTTATTCCTTCTATCATAAAGGAAATGCTAGAACAATGACTATAAAATGCACTGCAAAATATAAATCCTAGGTTGTTTTTTTTTTTCCTTTGGTGGCAATAAATATACCAATAAAACTGTCAAGATTAAATCAGATTTTATAAATTCATTTTAAATATGAGCCCTTTTCTTAAACTACAATCTACAAGCTAAATCTGGTATTGTTTATTTATTTCTCAGGCAAAGTTTTAGATCACAATCTGCCAAATAAATGCTAAATAAAACCTTAAGCTATACTGTCTATTTTTACCATAATTTTATGTTCACTGTAGCATATATGGTGCTGAATCACAAAACTTGAATCTGTAGATTCAAATAATGTAAAATATGTTGATATATTTGAAAAAATTTAAAATGCTTATGTATTTAAATGTATATATAAAATGAAGAATCTGAATAATTTCTTAAACTGTGTATTATCATTAAACTATGTGAGATGCAAATAAAAAATATTCTCTACAGTTTAAGAAGTCCATAGAGGTGATACAATTTTTGTTTTATACAGGAGAGTAAGGGAGGAGCAAATAAAAGGATTACACAGCCCTTAAATAGTTCTGTTAGCTGCTCAAATTTTCAAGGCAACTATCCATTTAAAGTCATGGGGCTTTGGCAATTTACAAACACTAACCATCTGCTCTTCAGTTTCCAGAAATCAACTGCATTGAAAAGACACCCAAAGCCCATAGGAAATGATACAAAGCAAAATGAGGGAGCCTCAGCTAGGAACACTGGCAAGGAAAAAGGTCACAGCCAGGAACAAGTGTAGTTTCTGCATTTCAAAGAATCCTTTTGGTTTCCTACAGTGACATGAGAAGCTTTTTCTCAATAATTTCTGTGCTTTGTAAGATCTGGAACTGGATCTCAGCAGCAAAACTTTGTCAGTTTATTGGTGTCTTACATGGGAGATGTTTTCTCACCTTATTAATTTTTCTTTTTAAGTGTATCTTTCAAACTATTGTTAATACTTTCCTTCTTAAACCTGGGAGAGTATTTAAAACAGTAATGAAGTAACTCAGTCTTGGTCGACTGTAATCCCCATAGTTCTTTTGAATTAACACTACCAGCTGATGTTTCTAAAAAAGAGCTGAAACTAGAAAGGAGTATGTTAGCAGCCCTTTATTCCAGAAATCTTCTTCATTATGAAAGTGTCTCCCAGACATTTACCTGAAACAAACTGGTCAGAATAAACTGCTTTAGGGTGCCTCTTCAACTGTATCATTATCTCTTACTGACTATCCATCCATCCTAGTGCTTGATTTTTTTTCCCTGTACCTTTACAGAAAGAATTTATATTTGCATGTTTGCTTTGATCACAGCAAAAGCTCATTGACCTGCGTGAAAAAGAAACAGCCCCTGTAGGACCGAAAAAACAGCTGTAGAAAAATGACTGCCACACAGATAGCAATGTAACTCATTATGATTAATGTTATTATCATAAATCCCACGAGAAGGGATAATGCTTTGCTGTTTCTTACAGTGCACTCCCTCCAGCAGAATTTTTAACATTTAAGTTAATACGGCACACATCAGTGTACTCCACAGGCCCCTCATCAAAATCCATTCTCCACTGGAAAATACAAGTTACAGATGAGACTCCAGAGATCTTAGGAAGAAGAAAGCCACTCAGAATCAAAATCAACAGCAGGAGGATTCTGTAATAAAACTCAAGTATTAATTGAGACTACAGTGTGGTATAATTGGAACTGTGTTCCTACTGCAACTAAGCATCTGCATTAACATAAAAAAATAGCCACAAGTCAGATTTCCCTCCTTATCTCCTGTAAGCAAGAACTGGTATATCACCAGGAGAGCAGTCCCATGCAAAACCCTTGCTGCTTCAGCACTGCCACTGAAGTAGCCAAAAGTTTCTCTAGTGGAAGTTTAACACAGCAGTCCTTTAATGCAGCAGCCCATCACATCAAAACGTTCCTGGTCAAGGAGAAATCACAAAAATATCACAGAATCGCAGAGTGGTTTGTGTTGGAAAGGACCTTAAAGATCATCCCATTCCAACTCCCCTGCCATGGGCAGGGACACCTTCCACTAGACGAGGTTGCTCAGAGCCCCATCCAGCCCTTTGAACAAATCCATAGCTTCACTCGGCAACCTGTTCCAGTGCCTCACCACCCACATCTCAGGCTCCTCTGGGTTCAGTCAGAATGAGCTCATTCCATTGGGGAACTTACATGTAAGTCCTGTGTTTAAATATCCTTTCACATACCAAAGCTGTGTCTCACTGGACAGATAAAAAACTACGCTGACCTCTTCCAACCTCTTAATCTGTCCAGTTCGGATTTCTGCTTCTTAGGAAAGGTTTTGTCTAAACAGATGCTTTGATTCAAGTTGGTGAATTTAAAAAAAGAAAACCACAATATAACAGTTGCTGTACTTCCCTGTCCCAACACTTTTAGTCACTGCCCTTCTTCCAAATGGATACTGATTATGGGTTCAGACAGCAACTATTTCAAAGGTTTATAAAGCATCATGAGTCTTCATGGCACGGCTTGAGGCTGCAAAAACAATTACACTCTTAGTGTCTTCTATCACCATGGTCTGATTTCATGAGCATCTGACTTGGAAACTGCAAAGAGCCACAATCAAAGCTGAATTTCCTCATAAAAAATCATATTACTGGCTTTCCCATGGTGTTGAGTATTGAAAATGCAGAGTTTTCTACTCTGAGAGTGCTGTTTGCAAAGTCACTGGGAAGAGGAAAGATGAATACAGTATTTGGACCTATTTTTTATTAAAGTCATGGAGAAAACGGGGAGAAAATTTAGGTGCAAAACAGATTAAATGTTGTGAATCCTAAGATGTTCCTAGAGCACATGTGCACAAATCAAAACCTCTGCAAGCAGAGACACAAACCGTTGCAGGTGTATCTCACCAGCCTCTCTGACCACCAGCTATTTTCTCTCTTGCAAACAGATCCCTACTTGCTCTGGAGTGCTCCAGACCAGCCAGACGTGAACCAGCTCTGAAGTACCAGCTACTCATAGTCCTGCTGCACTTAGGTGTCTCTTACTGCTGCTAACTGCAAGCATTACTCGCCTGTCTACAGTGCTCTGCTAGTCCTCCTGCACAGATCTTGCACTGCAGCTTGCTCCTATCCAGTTCTTTTGGGGCTGCCATCGCAGCCAGTGCGACCTTGCCCTCTGTCCTGGTGTGCTCCCACACCTCAAGGCCCACCGCGCTGCTCCTCCACTGTTACAAGACAAGCTACAGGAGATCAGCCACTGAAAACAACCAATTATTTATTTTTTATTTTATTTTTCTAAATAGATTTAGTTTTCTTTTAGATTTGCTCCTTGGACTGCTTCCAAATGGTATCCCTCAGCCCTAAAGCAGTTGTTCTGGCATCACCAGGGCAATTAATTGAATCAGCCTTGGGTATGTTTCAGAATCAGTAGAAATGCACTAAGTAGGTGCTTATCTCTCTGTTGTTCACAAAAGAAAATTAGATAACTAATTTACCTATACTTTATATCGCTAAAATTAGGTGAGACTGATATTATCCTTCGAGTTCCTTTCTTCCTGTTGCTGTTGGTAATTCCTCATGTAATAGGGAAACATCTGGAAGTATTTAGGTTGAAAGCAATATATTTTCACCAAAAGACTCAGTTTCACTTAGTTAGCATAATCTAATTTCAAAAATCCCTTAAACTCCTTATCTGTTCTAACTGGGAATTATCTTTATTATGATTTTCCAATATTTTGATCTTCAGTTGTAATTATTAGTGGCTTCTCATTAGCTTAACTTCCCAGTTTTTTGCTCTCAACAGCATGCAGAATAAAACTTATTTCCCAGAAGGATCTAGTAACTAGCAGAGTTTAGGAGAGTTTCTATGGAAAAGGCAATCCTGTTTCTGCAATAAATAACAATTTTGTAAATTTGAAAACAATCATTGTGTTTCTGAGGGCTGGTTTTCCTCCAAGAAAGGAAACTAATGAGAAACACAATAATTAGCTATCATGAAAGGATTAATTTCATGAAATGACAATATATGAACCTAGGTGAACAAAAAATGATGCTTTGCAGTGCCACATATTGGCACAGTGTAAAGTGTGGGGAGAGGACTCCCGTTGTCTGCAGTTTCTCTTTCATTGATGCATTTCCCCGTTAAGATTGAACATCCTATAACTCTGATTCATTTAAGGTTTTGCTGATAGGTACCAGGCTCTAGGCAAGCTTAGTGGAGAGAAAGAAAAGGGGGAAATCACCATCACTGATGAGCACAAACAGGAACTCAGAAATCGATGACAGTGTTTCTAACAGTGGATTACAGCCCCCATCTGCCAGCTGGCCTCTGCCTGCTCCTGCTGTTTGCTTCCTATCAGCTTATAGGAAGGAGTTTTTAAGCAAAGAGTCCAGGTCACTTGCAGGAGAGGGAAGGGCTGGGACCTGTGGGGGATTTTTATGTCTGGTAGAGATACACAGAAAGGTTCAAGATCTGCATCTCTGATCTCTGCGTCTCTTGGAGAAGAGCTGCAACCCCCATATGCTTTTCTTCTTCTCCCTTTTGCTTCTCTCTATGTGTTTTGCTACATAATAACTTAATATTTAGATTATTGCCTTTCTTATTTTGTTCCTGCTCATATTCTTTCTTTAGGGCTTAGTATTCCTACATTTCTCTTTCCTACAAAGAAGCATACAGAGCTTTGCCGCAACTGTCTCTCCTATAATGTCTGACTGAGACAGATCCCCCAATTTCACATGATACTCAACTGCCTTTAATCTCAAAACACTTCCTAAAATTACCTCTTTCCTCATATCATGCACAAATATGTCTGCTTAAGCTTTATCTCCCTTTAAACGAAAGAAACCATTCAAAGAAAGACGTAATTCAGTTATATCCTCATTGTTTTTACTATTTCCTCGTTTTCTTAAAGCTACAGGTAATGTATTTTTTATACAAGTGAGTCAAAAGACAACTTTAGTTTGCTAAATCTTCACACTTTACTATCATCTGTAAACTACTTTAAGTGGATACAGAAATGCAACGGATGCATGGAGAATTACGGTCCGATTCAAATCTTGAATCAGAAACTTACCTTCTTGACTGAGTCATATGCTAACATAAAAAACAATGTGCACTTTCTGATTTGCTAGAAATAAATATTTCTATCCCCTTTTCACCTAGGCTTTATTCATAACTCACAATCACTGCCTAATTGCAGTAAACAAACAAAACCCAGACTCACCGAGACTAAGAGCACAGAACCAATAGCAGGGGTACTTCAAAAGTACTTGCTAGTGATACAAAAATAAGATTTAGCAGTGGAATAGACAGTGATGACTCAGTGTCTTTCAAAGAGTCAGTCTGCAATTACAATCTCTACGCTTGGAATGAATGGGGTCAAAAAAAAAAAAAAAAAAAGACTGGCAGTAGTCCAACCTGTCGATCCAATCCTGTGTCAGCCCCATTTAGCTTGGCTTGATGGCCATGTTAGATGATGGGAAATGGAACACTTTCTCCCACAAGTGCACTTGACACCATCTCCCTGTGTCTTAGAAAATAGTCACTGATGTCTCTGTGAGAAAAACTATGCCCAAGCCTTAAGTGAAGTTAGGCTATCAGAATCTCTCTGTTGATAATCATAAAGACATCAATTTTATGTTATAATAACACACTATAGGAATTTTATCTAAAATAGAAGGAGTCTATAAGTTTGCAAAATCTTCCCTTTTCCCAAGGTGCCTATGCAACATCATGTTGTCTTTAACTGATGCTCTGATTAGTCACTCCATTCTCTGAGGAGGTAGCTCTGAGTCTCTCTGCTTATTACTAGAGTAACTTTAAGATTTGTGAGCGGAATCAACAGGAAACTTTAAATTAGTAATCAGAAACAGATTGGCAGCTAATGTGAGAGCAAACAAATTTTGTTTTCAGTTAGTCGAAGTCTGATGTCTCACAAAATTGTAGCTACAGATTTAGGAGTTGCACTAGCTACATATTTAGAAGAACATTATTTTAAAGGTGACTGAACAGCCTCTCTATAGTAACAGACCAAAAAGCTCAAATCTGTTTTGTTGTAGAGTGGTGACTCTGCCTTTTCTTAGTTCTCTGCTTCTCAGTCTAGCCAGACAAATCTAGAAGACAGGGTGTAAAAGGAGGAGACAGATACATTATTTCTTGCCTTGATTCTCCATGACTTTCCATGGCAGACAGGCTTAGCCAAAGAAACCACTTCTGTGTCCTTTGTATTTCCAAAGCTGTGCTAGAGGAATCCAGTACCTATAGCCACCCAGCAGAGAGGAAACCCTGTGCTGACAGATATCTGGTTTGTTACCATCTCCACACAGTTTTCTGAACTCAGTTTTCTCTCTTTACAGTCCCTGACAGTTCATTAGGGGATTACAAAACAAGAAACCTGTTTAGAATGTGAACTCATACTAAAGATAAACTTCAAATTGAATTAACTATCAATATACTGACAGGGAATGAGTCAAGGCTTCTATGAATTTGGACTTTTGGTCACAAGAAATGCCGTCTTTGTATTCTGGTTCAGGGTTGCTGTATGGAGCAGTGTTATTTGCAGTTATCAAATGTTATGATCACCATGGCAACTCCCCACTCGGTTTTTCTACTATTTTGCTTGTTAATCTGTTAGAGACACAGAGTTTTAAGGCACAATTTTGCAAAAGGCAGAGCAATTTTGACATCCTTCTTGCACTCAGGAAGTGGATGTTCTCAGCACCTCAAGAGAGCAGATCAGCCCCTTGTAATGGAAGTCATCCTGCACTATTTCGTATTCAGAAAGATTCTGTCTCAAGTTCAGCCAGAGTGAGATACCAGGAGTAGTCATTTATACACTTCATCATGTATGTTCCAGCAGCCCCAGATGCCCCAAACAGCACATCATTAAGCCCCCTCTTAGAGACAGTAAATTAATGCAATGTATTTGTTTAAGAAAAAGGCCCCTAGATTCTTTTGCACTTCTGTAATTTTTTTCTGTAGCATGAAGGACGTCATTCTTCCTTCTGCCCATCACTCTGTCCTGGGAAGAGCAGCTGAGAAGTTGGAGGAGTATTTTGCTCTGACTTGTCATGAATTACCTTCTCTGATTTCCTACCTGTGGTATGAAAAGGGAAAAGGGAAGAAACTAATGATTTAAAAGACACTAAATCAAGCCCTCAGTCCAAACCTGTCCAGTCCAATTATCACTTCTTCTCGGGAGACAGAGGCATAAACAATGCCCTGAGCTCCACATCTAAGCCAACACTCCTTCCAGATCTGTTTGTAGGGCAGAGATGTGTGTCACCCACACATTCTTGTGCAACCTGTTCATGCAACACCAGCAGAGGCAGCACGTGCTTTAGTGCAGGCTGTGCCGGAGCACCTGAAAAATCCTAGGAAACTCTGGTGAGCAGTTGGTAGCACACCTTACAGCTTAATCAAATGTATTAATGCAGGATTCTGAGTATGCTTGGATCAGGTGTTACCCGAGTGGTTATTTTTGCTTCTACCCTTCCACATTTTACCACTGGGAGCTAAAGAACAGAAATTTCTACATGGAAGATTTCTCCACCCCACATTTGGTATAGGATAGAACCTCCATTATCTAAACATAAAAGTAAATGCAACTCAACTGGTCTGTAATTACATTCTACTTTGTTTTTAATCACACAATAGTGAGGAACTCTCTTCAAGGTTACTGATGTTTCTAAACCTACAGGAGCATCTAAAACGAGGTAACGGGCAAGACTATTTTGTTTTAATATGATGAACTACAAACAGCTCCAAAATGTTGAGCAAATCTATAAAACTGAAGTTTAGATGTTGTCAGATTAAGTCATCCAGCCACTACTGAAGACTGTAACTTCAGTTGCTTGGGAATTTAATGAAATATAATGTTTGGAGCCTGCACAGGTGTGAGGGAAAGATGTAGTTTTTCAAACTTGAAATACTGATGAGAAATTCCTGAATGTAACTGCTTACCAATCTTTCTGAAAAATCATGATCTTAAGTATTTCACAAATACAGTGTATCTTGGTCCAAACAGATTTTGTTAGGAAAAGTAACGTAAACCAAAATAGATGCTAGAATCCAACACCAAGCAGAACATCCAATGTGTTCACATGGTAGAATAATGAGTTGATGCATTCAAAAACAGATGAATAATTAAGACGACAGAATTCATGGTATCAAGTTAGAATACTGATTTAGGTTTAATGGTGCACCCTTAAAAATACCAGCTGGGACATTCACATCAAAAAGTGCACTTGCCCAGTTCCTAGCAAACAGGCATAAAATGCAGCTTGAAACTCAGTAATATTATATATCAAGAGAAAAGCTCTGGATACCTTGCCAAGCACCTAAATGTTCAAAAAAGGAAATTTCCACTGTGTGTTACAAGCTGACAGTAACCTTACTGCAAAATGGTACTTAAAACATCTGAAAAACAGCACTCTGCCGTATCTGCTGGAAAACTGGCAATCTCACTGCCATCACCCCTATTTCATCAATTGATTAAAACTTGGAAGCGTCTGGTAATGGAAAGCAAAAAAAGACAAATAAATGGTGCTGCTACAGCTGAAATCTGAGCCTTTCCAGTGAAGTATAACTACATACTGGGCTGCACTATTAGAAGCATAACAAGAGGGTTAAGAAGAAGGATTAATCCCTGCTATGCAGTTTCAGGCAGCTACATCAGAATTCCGTCCAGTGCAGAAGGACATTAATAAACTGGAGAGCACCTGGCTGAGGGAAGGAGAACTTGCTATGCAAGGAGAGGTCGAGAGAGCTGGGTTAGTTTGATCTGGAGGAGACGTCTGACTGCTTTCTTCAGCCACCTACTAAGTGGGTACAGAGAAGTCAGAGTCAAACTCTTCTTGGAGATAATCAGTGACAGGACAAGAAGCAATGGACACAAGCTGCAGCTAGGAAAATTCTAGTTAAATACAAGGAACAATGTCATTTCTACAGTCAAAAAATGGAATGGCTTGTATAATTCCACCCTTGGAGGTTTCTGAGACCACCTGGACAAAGCCCTGAGCAACCTCATGTAATTTAGAAGGAAAGGGCTTTGAGCAAGAAGGTGACTAGATGATTTCTACAGGCCCCTTCCAATGTAATTTTTGTGATTCTACAAAAGCAGTGTTTCGGCTGGAGTGAGTTAACTGAGCTGATTCCTTACACCCCTGTTCTGTTGGAGAAAGACTGGCTGTACACTTCTGCAGGGCAAAACCAGTACCAAGTATGAGCAACCTCACAAACAACATGGTCTGACCTGAATGTTTTCCTGGATGACAAACACAATTCATGCTCCTTTGATGGAGATATTAATTTGCTGGTTGATGTAAGAACAAAGGATATTTCTGCAACAGTCAAAAACCAGTTTTGATTGTGCTTTCAGTATGGTTGCAGCAGAGGCATGAATCTACAGGATTTTTAGAAATTTAATATCTATTTGTTTAAGGAATTAGAACAAGAAAAATGACATGTAAAAATGTCAAGATTACTATGTTTAGAAAAACAGTACTTTATCACGGCACACAGCAACTAACCTAATAAGCACTATAATTTTGTGAAGATTTTTCTTGAAAAGGGCATTTACTTATGTTTTCTTGTATAAGTGTTATTTGAGTGGCTAAAATAATGTTGTGGAACAGGACGCCTGAATTTTCTTTCTTTTGCT
Source organism: Platysteira castanea (assembly GCA_013397175.1). Taxonomy (NCBI): domain Eukaryota; kingdom Metazoa; phylum Chordata; class Aves; order Passeriformes; genus Platysteira; species Platysteira castanea. Next base: position 3,020,125 of record VYXC01002065.1, read on the forward strand.
TTTGCTGAATTTGGGGAAATCACAATCCTTCTGTTCTCGGTCTTGATAAAATAACATTTCTGCAGGCTTCTTACAAAATTTCATTGCTCAGTTGTTACAAGTCTTTGAAATGCTCAGTTAAAAATTGTTAAGTGAAAATTTAAGCATTATGGTTATTATGGCAAACACCCATTTACTTTCTAGAAATATATTTACCACATACCTGCTGCACTTTTATCCTTTTCAAATCCATATTCCATGTGAATAGAACACAGCTATTACATATGCATACACATGGACAAAGCCACTGAAAAATTACTGGATGTTTAAGAGGTCTGGACACTGCAGCTCTTGTTACTTAAAATGGGATCAATTTCTTTTTCAGCTTAAACTGAGAAATACCTTAACTTTAAGAGCACACTATATTCAATGGCAGAGCCCCCACCCCCATAATTCAAAGGAATGGAAACAGTTTCAAACTGAATCAGAAAACAATACATTAAATCCAAATTCAAACCTTCTTCCAGCTAATTATATTGCCACAGATGGAGGTATGCAATTTACTGAGCATCTGTGCATAGCAAAATTTTGGACAATGTGGGTGGTGAAAGTTTTAAACCATACACATTCTGTGACTGAAGTAAAGCAAAAGGACTCATTGATGAGAGCTATTCTGTGATTTCAAACAAACCCAAAGTACTGTGTTTCATAGTGCAATTAAGTGCATAAAAGCACAGTGGAAAGTGTAAACCTGGTTTCATACTGGGAATTAGAAAAACAAATGTGTCCTTTAGGCATAATTCTGCTCCTTTGGTGTAAATCAAAGACAGGCTTAAAAAAGAAATGTAGATAAAACCAGGTGAGCAGCAGTGCTGGTCAAAGAGCAGAAAATCCTTTTCCCAAAGAGCATGTCTTCTTTAGAACATGGACTCTTGGCATCTTTGCTCTCTCCTAGTCTGCACTGCTCACAGTTTGCTTACAGCTGCAGCTTTGCCAGCTTAACTCTTCAGCTGGGGAGCTACTACCAAAAGATTATGATCTGATCCGTAGGCAATCCTTCCTTCATTTAAACCCACCGGCTGGACCTGCTCTGACTCAGGCATTCCCATAAAAATTGAGAGGCAAGGAAAGAAAGAAATCCACAACCAGACAAGCCCAAGCAGAGTTATTTGGTATCTAAATCTCTGACTTCCATTAACTGACACTGAGACAACTACAGGGTACTAAATGGATGCACCTGACAAAATGAGCTCAGAGGATGCTTCGTAGCACTGGTATTTTGAGTAACGTTTAATGTGAGCAGATGTACAGCCCCCTACTAACTTACTTCAGTGATCTAATACCTCTGGTAGGTGTAATGAAAACTAAATCCAAGGGGGAAAAAAAACAAGCCAGAGAACTCACAATTGCAAGGTGCCCACTCTATCACCAGCGAGCAAATTTTTTTATGGTGCAAGAGAGAGTAAACACTTACCTTCCCAACCAACCAGCTACTGCCTGTGCTACAGACTTTCTGCTGCTGTATGTGATGCTGCTGGCTTTATGCCTGCTGTGAGAGAGGATATTTGATCTGGCATAAAGCTAGGACTCAGGCACAGAGGGTGCCATATAAACACAAAACCAGTCAAATTTTCTGAATACGACTGAATCGGCAGCCTAGGCTTACAGAGCATCGGCACTGTACATCATCCTGCAGCTGGGGCTTGGTCCAGAGCCCTACTGATGGATTCCATCAAGCCACAATCTGTGAGGCAACGCAGTGCCACAAGCACAACTCCCTCTTTGCTAAGGGTAGACTCTGAACCATTCTGAATTCCCACAGGAATTAATACTTTCCATGACTACTCTTAGGAAATAGGACTTCCTTGAGAGTCATGTCTGTGAAGAAAATAAGGACAACTTAGCTGAAAGCGGGAAGCACAGTGTCATTCATTTACTTGTAACAGTAGGGAAGTAACTCTATAATTATGCACAATAAGTCATGCTTATAAAGAAAGGTTTTTTTTTTCCATCTGCTCCCATGACAAACATGCTTCCACATGTCATTCCTGCCTTTATTTATGCAGTCCTCACTGAGAGCTTTAGTAAAAGCTTAGTGGGTCCTAGAACAAGGAGCATGTACCAGCAGACAAATCTCTTGCCCTAGCGCCAAGTGTTTCACGATTTTCATGGACAGATGAGTTCCCACTGTCCCCGTTGCTGAGGTTCATTTTTGCTATAGTGGCAGGTTTTTGCCTCCTCATCTGCCTCAACCCCCATCACAGTTCAGTCTTGTTAGCTATGGATGCCACTCAGTGCTGAGAAAGAGATGGATCAAGATCTGAAGCACAGGAAAGTCAGCTGTAAGCAGTACTACTTGTGGTCCTCCTCCCTCACACTGCCATTATTTATCTCCCTTACCAGCAAGAGCAACAAATGCAATTTTGCAGGCCTTTTTTCATTGTTTTTTATCCTGGTCCCATTCTTATTGCCACTCTTCCCCAAATTCATTGTTTTAGCACCTTGGATGTTCCCCTGTGCCATCCCCTTCTCGTGGGGTAGCAGAACTGAATCTTGCTGCCCTTCTGAGAAGCCCTTTGCTGCCTCTGGAGATGGACACAAGCTAAGCAAAGATTAAGCTAGTTACATAATGAGCTTGGTGAGGAAAGGGCAACAATATACAGGATATACGGCTGACCTGCCATCAAAATCAAACCATTAATTTCATAAAACTGCCTGAACACCTCTTCTCATTAACTGGCAAACACAAAGCTACACAGTGATCACAAAATCTGTTCACTGAACCATATCAAGTACAAACAAATTCATAAACACTGTCATCTGACTGCAAACATTTCATGAAGAGAGGAAAAGCAAGTCATATTTTTTCCTACTAAATTGTTTACCAGCAGAAATTTGTGATAATGCAGCTATATAAGCAATACAGAACACTGCCTTTTGTTTGAAGAAAATTATCTGAGTCCATCCAAGGTTATTGTATTAATCAAATGAGATGAATAATTTAAAGGTTTGCCCAAGAGTATCAGTCTCAGTGCAAAGATCAATGAAGGTACAAAATTTCAAGTGCTGGGTATGCATCTATGGTTATAAGCATAAAGGGTGAAACCACTCTGTCTCTGGTCAGAGCACAGGCTTTTTGAAATAAAATTTTGCTGTGAATAGCTCTGAATGTCTGTTTTTATGGTAGCTGGTTTTCTCTGTATGTTATTTAATTAAAAGCACCTAATTTTCTTTCCTCTTAAGAGTCCACAAATTAAAGTAGCATGATGATAACTCACATGGAGTCCATGCAGCATAGTAATCCTTTTTAAGTATGACTATAAAGAACTTTCAGATAGCTTTATATATTCTAAAGGGGAAAAAGTAGTTTTTCACTGTAAATCATTTACCTAGCTAACTGTCATGCCTATATTGACCATTTTCTTGAGATGGTATGTAGCCCAAATTTTCCCAAGACCTCAGCACCCAAACTTAGACGAAAATATTTCTGAAGACTTCTGCTGAGGTAAGATACTGGTAGTTGTATTATTATATGTCCTGGCATTTGAAATCTGCCCCTGACATAGGTGCTTCTGTGAAGAGTGTGTGCCTTTGAATTAAGCCCTAATTTGCAATCTAAACCTCTCCTGGTGCAACTTGAGGCCATTTTCTCTCCTCCTGTCACTTGTTACCCGGGAGAGGAGACTGACATCCTCCTCACTATAACTTCCTTTCAGGTAGTTGTAGAGAATGATAAGGTCTCCTCTCTGCCTCCTTTTCTCCAGGATAAATGCCTGAAGACTCCTGATTGAAAGATTGTGCAAAAATGCAAATCATATTTTACCTTTCTCTGAAACATCACATTGTATTCAGTGAACAGATGCAGACAAGTCCAAAAGTCTTTTATCAAACAACCCTTTCTTAAAAACAGGATGATGCCGATGCTAGATCAGCATCTGAACTGTAAGTAAAAAGATAAAACTGTTAGTCAAAAAACACTGGTGGACACAAGTGATAAATGACAGGATGAATGGATCTGAATGGCTCTACCAATTACACTGAATCTAAAATTAATGAAACCCAATCACATATATAAATATTTTAGTTTCAGTCATATGTCTATTTAAAAGCAAAGGAAAAGCATTGATTTCAACAAATTTTAGAAAGAAATCAGCTTCCAGCATTAGTTTTCTGAAAAACCTGTTTCTGCTCAATTTATTTGCATCAGGGTGAATTATGCTCCTTCTCTGCACTGTTTAGCCACACCCGGAACATTGTGTCCAGATTTAACCTGTCTCCAGACCAAAGAGGTACTAAGAAAACAAAGAGTCTAGAGGAGAGCCATGAAAATGATTAGAGCCCAGAGGACCTGATAAAGAAATGTTGAAGGAATTGGCTTTGTTCAACCTAGAGAAAAGGTGGCTTGGGGGCATCTAGTTACTGATTTCTAATGCCTGAAAGTTTGCTACAGAGAGGATGGAGAAGCTCCCTTCAAGAGATGAGCTGTGACAATATAAGAGGCAAGGAACAAGTCTTGCTCTGGGATAATTCCCTCTGGATATAAGAAAAAAATTCATCACCATGAGAGTAATTAAACATTGGAAGAAATCACCCTGAGATGTGGTGGAATGAGCCTTGCTGAAAATATCAAGTTTTGACCTGACTTTAGCCACAAAATTGGATCAGATGAAGTCCCTTCCAGCATGACCTCTTTTGTGATCCTGGGGCTTATAGCTCTGTAATTACTGCTAAACAGAAGAAACATTTGATGGTTATATACAGCAAAATCATTCTTTAATGGTCTGGGACAGACTTTATGAAGGCTGTGCTCCATACCTTTCAAAAGCAGTCTATTAGTAATCAAATATTTGATGATATTTCAACAGAAGGGACAGCCTGAATAATTGAAAAGAGATATCAGGAAAAAAATTGTTAACAAAATGCTCATTCATCTTTAACCAGAAAAAAACCCCTTTTATTTTCTTTTGAGAGCTACTGTAATTCAGACTCTATTTCTCTAATTTTTTCTATGTATTGTAGAGCTGAAGAGGATTGGAAACTTTACCGCCACTGTCACTGTAAGTAAAAAGAAATATCCAAGACTGATCTTTGGAGAATACCAGAACAGATGCTAATATATTAAAATAAAGATTTCCAAGGCTTAATGACACAACAAACAGCACCAGAAGTCATCTGTACTGCTGGTAATTCTGTGTGCTTTTAATTTTGCATCTAATGATTTTAGACAATTGAGTCAAATACCTTTGAGAGGTATGAAGAAACAACATTACCTTACTTAAATTCATCAAGGATAAAAAAAAGAAAAGAGATTCATGTGAGCACTTCAGACCTAATGTGTGGATAATGAACAAACTGCTCTCCTCTCTATATGAGTTTATATAGAGGGAAAATGTGTTTTCAATGTGTTAAACTACAACTGTGCCATCAGAATCATTCCATAGTGACACCATAATCATCTATACAGGGAAAATGTTCTCATTTTGTCTGTAATTCTGTGAAAAAGGTAAAGGGAGACCCAGCATCATCCCCAACAGATGTCTGTGGGGAAAGGACAGTTCTTGCAGGTTTCTTTTTACAGACCTGAATCAGTGACAATTTCCATGCCTGGGTTGCATATAGGAATCCTCTTTTTACACCCATCAGCAGTGTTGATGCTGTCAAGTTATATCAGACATCAGTATGTGGGAAAGATATAATGCATCCTCTGGGAGCTGTCAGTTATCAAGCAGTTTTCCTCAAACCCTTCATTTCCCTGAAAATTGTGGTCTGAAGAAACAAAAACTGAAACCACAAGTCCCAAATTTCGCTTCCACTAGCGTTACTCACACAGCTTCGTCAGTTCAGAGAGGCTTGAAGTTGCTCTCTTGTGAGTGCAAGCGAAATTTTGCTCATATATTTGAGAAGATGGTGCAGAAATAATTGAACACATCAGGAATTGTGGCCATTTCCTACTTATTAGTACCATGAAGGCAGGCTGTTTCTTCTGTGAGCTATTAAAATGTCTTCTATTCCACAGGCAAATATCCTATTAAATTTAAATGATAAACCAAGTAATACGTCAGAGATTGGGATTTAAATTTAAAAGGCCACAAAGACCCTTTCCACCATCATCTGTTAAAATACACCATGAAAGAGTAATACCAGATAAGTGCTACCCATGGGAATTAAGATTTAGCCATGAAAATCCACATAAAACCTAAACTGAGGAAGTCTCAAGTCAGAGTTGATGGCATTTTACTTTCTGGGACTGAAGTAGCCCAGCCACCTAAACACTGAAACTCCTGGAACACTTCCCCAGCTGTCCAGAAGGCCATCTACACCCACTTCAGCACACCAGCTGCACAGGACCCTGAGCAGGTAGAGTGCTTCACCTCTCCTGCCGACTCCTTATATTTTCCATTGATGCCCAAATAAAGTGGGAAGAACTGTATCCCCCAGGCACACAGTAGGTATATAAGGCACATAAAAACATTCCTGCTTTACAGACACAAAGGCACATGCCTTAACCTGGATTCCACCCTAGAACAATAGTACTTCCCAATTGTCATTATTATCTAAATATTTCACCTTATCTATTCTGTCTAGTTCTTAATATAGTTCCAAATTTATTAGAGCAAAAGCAGTTAATAATAACAAACATTACTGAACAAAAGCCTCTGTGAAAAAACTTAGTTACTTGTTATGCAGTGTAAGACCATGTAGAAACCTTTTTAAAAATTCCTATTTCTGAAATGTTTAATGATGACTAATTCTTCATTTAGACTATTTCCTTTTCTTTAACCCAAATATTAGAGTCACTAATAGAACCTGGCTATGCATTAAAAAATGGAGACCTATATTTGCCAACAAATTCTGAAATCATCTGTCCCAGCTGCCTGACACTCTTAGACTTAGCACTTCTGAATATACAACTTCTATGTTATCAGTGATTCCCAAGCAACTACATTAAAACAGCAGCTTAGTTTAGCATTAACTTGAACAGAACCCCTGAGATGAATCAGAGTTAGTCCTTCATGTAACTGCTCTATCAGAGTGACAGAGACATCCCAAAGGGAACACAGTTGCTGTCTCTCCCAAATGTCTCCTGAGTTTCAAAGTATTTGAATTCATCTTCAAGCTTCAGCACTGTATTCTCTGATCACATTAAAATGCCAATCCAAATAAAATCATTGTGCATTTTTAGCCACATCACAATGAGCTTCATGGCTTGTTCATAAGCAGAAGCTGAATTTCTCTCTCTCCATACACCAGCTTACCCTGCTGCTACCTAATGACCACTGGGATATGCTGGACCCTCAGTGTTCAGATCTCTGCTTTCTCTGGAGATGCTGGTAGGATCTTGCACCACAGAACCTTCCACTTTTTCCTCCACTTTCAGATACCCGTAAGTCCTTCAACAGCTCCTAGACATACTGACAGCATGGACAGGCACTAACACCACCCTGCAACAGAAGTGTTAAAGTTCTTGTTTTTTTAACAGTATTTTGAATTTAGGGGTCTTTGCTAGGGTTTTCACTGTTGCAAATAAGTAAATAGAAAGGGGCACAAACAAGGCATGAAATTGTTTTGAAAGATGTGGTCTGAACTTTCGCACTGCAGAGCCTTCTGTATGGTACATTTGCCATACCATTACTGTTAATGTCCTGGAGTATCTAAAGGAAGCACAGTATACACCTCCCAGGAAATTATACAGATGACTTAAAATCCAAACTCATCAACTTCCATTTCATTCTGTATGGATTAATTTGTGGTAACTGACAGCCATGTGTGAGTCTACGAAGACCAGCTCACAGCATCGGAAAGATTTAATCTGACGTTGATAATAATTTGGAAGTCACGCAAACAATGTGGAAAACAGACCCGTAGTATAAGGGCATGGGCTTTCCCAACTTATCACTTTTGTCCTTGATTCTGAGTCTCTGTCCTCGGACACAACCTCACCTTCGGAAGCCTAATGCATTCTCAAAACAATCTGCATTACAATTAGTTTGCACTGCTAAAAAGGAATCCACTAAACACAGAACAACTAAAAGTAAATATAATTCTTTCCCAAACATAGCTCATATTATCTCCTTGGGATATAGGCAGGTCCTGAAAAAAAAAAATTTTTGGACCTATTACCCTTAACAGCATTTTTCAGGGATCTTAGGCACCTTGCTTTACAGCAGTTAAATGCCACTGAATTTAATGTTATTATGTTATTTCTTCTGGTTCAGGAGGCAAAATGGAACTAGAAAGTGAGCACACATTTCATAGGTCTTCAAGCTCTACTGCCTCAGTCTTTCTGCTATTTGTAGACTCTTACACATCTGTAAACATGCATGTGGTAGGTTATGGACAGCAACAAAAAATCTCCCAAATCAGCATTGTATCTCCACCATTAGTTCTGAGATGGGGGCAGAAAAAAAAAAGGGGGAAAAAAAAAAAGAAGAAAAAGTGACTGTGGAGGCTCCTTCCCAACATCACTACGAAATACCACTGCACTCCTCGGTCTTGATTATCATTGACAATCACTTTGGTAGTCCACTAAGTCCTTTCTCCTTTACCAGCAGGACAAAGGATGGATTCTGCCCCTCTGCTCTGCTCTGGTGAGACCCTGCATGGAGTGCTGTGTCCACCTCTGGGCTCTGCAACATAAGAAAAGTGGACCAGCTGGAGTGGCTCCATAGGAGGCCACAAAGATGCTCAGAGGGCTGGAGCACCTCTGCTATGAACATAGGCTGAGACAGCCTGGATAAGAGAAGGCTCTGGAGAGATCTCATTGCAGCCTTCTAGTACTTGAAGGGAACTTACGGAAAAGAAGGAAAGGGACTTTTATACAAACAATAGTGACAGGACAAGGGGGAACTGTTTAAAAATAAGAGGAGAGATTTAGATTACATAACAGGAGGAAATTCTTTACTGTAAGAATGGTAAGGCACAGGCACAGGCTGCTCAGCCTGCTGTCGAAGCTGTGGATACCCCATCCCTGGAAGTGTTCAAGGCCAGGTTGGATGGGGCTTTTAGCAGCCTGGTCTAGTGGAAGCTGTTGCCCATGGCAGGGGGATTGAACAGGATGATCCTTAAGATCCCTTCCAACCCAAACCATTCGGTGATTATGTGATTCTATGACTTTTAAGGGTTGCTGGCATCCCTAGAGACTGACAGTCAGTAAGATAGAGAGAGTCATACTCTTATCTCTTGTGGAGTAAGTCCATACAAAATACTGTCATTTGCCAGTGCAGACATTGTCCCATCACTTCCCAACACAGGGAACAGAAGCAGGCTTTACAGCAAACCTTAGGAGTTCAAGAAAGCTGTTTTGGGACCAGGGTTCCTATATGTCTATCCTGTCTTTCTAGAGATGGGTGAAATTATGTAAAAAATATTACCACATCAGCCCTGTGCCTGACTATCTAGTCTGTATTAATTTTAGGAATATGCTGACATTTTGCATTTTCCAAAGAAGCGTACCTTCTTCAAAGCTCATCTTTCATTATCATCCTTCATGTAGCTGAAGATTTTATCCGTAAAGATTAAGCCTAAGAGAGTACAAAGAAGTTGGATTTACTCATCTTTCAAAGCTGTGCTGCTGGAGTTAAAACCAGCACTTCTGAGAGATACTATCAGCAGCCACATCCCTCCAGGTCACCTCCTGATAGGTATGTTTAAAACTAGATCCCTTACAGGGAGAGATTTCAGTCCCATTTCTCATTATTCTATATGCTTTAGGATATACGGACAGAGCTTGGTAAGGAAAAAGTATTTTACAGAAATATCTGTAGTAGATGTACTTCTCATCTTAATATATTTGTATTTTGGTTTCTTCCATTTTTTATTTTTAGTGTTTGATGGCATAATACATCACACAGAGGAAATAATCAAGAGGGTTGCTACCTGAAGGGTAAGTGTTTAGTGCCTAATTCTTCTAAACATTTTTCTACCTGTGTCATTGTTTTGGGATTTTTTTTAAGTAGCTTTTCATTTAGTGGCTTAACTCCTGTCTCATTTTTTAGCATTAGGCACAGATCCATTGAAGATGATTATGATGAAAACAGTGAAAACAATGGAATAAAATTCACCATTTGTAATATTGATCAACATTTTCCTGTTTACTGCAAGCAGAATTAGAAACCAGAAATGTATTTCATCAGAATTCAGTGCTTGGGACAACTGAAAAAACCAAGTTGCTATGGTCAGCATGAAACAGGAAAGAACACCCCATTACCACTCACACTGCTCGTTTCACAAATACATTTGGTTACTAACACATCAAGACATTAATTCACATAAAGTCATATTGCCCTTCTTCAAAATTCACCAGTAAATCTCCTCCTTACTGACTCACCTTTTACTTTATGTTCTTTATGTCCTTTCACACTTCCCTGTTGGTCCATGGGAACAATGTACTGATTTAATCTGCAGCCTAATATTTATAGTAGAAAAAACACCTCTGGGTAAACTTTACTCGCACAAAGCACAGAAAACCTAGTCCCTGATATCTGATAAGTCAATCTCCTTTCTGCCTTCACTTATTATTTCCTCACTGTGCAGAGAAAAGCAAGATAGAAAAAAAAAAAGGAGAACAAAAGAAATCCCTCCATATTTTCCTTTTTTAGAAAACAACTGCTTTTCACAGCAAAAAAAAAAATATCTCACCTTCCTTTCTGTAATTCACCTTCTCTGGCAGGTGTAGTACAAGTTAATGAAACAAAATTAAACTGAAGTTACATTAACATTACTTATTACCATAAAAGTGATAGAATAGATTCTAGTAGCCCCAAATACAGCACTTCAGAACAAAACCTCTAACATATTCTGGTTTCCTGCTTGGCATTTACTCTCCAAATATATTTAGCTAAACATGAAAATTAACAAATTGGTAATCTGATATAAAGCATATTAGAAGGAACTCCTGCTCAGGGAAAACCCTTCCCAACAGTCAGAAATCCTCATCATGTAACTTGAAGATTATCTCAATTATTCATAAATTGTACAAATGATGGATAAGTCTTGATTGTTGTCACTTCTACTGGAGGTGGAGAGGTCTTTATGTTTGTCATTTCATCCAGTGCTTTCTATAATTTGTTACTAAATGATTTTCATTTTGTGTAGATCAAGTCCTAAATATTTTCCATGAAAACATTAAGGATCTTTTAAACAGAAAGGTATTTCAAAGCTAAATTGAACTAACATGGTTTACTTAACTGTGAGACAACCAAGCATAATTTATATTTTTCTTTTGTTACCTAAAAATACATTGCCTTGCTAGGGGTCATAGCATGACCAAATATTACAGTATTTGCCATCTGCTGAAAGGCAGGTCCCCTGTCAAGTAATCTTAGCAATTGCTTAAAAACCAACTTGAGCTTGTAGGCACTCCATATTGTCCCAACCACACAATCTGAGAATGCAATGTCTGAGAATAGCATCTCCAAAGTCAATGAATATTACTGTCCCATTTGAAGTCTGTGGCTCACAAGCTCTAATGCCCTTATATTTTGCAGCACATCAGTATGAAACCTGCCATTTTTACCCATATGAATAGGATCCGGACACAACTGAAGGTGATACAAAAAATCTGGAAGAGCCAGGAAGAAACTGAGGCTCCTATTTTTAAGACTACTGATTGTACCATCTAACAGGGAGCAGTTAAATATCAGCACAGCAAACGTTTCCCCGTATGGCATTGGCAATGTTTTATAAAATGAGAGAAATGGAAACACATTCTGTAGAAAAGAGGATACAGATGCTGGCTTATAATCATTGTTCAGAAAGTGAAAAATAATGTTGAAGAAAGAAATATATAATATGAAAAAAAAGGAAGAACTAATGGCATTCCTACAAAACTTTATTTCCTGAAAGGACAAACTAATGTAGTACCTCTAAGTCAACTTTTGAATGCACTCACAGTTAACTTAATCCTACCAGCATGAGCGAGAGCAAGGGTAAGCAATGCAGAAATCTTTAAGAAATTCACTGCGAATATCTCAAACCACTATTGCTCACTATGCTTATAAATTCTTAGAATCACAGAAATCATTAAGGTTGGGAAAGACTGCTAAGATCATCGAGTCCAACCGTTAACCCAACACGGCCAGTTCCACCACTAAACCATTTCCCTTAGCACCCCATCTACCCATTTTTTGAGTATTTCCAGGGACAGTGATTCCACCTCTTCCCTGGGCAGCCTGTTCCAATGCTTGACCACCTTTTTAGTGAAGATATCTCTCCTAATATCCTAATTGTTCAGAAATGCACAGGACTGTAGAATCTAGAGTCAAGACTCCTGTGAGAAAGAAAGACACAGATGAAAAAATCTAGTTAACACTTGTCATAGTTTATAGTGTAAGACAGCCCCCCCCCCCCCAAAATATTATTTCCCGTTTCA
>VYXC01002065.1:3037665-3207769 GCA_013397175.1 Platysteira castanea
TAAATTCAAATAAATAACACAAAGCATTCCAGACACCATAACATTTTGAAAGACTTCCTGTAATGGAGCTCTTGCAACTCCTGCAAGTATAGTCCTAATTTCCCAGGAAAGATGGCTCTTGTCAAAACTAACCAGGGCAAGCTGTGATTTGCCACCATGCCTCCATCCTGGATCAAGGCGTCAATGCATAACCAGCTGAGAAACTGCTGAACGGCTCAGAATTCATATTCCCTACCTCAGGATGCACCAGAGGCAAAGAGGATCTTTTCTGCCATCCTGCTACTGCTATGAGCACAAGGATAGAAACACATATAATCAAACACAAGGCACACGGAACTCACTTCCTTGGTACAAGCACTATAGACTTTTAGTGTTTCAAACTCACCACCAGTGTTGGTGAACAGTATATTGAGGAGCAATATTGAATTTCCAGCTCTGCTCCGGCAGGACACATGACAGATATAGTCCCATGTGGGACACGAAGATGGCATGACACTGGAGATGGGAAACAGGAGCAAGAAGAGGGAATTAGAAGGCTTCATTGTCTTTCTGCAGAAAAACTACAGATGCTAGATAGTGTAGCCTTCATGTGACATCCAAGCATGGTCATGACAATGCTCATTGCAGTCTGATTTGAAAATGGACAAAAAGAGAGGATAAAGCTTGACTAGATAACATGAAGGAAACATAGAGCAAATGATATCGTAGGACCCTTCATCTAGTAAAATGTTTAAAGGAAACTAGATGGATACCCTGTGCCATAGCAAATAAAACATTCAAGATCTAATTTCTGTGGTAGGAGGATGAGCTACATGGGATGCCCTTTCTCTTTTCCAAGGCCCTGAGCTTTTCCAGTTCCTGAAAATGCATCACAGCATCTCAGGAGAAGGTTTCAAAGTTTTAGAAAGACAGTATAACCCTCCTGGCTCTTAGAGCTCATTCCCCTGGCAATGTTTCAGAGTACAATTCCACCTCCAAGTTTCCTTACAGCAGCACAGGAGTCTTCTGTCTTTCCCTTCATCTCACATGTTATTGCACCTTCAATGATGCTGACTCAACTGTTTTTGTGCTAAACTAATTTTGTGAAATCTTTTGGGTTACATAAACCCTCCCCCACCCACTCCCCCCCCTTTTTTCTTTTTGAACTGTGATCTGTTCCTTATTCTGATGAATCAGTAATTGATGGGGTAATAAACTACGGTGCATGTGGAGAGAGGAAGGGATAGTAGTGTCTGGGGGCAGTGAAGAATGGGAACTCCAACCTGCTTTGCTGTCACGATGCGTCTCTGAAATCGTGTTTTCTTTTTGAAGTGAAAGAGATGAGCAGAATATATTGACTTCGGTTTCGAGCAGCCTGAGCACGCGGATGGCACAAGAAGCTGCAGGCACCTGCCAGATGAAACACTGGGTGGGACTGAGACAGCCCCTGAGCTGTTCAACACTGCAGTGATATTACTGTCTGCTTTGGTGAGTATGCTCCAGCTACCTCAGTAACAAAGAAAATCATTAAAAGAAAGGAGGTTTCAGTACAGTCAGACTATTAGTTTAAGTTTCAGAACATACAGATCCTATTCCATCAATTTTTGGCGTGGTGAAAAGGTGGAGGTACAGCTGCTACGCTGCAAGTGAATCCCAGGAACAATTCTGCTATTTACAGAATATCTACTCTAGAGAGTGACAAAAATGAATAAGGTGGGATAATTAAGTGATATAGTACAATGCTATAAACTGAATTAGTCAGGGACAGACCATTTAATGCATTATTTGCATTACTTAAACCATCTGTTTCTATTATGAGAGACATGAAGTTATGTTATGTTCTGTGTTATGTTATTTTATGCTACGCTATGTTAGGAAAGATGACTAGACAGGTTTATGTGTTTTATGATCATTTAAAAAAAACCTGACAAAGCAATCTTGAGCTTACAAGAGGAGAATTAAGAAATAGCTGGACAGAGATAGTTGTGGGAAATGGAAGGAAAAAAGGACCTTTAGTCACCTGGACAGGCTACAGTCTTTGCATACGTTGTGCATTTAATCTTCTGTCTTGTTCTTTGTACAACCAAAGGGGTTTTTTTTTCAACGTGAGACTTAAGGAGGATTAATAAAATATCCCCATAATGGGTACAACAGAATCAGCAGAACACAACCACATCTAATTCAATTAGGTCAATTAGACTTGCTCTATAAAATCTTGTTTAAAACTACAGAAATTGCTCTGCCTTTTCACTTTATACATGCAGTTGATAGCTATCAAAGACAGGATATTAGTCTGGGGAGATCTTCGGTCTTTCCTGTTACAGGGATATTCTTGTATGTCCACAGAAATGCATAAATTAAGAATGCCAAAACATTTCTTTTTCATACAGAAGATTAACTACAGCTTCTTTTATAAGGTTTTTTAACTCCTACCTTTAAATTAGCCTGGAAAGAAAAGTATTCATTTTCTTTGCTGCTCTTATGCCTTTGGTGTTATTACAACATTCCTTAAAGAAAGCCCCAAAGCCTTTCCATATTCAGTGTCCAACACCATTCCTTCATAACAATCTCTAACCAGGCTGCAAAGTGAGTGGAAGAAGATAAATGTCCACAATTACTAAATGAGCTATTGACAAAAACGATTGTTAGCTTCATAACTGGTTATCATAAATAATTAACTTAGTGAACTGTTATCTGGTTGTAAGGAATTACTGTCACCAGATTCTTTCTGCACACCATACTGGTACTTACAAATGAGAATACAGGTCTCATCTGAGATGACAATTTCTGTTTGCTGTTTTGTGTGTAGCTGAGATATAAATTATACCTTTCCTCCTTCATTCTGCCACATTTGAAAATGAACCAAATAAATGTCTAGAGAAAATGATTAAGCCACTTTTTCCTTCACAGTATTTGTGGAATGACAGCCATTCATTCCATATTACCCTTCTTGCAAATATCATTCTTCCTGCTTTTAAGTATTCCCTGATTGTTTTCTGATCCTGTACCAACTTGAATACTTCCCTACACTTGTTTTAAATATTTTTACTAATGCATCAAATATTTTGTTTGTGTGGGACAAGTATTGTATAACCTAAAATCCCCCCACTGTTTACTTTCTTCTGTCTCTCATGTCCAGGGACTTCATCCTTTTCCCTGACTGTATATATAAGCTGTTGATTTTGTACATGATCCAGAGATTATCATATCCCCAGTGTGACCACCCAGTCATCCTATTACTACTTGAATAAAATCATTCAGTTTGGAAAAATCTCCATTTTTTGAATAGTTATTTCCAATTAATAAAAATGTTGTCTGTAATTAGCATTTTAGTTAAGATGTTACTTTGCTGTTTGTACCACTGAGTTTTCGTCTTTCCCTTTCTCACTGATTATTTGGGTGACTGCAAGCTGAAGATTTTGTGTTTCCCAAAATGTGGTATCCAAGATTTAGCTGGGAAACTGATAAATTTATCCATCTTTCCAAGACATTTATTTCTCATTTAAAAAAAAAATATCCCTAAATGGTCTAATTTCTTAAACAATTGTAAGGATATACTTAGTTTTGGCGTGTATAACCTTTTACCACTCTTCTGTTTCTTATTGATTCTGCTGGGATGCCAATTTCCTTCTGTCTTTCACATGTGGAAAATGAACAATGAACAATAAATATTCCACTATTTATTCTTTTTATTAAATATTATAGGAAAAAACAGTACCAATGAAGTATTCCTCCCAGTTTTTAAGCAAATTGTCATTAGCATTTCTAGAAGGTTTTCTAGGTTGTTTGGATTTATTTTTATAAGCATAATTTTGGTTTTTAACCAACTTTAGTTTCATTTTTCAGATTTATTTTTTCCCTTCTCCTGTTAACTTTGTTCTGTCACACTTCCAGGATCGATCTCAATCTACTTCTCTGCAAATGAATTTATTTGCACTTAGGTCTTTACTCTTTCTACAAAGGCAACATGCTGCATTGCTGCTCTAGGTGGGTTGCATAATTCTAGAGAACTTGTTTAATCCTGAAACAATTATTTAGTTAATTCAACACCCCCTCTCCCACCTCCTTTAAAATACTCATCAAAATAGCACCTTTTTCCAACACATGCTCTGCTCAACTATAGTAACTATGCTCTGGAAGGAAACAAAAATGCTTTTTGTTTGGTCTCTGGGAGTCACAATCTTCAGTCGTAACTCTGCATTACATTCCTGAAAAAATATTGGATTTTGGTATATTTGTTATGAACTTTCAGTTGCCTTTTCTCTATTTATGATGAATCTCCCTTTCCTCTTCTAACATAACATATATATGATTATAGCATCATTTCCAGTCAGGTTTGATAGAGAACACTGGAACACTGAGCAAAACCAACTGAAGACAGAGATGTCAATCACAAGTCAATCAAGTTATAGTGCCCCAAACCAAATAAAAATAAATTAGGAAAATACAGCACAAAAATTTACATTTTATAGACAAAGAACAGTTCACTCCCTGTTGAAAGACTGATTTTTTCAAGCAGTTTCAAAATCAGTATGGAAAAATACTTCCTAGTGTAAATTGCAATATGGTAAGATAATAATTTCTGACTATTTATTTTATGTCAGGACAACTACTTTAAATTATGGATTGTTGATGATTATGCAGGTCCATTTCTGATCTTATGTATTTAATAATTTTAATCTCTTCTGTTCATTTGGCACATCAAGAAAAACCAGGAAATTTACAGCAACAGAGAAGAAAATGAGGACATTTTTTGAACCTCCAATCAGAGTATCATCTAATGCCTTCATTGTCCAGTTAATTTTCTGAATTCACACAGACTGGAAAAGTAACATGAAAAAAACTTTCGTAATCTAGTAACTGAGGTAAAAATAATTTATTGTTACTAAGATTAGATCTTGAAGTAATATGTCTTGTGAGCATTTTGTACAATTAGCAAAATCATACATTATTAAATTCAATGGAAACCTCCATAAATAGTGGTAAAATACCTCCAGGAAACTTAGCAAAAGTGTTATTCAGCTGATTAGGGTCTCAAATGAATGAAAACATTGCTTATGTACAGAAAAAGGCTGCTGAATAATTATTGTTTCTTCTTTACATAAGTGCAATAACTGTGGAAAACCAACCATAATTGTCCAGTGTTAACGTTCTCTTTCAAATTTCTTATCTTCTGGACTCTGATAAACATAATTCATAGTCAATTCTCTCCAATGTCGTACTGCCTCTGTATCTCACACCCTAATCTTACCTTACAAACACACAAGGGATGCGTTGCCTTGCAAGGGAGACATGCAAGTTCCAGGTACAGTAAACGTGCCAGCAGAGAACTAACCGGGAAACAAACAAGACACTACCAAACAGAAGAAATATGGCCTGAGTTTCTGCGTTACAGGTCCCTGTGCTGCTTCTCTCTTTTATATGTCTGTCCCATAATGAAAACCAGGACTACAAACCTACACATCCCATACACAGCTGCAGTAGACATGAAGAGAGACGGATACATGTCCTGCTCCTGAAATAAAACTCACACATAAGCAAACCCTGCCTGTATTAAGGTGATCTTTTCGTACTCCCTACATCCATGACAAGTCCTTCACGGATTTTAAATACAGTAAAGAAAATTGCAGAATTCTTCCTCAAAAACCTCTTCCATACTTGTCTCAAATTTTCTGGCTCCTTGTCATGACTGCTACATGATATCAGGACCCTGAGGTCCTTTTCTGTCAAGAAGAGTCTTTATTCCATTTAACTAAATAAAGAAGCATGAAAAAATGCACAGCCACATGTCATAACATCTGCCAGCCATGACCTTGTGCAACCTTCAGAATATTTTTTTTTGTTTCTATTTGCAGTATTTTTCATTTCACCCTTCTTGACAGAAAACATCTATATTATGAACTAAATGCATTATCCATAATACAATGTTGTTCAAACATTTCACAGTTAGTTGTGTATTTTCCTTCCATATAAACAATATTAATCTCCAATGTTGGAACTAAGTGCTCTTCAATATCCTGTTGCTGGGCTTTTCTACTCTGTATGGACAAGTACTAAGAGCAGGGTGATTTTGCCTCAGTTAAAAATGGCCCATCCCAAGGCAGTTATATATTCAAGCCATAGCACTTTCTCCTCTCTAATTCCTTGATTTCTGCTTCTAACCGAGCTACCATGCTGTAATATTGACTGACACTAACTTTAGACTGGTTAGAAATATTTCCTGTAAATTCCCCAACCAATATATGCGGGTTTTCATAATGCCAGAAGAGAGCTGAGTATGAATAGCTAATGCGAGCCCAGGTACAAAGGGGCAGTGGAAATCTTTTGTGTGTCCATGGCAAAAAACCCCAACTTCCTGCCAACATCTTGCACTGTTTTCCAGTTATCACTGCTGTTCATAAGGCTTTGCAAATTTCCAGAGGAGATAGCTGGATCAGGAGCGGGACTCCTTGGGGAGTTAGTAATAAGCTCTAATCCCTTTTACATCTAAATTGCTTCTGCTGACTTAGTGAAGTTTTATTATTGTCCTGACAGTAAACAGGCCCACCTCCAGCCCACCATCCTCACTTGCCTCTGTTTCTGCAGTGTCACTGAGACAGGTGAATCAGTGAAACACTGCCACCTCAGGGCTCCTTTGCCTTGACAGTTTCTCTGGCTGCCAAAATAGCAGGTACCTCCATCCCACTGTTACATCCTGCTGCTGTGGTTCACCCTCTGTTTCTAGCAGATGAGCTGTCTTTTGGGCTTGGGCTGCTCAGCTGCTCCCTACTGGGTGGGCAGTCTCCCTCTGAGACATTTGCTGAGCTCTCGTACAGCGCAGTTTACGTGAAGGGCAGATTGAGTGCCTAAAGCACACGCAGGTTTTTAAAAGCAGAATCACACTGTTTATGCTCAGGACTGGTAAAAAACACCCCACCCTGGCAGTTGATAAAACTCCACATTGCAGACTAACCCCCCCGCTCTCTGCTCATACCGATTTCCTTGTTCCTTTCTGATAAACAAACACATCTCAATATAACAGCCTAACAAACACATAGGCAGGCAGCCAGCACAACCCCCCCAGAATGGATTATTTCCCCAAAGAGTTACTTCGTGAATGATGTGCCTGATCATATTTCTGGATGTAACTGTTGTGCAGGCTTCTTGAGGCTGGAGAACACTTGAAAACCTGACCTCAGGTAAGCAAAGGGGTGAATTGACCCTCTTGCAGAGGGAGAGTGTGGTATCATGATCTTGGTAATGTTTAAAGCCAGGGGAATGGCAGGAAGGCTGAAATCTCTGCTCCCTCTGTCCCACAGCCACACCACAGCTGAAAAGATAAATGCTTTCATCATGCAGTTACTGCTCAGAAAATGGATTTGATTCCCAAGCAGGAGAAATTGTGCCTTGCCAGGAGAGTATGACCCACCCAGTGTTAGCCCATAGCAAGCAAAATCTGTGAGTCTTAAAAAAGCACAAGAAAATTTAGAGGATTTACGTAGTTGAGCAGAAATGAAGTCTTGGCTGCTTTTGAGAAAAATCTAACTCATCTCAGAAAGAGAAACAAACTATATAGCCCCTCTCTAAAACAACTCCTCCATTTGTGCGAGTCTCAGAAGAATGAAATACGCATCAGTTAGGGCTGCCAAATGAGATACAGCACTGCTGCACTACAGAGCAACAGTCAGAAAAAAGAGTGAACTGCACAGGATCTAGATGAAGCAGGGAGTACAGTCATTAAAAACTGCTGTGAAAATTGATTTGAATCCTTATTAACTTGCTGCTTTCTTTTCCTTGTTATCTCTTATGTTCTCCATGCTGCAAAAGGCAAAAATCAGCAGCACAGAATTTCTGTGTCTAAGCCAGACTTGTGGTCTACACCAAAAGAAAGTCCATGCTGGGAAAACAATGACTAATAACACTTTTGAGACATGTTGTGTCAAAACAAGTGACAGATGCCAATCATTAAGAGTCCAGCTGAGCCTCAGCTACAGAGGTAAGACCAGAAAAATTTTGGAGGAGGGCTGAGGACAATAATATCTTTTCACAGGGACCACTTTGCACTGCTAGCACCTGCTAAGCTTGTATGAGTAAATCTGTTCCCAAGCACACGCCATGTGGATTGTACAATGTGAACATGGGGCACACACAGGTGCGATGCAATTTCAACTAAAGTAATCTTTATAATAAAGTAATGCTTATTTTAAGGTGTATTAATTTTCTTTTTAAATCATAGCAGGTGCAACAACCTGTGACTCACCAAAGCCATCCCACGATGTTCCTGTTGCCCTGGCTTTGCTCATCCTTCGTCCATCACAGGCAGAGTAATTACAGGTGTGAGATCTCAGGGGCTGTGAATGGCTCTACATCATTTGTTTATACAGCACTAAGACAAATTTTGGGATTTGGTTCAATGCATGGCACCGCTGTTCGATACATTTAAACCACACTATTAAACAACTACAGTGGTGTGCAGACAAAGCACTCGCGAAACTTGGTCAACACTGGAGAGGTCATATTAGAAAAGGAGCAAGCTCCACGTGGAGGAAATGTTGAGAATCAGCTACACTATCTGTAAAGTTCAAATTCAGCTTGAATTAAGTTAGTTTTAAGTAGACCCTTGAGTTTGTAGGTTCAGAAACAAAACTAATGACACCCTTTTTGTCATGAAGAAAATCCAGTCACACGCTGGGGCCACAGACCTTGGGCACAAACAGACGAGAACTGGAATGGATAGTTCAGCTGGTCCATTCTTCTGCCACAGCAGCACTGTTCTGAATGACTGACTTCCATGTTGATGTGTTCAGAAGAGATTCAGGTTTGTATGTCACTAGGAAGCCCTTTGGAAACACATGTGGTCTGCTGGGATACATCCTAACAGAAGAAGCAATAGACACAGCACGGGAAAGAAGTTTAAGAGTGATAAATCACAGACATATAATAAAGGACTGTGCTAAATCAGGCAAAATAAAGAGAAGTTGAAGCAGAGGGTTTGGGATAGGAAGCAGAGAGAACAGAGCAGAAGAGAGGTGAGGTAAGTCTGTGAGCGAGTGGGGACTGAGGCACAGAGAATACATACACCAGACATATACCCTGAGACCAGATATGCAGAGAAAATGTGGGATAGAAACGACCACGCCTCTGTCAGAAGGGCTTTGCAGTAACACCCAGCCCAACGCACACTCAGTGTGCTGGACAGAGAACGAGCCACTGAGCTCTGACCCACCCACGTTACAGCTGGATACAGTGCCAGGATGGAGAGGTTTGCAGAGCCAGAAACATGCATCTCCAGACAAGATTTGAATTTTGAAGGCAAAACTGTCTCAAATTGGAACTGAAACTAAACTACTGAAGAAAAAGAAATGATTTTCCTTTTCCAGTGTCAGGCTTGGTCCTGAAACTGCTGAAGGCACTTGAATTGAATGGTCTGCAGAAATTGACTACTCTGAGTAGAGAGAGATAGTATGGGAATAAGGGAATTGGGAGCTGTAAACTGACTCCCACATGTAAAAGCAATTTTCCTAATTTCTAGTTGTCACATAGAGTTTTCAAAAAGCAATTCTGCACAACTGAAATTTTCTAATAAAACCTAATCCATGGAAAAGTTATCAACCAGTTTCTACTGTGTCATTAGAAGTAATAATAAAAAAGGAAAACCAGAACCCTCTTAGAAGACTGTGGGGGAAAGAAATAAAATAAGAGTAATGAAGGATTTGAATGAGTTAGACATAAGGATAGAGACAATAAAAAGAAGCAATACATCAAGGAAGATATCTGAGAGCATAAAACAAAATTGCATATTTACATAGGTAGAGGATTGCTAGAGAGGAAACAGTTCTTGATTAGACTATAGGTTAGAAGAGAGATTTTGATTTGAAATCAGGAAGTAAAATTATGCATGGAGAAAGCACCTTGCATAAACATTTTGGTCAAGTATTCACTGATGTGTTTAAACAACTGAGTCCCAACACAAGAAGAATAAAATCGAACATTTTAGATGTAAGGATAGGAAGTGTAAAATGGTGCCTCAACTGAAATAAAATAAACAAGATGCAGTAGTGGAGATCACAGAATAAGTAAATGAATTTAATGTTGAACCAAAGATTTGAATACCCAGGGTGCAGTTATACCTAAACAAGGTTTCTAAAAGCCACTGCAGTTCAGTGCTGTCAAGTTCTTGCCATTTTTGTCATTTCCTTTGATTCTACTCTCAATTAAACAGAGAAGAACAACGTCTAATTAAAAAATACTTGATTAAGAGCAGCTTTACTTTAAGGATGAGCAGAAAAAAGCCATAGTATTTATAACAGGCCCATTAAAGAACTCAAGATGATTTTATTCCTCTAGATTTAAATAAGATATCCTTAACTCAATACAATTAGCATTATCCTGTAAATCCATCCTTTTACAAATCAGTAAAAAATGAGGATACAATCCAAAAGAGATAGAAATGAAAACTGAAGAGTGAAGGGAAAGAAAATAAAGACAAGAACAGCCACACAGCACCTAGATGCAAAGTTCTTATAACATGTGATATGATATTGATCTAATCTTGATAAGCAGTAATAAATTCCTTTTCAAACCAATCACCAAGCTAATACTGATAGAGTTTATATATAGAACATCAATTCAAGTATGCTCTGCCATGTAAATTGTTTTATAAAATTATGAAACCAAAGCTGCAAAAAATATTCACTTAAAATCAAGTAAACATCCCCTGTAGTGACCATAACCCAAACACTAGCAAGTGCTGGTACAAGCACTTGCTATCAATCACAAGCAGGAGAAACAGCCAGTGAATTAGCCAGATTTTGGTCAATAAGTCAAATGATTACTTTGTACTCTTTGCTTACTTCTGGCTGAAAAGGAATCACACTGGGAAAGTTAATTGAATTTTGTAAAGCACCATGGTTCGAAAAAGATCAAAGTGTTCTTTAGAAAGAAGCTATTTTTTAGGTCATGACTTTGTGCTTTCTTCTTAAATGTGATGCACTCTAAGAAGCAATTGTTTTAAAAGAATGATAGGTCAGTGATTGAACAGAAACTCAGAAATAGAAAACACAAATTCAAACCAAGGAGGAACATATAGAATACAGAAACCAAAAGAAGTGAACGTGAGAGAAAAATCACCACATAAGGCAGGTTTGTGTCTAATGCTTGTCTTTTTTTTTTCTTTCTTTTCTTGTGGCTTTTATGTTTGTTTGTTTTTTCCATGAAGTAAATATTGACTGTAAAATCAAGTTCAAAACTGGAATAATAATTAAAACTATTATTTTGTTATTAGGACAAGATTATAGCCAGAGCAAGTCATACAAACTCAACTGAAGAGTCCAGTTTCTGCCACTAAGATGACTAAGGTACAATGACTAAGGGACAATGACTAAGGGGCACGTCTACACCTATATATACACCCTAGATACTGGTCCAGGGAGTGTTTTCTGGCTTTTAGACCAACTGATGCACGTTCATGAGGGTAAAATGGTTTGACTGTGTTTAAAATGCCGAATAGCGAAGCCATGTTTTTTGAGCTAATGCCTAAACTATGGCCAACTTTTGTGTGCAAAGGTCTTTTGTCCAACCAAAAAACTGTTGTGCTTTTATCGCATAAGGCAAATAAGGAGCTTACTTTTTATTAGAGGCCTCACTCTCAAATTGACAGTTGTGTCTTACTGCAACATGACAAGAAAACGCCTTCTTGTCACAACTGCACTGAGACAATCTAGGTGTGATGGCAACCAAGCACTGCAGCTCCTGCCCCTGGTCACGGAGAACTTGACCTTGCAAAGAGCTGAGAGCCTGTTGGCACACGGGCTTGTAGCCTGAGCACTTAACTATAACTAATGGCTGCTCCTCCCCAGGAAATCCCTCTGGCTGTCAATGGGTGAAAGCTTGGCTTAAGAAATGCAATTTTGGTTGTGGTCCAGAAGCAGCTGTTGACATAATGAAGCACAGATCTGCAGCTAAAAAAGGCACTGCATTTATAAAGCCTCCCCTAGGAGACAGATTAATTTTACCCAAAAGGACTCTTTTCTGGATCAGCAAAAACAGTTAAAAATATATTAATTTAATGTTAAATACAATAATTGACAAAATTACATACACGTTGTCTTGCTTTGTCTCTGTTTCATCTCAATTAATGCTGACTTCAAAACAACCCGTAGAAAAGGTTTTCCTTTTGCTAAGGATCAAAATTGGTTTTTCTCGTCACCAAAAATTTCTGTCTATCTCTTCTGATTTTTATCCCAAGCAAATATCTTGACTAGTCAGACTAAAAAAGAAGGGAAGTATATAAAAGGCTATAATCGGAAACATGTGCTTTGTGCTTTGGAATAGTATAACAAAGAATATCCTCCAGAAAGATCAGTCTGCTGGTGAAACTGAAAGATTCAGAAAATAATAATTTGCTCCATTATTTTCAAACAAAACCTACATGAAATAATGTTTATCTCTTTCTTGTATTTTTCTTTTACTTGTATTCATGAACACATCATATTTTTTCATTTGCTTTTCATCACCATCCTATTATTAGAAACTGCATTTTAATTATTAGGACAAATTAATTGAAATATAGTACAAATAATAGATAAAGCAATTTTCTACACAGCTTTGGTATAAATAATTTGAGATATGGGAAGTACTAGCTTTTTATTTTCTTATCTTGCTCCTATTTATTGTTAATGCTGTAGGCTCAAGTAAAATGACCAGTTTTGAACTTTATATTGATTATTGTGCATTAAATATTCACAGTCTAGACAGAAATAAGGGTGAATGCATTTAATATACCATAAATAATTTTAGATTATTTAATAGGAAAACCTAGATTTAATTTTATTTATTAAAAGCCTAAGAAATAATTGCATGTTATGTATTAATGTTATTTATTTCTTTATTGCAATTTTATATTACTCTTTTAAAGAACTCTTCTGTAACCAAACACATGACAAGCCACTGATCACAAGAGCACCATCAAGAAATCCTTGCAGTCTCATGGCATATCTCCAAACTGTAAATCTGTACATCAGCTCTGTACAATGACGAGATGCAAGGCTGGACTTAATGCCAGCAGTGACACTGGAGTGGGATGATATCAGGGTAATTTAACTCATGCTTACATTTGCTGACTCATTGAAAGTTTGATCTTTTCACTGTTATTACAACAAATCAAATATGAGCCATGACTCTAATATGATTATATGCCGCAATGACAATCTTTACAATTTTGATTTGAAAGATCCAATGTTTTTATAGAATAAGAAGAAATTGGATTGATCTGTCTATAGGAAAAAGCCCGTGAAAGCAGACAGAGACAGGGTACCGGAATTGGGAAAGAATTATATGCATGTGTGTGTGTGTCCATGTCTCACATTTGGTCATGTAACCCTTCTCGTGTGCCCATGGGCTCTGTAAAAGGCTGTCGTTCACTTGGAGGAGTTGACGTGGTGATATCTTTTGTACACAATTTCCCCATGTCACATTTTGTCACATTTTTCACCATATGACATTCCTGCGGGCTTAAAATCCTCTGCCACCCTACGCCCTCGACAGAAGCAGCCACGTCCCCCTGGCCACGGCACAAGAAGAGCAGCAGTGTGCTGGTGGCCAGCCCGAGGTCCCCACGGCACCAGATCTCTACCCCAGCACTAACTGCAAACAGGGCTTTGGACAGTCCCCTGGATACTCCATGCACTGTCTGGAGGACCTCCCTACCCCTACCTGGCCTATGACACTGGGTGTCTGATACCTACTTCACACTTTCTTTCAGGGATTCCCTAGTGCTTAGAAAATCAATTTGGAATATCCACACACAATTTTCACCATTCTTCAAGTCCTTGACCTTAACCGTACTACATGCAGGAAAACCTGACTTACTTGGACAATATCACCTGACTGCTCCCATGGGATATTGGGCTGTCTTTGCTTATTTAGTGCTTTTGTCAGCTGTCAGAGACACCCAGAATTTTTGTGTTTTCTCAGTGCCTTACTGCCAGCTGTAAGTGGGCCTTCCAGGGGCTAGAGTAGTACAAAAAATTAAACTTCACAAGTCCCAGCAACCTTTATCACAGACATGAAGTAAATCTCCCCAGTCAGTAAGAATACAATGAATACTCTAGAAATTTATCTCACTATTTAATATCTAAATTTCTTACACAAAAGCAATTGAGGACTTCTTAAATAGCATTGTATAATAATTCCCAGACAAAAACTGCATTAAGATAAAGTTACAATTGAACATACATATCAATAATTTAAGGTAAAATACATTACAGGGATTTATATTTAGCCTTAAGCAAGATTTACAAACCTCAGAAGTTTACAGATCTGGTTATAGTGAAAAGAAAAACAAGGGAGATTAAAAATTGGAAATGGGAAAACAGCTGCCTCAGAACAGTGAAATATGATGGTCACTATGAGGGGCAGCATGCCTTTGGCATCAGACCTATTGAAAAGATTCAATTTTTCAAAGAGAAACATTCCTTGTGTAATTCTTTGAATGAAAATATTATATGGCAACCTCTACTGAAGAAGGCACTCAAAAAATCTGGCTGCAAGTATTAAATAATTTAAGAGATCTATGAATATGTTTTATAATTATGTTTACTTATGAATTTTTAAAAAACTGTTTATAAAGTAAGTTATGTAACTTTTAATAATACATTGCAGTCTTGATATAGTAATGAAGTGAAATCTCAGCTTTTGTCATTAAAACTCATTTCCTCATGGAACAATTTGTTTTATTTCCAGACTTGGTTAATTTTTTTGCCTTGAAAACATACAGCCTATACTATTGTGTAAGCTAAGGGACTTAGGACCCCAGGTCACATGAAAGAAAAAGATTTAGGGGTCCTGTATCATCTGAAGTTATAGAGGGATTTTAAAAATTGCACACAATTAACGGAAAGCGTGAACATAATGAAACCACTTAAAATCATGAATTATTCTTATACCTAATGCAGGACTCTTGTCACCAAAATACATTGCAAACCATGGTGCTCACAACCATTATTTATGCTCAAAAACAAGCCAAAAATCAGCTCACTCATATAATGCATACTAAAGATCAAATAAAAGCCTGGCTGCCCAGCAGATCTCCGAGTACTTTACAAATGAAAATGGACTGATACAACAATTGTTGGACATGCACAGCTTCCACTGAAGTCACAAAAAGTATTTTAGGATTAAGCCACAGCCAAAGAGCCTTTGATTTTGCACATTACTCACTAGAAGACCCCTTGGCTTCAAGACCCAGTGAGCGCAGCAGGGATGCTTTGGTGAATGGGAAGTGCTGAACAGGCTTCTCATCAAATTTCACAATGATCTTATAATCATGCTCCATTACTCCTTGCTACATCACATCTTGTTTTACAAACAGTGCCATATAAAGGACCAAAGTGATCTGCAATACCATAACAGTAGAATAACCCAGAGGAAAAAGGCAAAAAAAGCCCCAAACCAAAACCTTGATAAGCACCAAAACCTTGATAAGCAATGCAAATGCAAGTGGTAGAGTTAAGCAGAACCCACGATGCCTGGTTGTCAATCTTATGCTCTAATCGCGAGGTCAAGAGGCCCTCTTCTGCTGTCATTGTCACAACAGACCATGAACTGAGAGTGAAAATCTGTGGGGAAACAAGGAAAAGATGTGAAAGCACCTCTTTGGGCTTGGAAAAAAACCTCTCACAGAACTCTCCTTTATAAAAATCACACTGGAAGAGCGGCGACCCATGTCTTACACACAAAGTTCCAGATTCCTCTGAAGTACAGGAAAAAGTGGTCTTTTCTGCCCAGGGATAAAAGCCCAGGCCATTTCTGCAATGAAAAGGAGGGGGAATGAGAGAAGGGGCAGAACTGGGATGGAGAAGAAAGTGAGAGCCTCAGAGAGCCAGGCTCGCCCCTCCAACCAACAGCTGAGGGACACTAATCCCTTCTGTGAAGCTGGAGGCAGGTGCCTGCATGGCTTTCCAAGGCTCTGGAATAAGCAAAACAGGCAAAGGGGTTTTGCAGGCCTTGCCCTCTGCAGTGCTTTTCCTCTGCAGTCCAACTCCACAAGGTCATCTCGTTTCTAAGTCCCCTTGTTTCCGTAGCCCAGTGTAAAATTTGTCTTTTGTGTTAGTGTTTCACAGGGCCTACTTTGAAACTGGCTATGCTCCTGTTTTCTCTGGAAATAAGAATAGAAAATTGAACATTGCATTCTTTCCTATATGGAGTTTGAATTTGAAACTTTTCAACAATTTAAATCCTATTTTCTTTTTGAATATATTTATCTACCTTTTTATTTTTTTAACACAAGCTACAACTTTCTTGCTGGTAGCCGTATGTAGTTTTCCAGACATTATATTTTTAATTTCACAGACAGGATTTTAATACATTGTCTACTGCAGCCATAAATCACTTAAATGTGTTAGAAAGCAGATTGCTCAGTAATTACCATTTTATTTACTATCCTAATGTAAGCTATTTAAATACGACTCAGTTTTCAAACTTAGAAACAATGTAAAGAGACTTAGGAGAGAATGCAGTACAAGTGCAAACAGCAATCAACAGTTATTGTTTTCACTTCCATTAGTAGTAATGTTTTCTTAAAAAAATTACTAGTGACAACTTTGTGAACTGAACCACTTGTGACTCAATGGATGCTGTTAAGGTCTCAGTATCCACAGCTCTCACCTCGTTGTTTTCCAGATCTAGAAATGCTGAAGGAGAAATGCTTCCATCCCTTGGAAGTGGTAGAAGGAGCTGAGAAATATGTTGTGCTGTTGTTCAGCCATCCTTGGTGAAGTAATAAATACACTGAGAGAGTTCAAAGGCAGAATCTCTCCTCAATACAAGACAAGAGACTGAAGGGAGACTGCCGGGGAAATCTACCCATGTGACAGTGCAATATCCTCCAATTTCTTCACAGAAGTTAAAATTCTATTATAAGAGGCAGAGCAATAACACCAGTGGTAAATACTGACTTTTCTGTTTTTTATCAGTCTCTTACCATAAGACTCATCTTAAGGGACAGCACAGCATCACACCTGGACCTTTATTCACACAAAAGAGAAATATCAACCATTTGTTACTGCTTTTGGACCCAGATTTGGCCAGCCTAAAGCCTTCCTGTGCCAAGCCTTTCCTAATGAATGTATTGGCATTGCCAAAGAGAGAATATTAAACATAATCATGTTTTTATATTTATATATATTTTCTACGACATACACTTTACTTATAAATTTTTTACATGTACTATAATATATAGTAGTAGAGTAGGCACACTGGCAGGTACACTGACTTTAAGTCACCTGAATCTGTGTGAAAGGGAGTATAAATAAATATATAAAATCTTTATCTTATAATACTGTTTACTTTCTCAGCAGCCTCAGATTTTCCCATGCCTCTCTACGACACCTACAGACTTATTCTGAAACATCGTAGAAAGATCTCTGACAGAAGCGTGTCTAGAAATGCAACTTACAAAGCATAAACTCGTTTCCTGATGGTGGTAATCTGTACCCCTTTTTCAGAAGGGCACGCTTACCAGAACTGATTTCTCTCCCTAAATTCTCCTAAAATGATTATATTTCTGACACTCAACTGAAAATATTTGCATTTGGAAAATAGTTCTGCTGTGCTCCTACACTTCCACTCTGCTCTAAAGGCCAAGCAATGAGACATCTTATGGGCTCCTGTTCAGGGGATATCCTAGGAGAAGTGACCACAATTCGAGAAGCAGAAAGTGTGGATATGCGATACCCCAACTTTATTACGTTTGATGCAAAAGCACTTTCAATCAGAAATAATTTGGACTTTTTCTGAGCTCCAACGATTTTGAAGTGAGATGTTTCATTTGGCAGATGAACATTTCCACAGGAACCAGATGGATTTGTGAAAAAGTCCATTTAGTAACATTCCTTGAATTTCCATTATGAAAGGATTTCAGCAGAAAACAGACGACCACACTCCTAATTTCTTTGAAAATAGCTTGGAGGTGAAGCCCTGGATCCAGCCAGGCCTGCCCCTAGCCCACATGCTGGACTGAGTTCCTTTATTTGAGAACCGATGATGTTTCATTCCCAGTACATTAAACTCATCTCATATAGTTACTTATTAGACATAATGGATGCAATTTTATCTGAAATAAAATATTATGAGGAATGCACAGACAAGACAGAATATGGCAGTTACTGTGCTCAAGATAGTCAGCATTTTCCTTTGCAGCAGTTATTTCCATCATGCTGCAGGTACTTCTTCTCTTCTTGGGTTATTTTATGACAATCGTAAATATATAAAGTTTTTGAGTAATGGCATTAATTTATGAATTCTTTATTCCAACACAGGTTGACGCCTAACACTGAAACTTAGTTTCTGTCCAATAACTCACACTTATATTATGCTCTCTTTACCTTCAAAACATAATGACTGTCTTACTTTCTGATCCTTAAAGGTGGCTAGGCTGTTTAACAAAATAATCAGAACAGAGTTCTGCAAATCCAAGGACAGAGTTAGTGCCCACTGCCTGTCAGAACCTCTGCTGTCCCTGTGGGCCTGTTCAGTACACTTTGCTTTTGAATTTTTGCAACCACAGACTGCAGAATTTTACATTGCTGCTGAGTCCAATCCAAGAATGATAACATGAACTATCTCGTGGTAGTTAATACTGCAGTAAGCTTAGAAACAGCTGAGAAGGATGAGAATCATTGAATTACTTGGGCTGAAAGGGACCTTAAAGGTCATCTCGTTCCAACCCTCCTGCCATGGGCAGGGACACCTTCCACTAGATCAGGTTGCTCTAAGCTCTGTCCGGCCTGGCCTTGAACACTTCCAGGGATGAAGCACCTACAGCTTCTCTGGGCAACCTGTGCCAGTGCCTCACTACCCAATGAGTACAGATTTTTTCCCTATCATCTAAAATAAACATGTTTTAGATTAAAAAGCAACTAGCAACCCATCATAAAGAAGATACTTACCTTACGCTGAATAGTCTTCCTTTATAAAGAGGATGAATTTCTAAGATAGATGCAAGTTTTAGATCATTTTTCAGAGGTACAGGGCATATAATTGCAGAGAAGACAAATAATGCAGGTACATTACTCTTGGGACACAAGCTGGACTGGCTATGTATTACCCTCCAAGCCATGCAGGCAGATCATTCTGATTCAGACATTACTTTGATAACTTCTATCAGAAGCTGCTCAAATGGTTAAGGAGTTGGGGAGTTCCATAAAAAATTTTGCACAAATACACACCTACACACGTGTAGCGCAATGAGAGGTTTAAAAGAGAAACACTGAAAAGTAGCGACACACATACACACATAAAAAAGACTCTTACAATCACCACTGAAGTGCCCAACTGTACAAAAAACTTCCAAAACCCACTTCACAAATGAAATAACAGAATGGCCAAAGTGTGAGGGTTTTGCAGCTCTCTCCCTTTTACCCGTTTCACACTCAGCCCCCGTTGCCAAATGCCTGTCTCTGCAAATCAGGGGATACCCAGCAAAATCCACACCACTCTGTCTCTCCAAGACTGAAAAATTCTTGTCTAGGAGGCATATGCATTAAACTGAAACTAAACTAACCTGACTGACTCATAACATTCTTGTTACACATTTCTCTATGTATTTAGGCACCAAACAGCACTGAAGCAACAATTAAATTCAGGATTCAGAAATGTTCAAAGTTTGTAAAACCTGAATTTTCTGCATAATTCTGAGTTGCTGTGTGTAAACCACTTTAATGCAAATGTGCTTATAAAGTGAAGTGCTACAAGTAATTACTGCTTGGGTTAGTCTTACGGGTTTCCCTTGAAAACTGCAAAGGGAATTAGAAAGTCACAGGAAAGTACTTCAAGATGTCTGATAACAAACTTTACTGAAAAGTGATTTATACCAGACTTCTATGAACATGTTCTACCAGAACATGTTTATTATTTTCAATAAAACTAAACTGAATTTTATGAGAAGTGATCAGTTGCATAACTTGTATCAGGATATTTCTATTTCAGGGCTTAATTTGAGTGAATGGCTTAGAAAACACTGACTATAATGTTGAAACCATCTTCAACCCTGAAACCAGGAGATAAATCTACTTTCTGTTCAAGATACTAGAGCTTCTAAAAGAAGATGGATTTCCAGGTTAAAATATCTGGAAATTTTAACTCTGTAGAGAAATGAAGCTATATCTTTAAACACTTTACACTGAACTGTAGTTAATATTTAATTAAAAAAATTCCATTTACTTCAGCATTCACTTAAACTTCTAATTCAGCCATTATACAGTAACCCACATAGGTGAGAGAGGGTAAAATCAAAGATAATATGTATCTTCAGTGCATTTTTCTGTCGTGCAAAGGTTTTCCTACTCAAAATTAATATTGAAAAGAGAGGTTTTTTGAAGATGACACGACATATGGCATTATTTCAGTGACTCTGCAGTTAATTATTTTCAATGCATCTATCTTGAAGTATTAAGATTGACAATGAAGTCTAAATCTGATTCTTATTTCTCTTGTCAGCTGCCATCTTAACAGCCATGAAAAGGCAAGTAATGTAAGAAAGAGCGACGTAGATCAAGATAATGGAGAAAGGGGAATTTACTGTAGAAGTAGCTCAGTAGTAAAGATTTTCAGAGGCATTGAGTTGACTTGCTGAAAAATAGTTTTATCCCAGGCACAGCTTAGTGTGTGATCTGAAGCTATTTACCTTCTTACTTACCCTTCACATGCACCTGCAGTCTAAGAATGTGTGGAATATGATGGCTATGATGAGATCTCTTGCAGACACCCTTTGCAGCTCTTGAAAGCTGGCTCTGTGGATCCCAGATTCCAGCTTCCAATGGCTGCATGTGCATATGTGTGTGTGTGTGTGTTCACTCAACAGAATTTCTGTTCTTAACAATGCCATGGTCACCTAACCATCAAATGCACCTCAAATCAGTATTTTTACTTTCACTAAAGATCCCACATATTACCATTCTCAGCAGGCAGAGATCAGAGCTAGGAAGGCACATGGAGCAGGGTAACTATTCACTGCTGAAAGTGAAATCCTTAAAGAAGCTGTGGATGCAAGTGCAGCACTTAGGAATCCCTGAGCAGATCTTCCCTCTACCTCTTCGTCCCACTCTATCTGCACATTTTATGTTTCATTTCTTACTCTCTGCTGTCATTCTTGCCTTTGGGGAATAAATTCAAATTAGCCAACCAACCATCTAGAATTCATTATCTTGCAATTTCCTATCTTGCCTTGAAACTCTTAATTTTGTTATTTTTCTACTGGAATCACAACTTTTAACTTGTCTGTGATTTTTCCCATTTTTCTCTCCCTCCATCAAAACAATGACTGTGCTAACTTGCCTCACAAATTATTCCTGAGAGAAACTCTTGGCTAGCAATAAGCCAAAGGCAGAGACCTCAATGAGTTTCTTTCCAGCTTCATTAGTGGTTCACCTGTTGAGCTGGGGAAAGCAATTTGATGTCTGCATTGCACTTTCTAATAGCTGCTTTGCAGGGACACCAGAAGAGATCTATTCATCTTGCCTTAGCTTTGTCCATCCAGCCTGAGTTAGTCATCGATGTTCCCTCTAAAGCTGGTAAGAAGAGACTCATCTCGTCAGTAAAGGCTGAATGACCTCAGAGAGAATTACATCTTGACTGAGAGACCCTGGGCAAGCAGCTTAGCCAATGGCTCCATTTAAAGAAAACATTACTCTTTTTTTGTTTTTGCCTAGCTCTGTACTATAATTAAAAGCAAATCCCTGTATATGTCGAGAACCATAAACTTTAAAAATACAAATCATGAAAGACTTACCCTAACACTCACTGAGAATTTTGTGCTGACAGCAGCCACAGCACTGGGCCAAGAAAATCCCTGATATGCTGTTGTCTCCTGTAATATTTATCAATGCCAGCAAAACAGTTGTTACTTTATGTCAGACTTCCTATCCTTCCTCAGCATGAGATCTCCAGAAGCAGGTGATAATCTCTGCATCCTTTGGGAAAACTCCATCCCTTTGTATCATAGAATTAGTCACAGAATCACAGAACTGTTTGGGTTGGAAGGGACCTTAAAGACCATCCAGTTCCAACCCTCTGCCATAGGCAGGGATATCTTCCACCAGACCAGGTTGCTCCAAGCCCCATCCAACCTGGCCTTGAACACTTCCAGATATGGGGCATCCACACCTTTTCTGAGCAACCTGTGCCCATGCCTCACCACTTTCTCCCTTACTAATGTTTTGGAAGTAGAAAAAGTGACACCAGAAACTCTCTTTTCAATTTGTCACTTTCTTACTAAACACTGAAACAAATGCACCTTGAACTTACAAGACAGATTTAAAAGCAAAACTACTTATTTTTTTTTCTTTTCAACAGATTCAAGAGAAGATCTGCAGGAAACACCAGGAGAATATACTTTTAATTTCAAACTGAAACATTTTACTAGCTCAGTATTTTTACATAAATTACTGCAAGGAAAGGTTAAAGTTTAGTATTCATATTCTCTAGGGACACAAGCTGAACACACAAGGATTGTACAGAACCTATCTTCTATTATTATTTCGAGCACATGAGCATTGGTGATATTGACTATACTGTGGAATGTCAGCCAGTTAATGAAGTACTTTGTATTTTAAGTCATGTCTCTACATGAAGTAATTCACCCAAAGGCAGAAGAGAAACAGGTTTCTAGAGAGTTTCCGAATTCTAATATAATAAAGTGTGTAAAACTGTTTGGATAAAAAAATATGTTTGTGAAGAGTATTCAGCGTCTTTTATAGCCCAATCACCCAGGGCCAGCTCTGAGTTATATAACACCTCTAAAGCTGAAGTTTTCCAGTTACTAGGAGGACTAGGAGAGGCAGTGGCAGTGGCATAGGACAGCCTTAAGAATAGGACAAACCATAAGAAAAGAAGGATGGAAACAAAAATCTGACACTGAAGGTAATTAAAAAGCAAAACAACAAAGAATCAAACCATGTCTTTGCAAAGTGCAAGCATCAATAAGAAGGAAAAGAGAACACATTTTAAAGTAAATAGATAGCAGTAAATAGGAGCATCTCAAGTCATAGGATATATGAAGGGATGCTGCTGTGAAAGAATTAAAATAGAAAAAATGTTGGTAAGACTTATTGCTTAAAAAGTAAAAATTGAAAGCAAACACAAAACATCTTTGGTATGAAATGAATTTCCTTCCAGATGAAAAGCACAATAAAAAATTGAAGGAAGAAAGAGATTGAGAAAAGAAACACTGGAATGAGTTAAGAAATAATGTCAACCTCATCCTGGTTCTAAAGTGAAGTATCTCTGGGCACTCCTCTGCTCCTTCAGCACCATAAAAATTGAAGGAAGAAAGAGATTGAGAAAAGAAACACTGGAATGAGTTAAGAAATAATGTCAACCTCATCCTGGTTCTAAAGTGAAGTATCTCTGGGCACTCCTCTGCTCCTTCAGCACCATAAAAATTGAAGGAAGAAAGAGATTGAGAAAAGAAACACTGGAATGAGTTAAGAAATAATGTCAACCTCATCCTGGTTCTAAAGTGAAGTATCTCTGGGCACTCCTCTGCTCCTTCAGCACCATATCCCTTTCTAAAAGGCCACGACACAAATCCATAAATGTCTTTGACATTGAAAGAAGGTCTTGTTTTCTAAAAAAAGCTGTCAGGTAAGGGCAAAACCAGAGTTTTAGTGAACTCTAAGACAGGGAAGAAAATTTCGAAGAATCTGTAGCCCATACTTAACAGTTAAATGAGTAGCTGCAAATGTAATTCCTGTTGCAAAAAGAAAATCAACCCTTTATTTGCATTCCCAACCAGACTTAATAATGACTGCCTCAACAAAACAGCAAAAAAGTGGAAAATACTGAACTTAAATTAAAAAATTATCAAAGAAAAGTAATTCATAATCTCCAGCATGAGGAATTAGCAGATCCACTTTTTCCAAGCATAGATAAATAGGACCAAGCACAGAAGGCTGGGTACGAATAACAAAAAACCAAGCAAGACCTGCACTACAAATGAAGCTTAAAGGACTACAGAAAAAAACTCCCAACCACGTAACTTCATGTTTTCGCATTTCAAATGAAAAGAAGAAAAGACAGATTTTGAAAGGAAATCATACTTTCCCTGCACAACATTGACATTGACAACTGTATATTCTTCAATGAAGAATATACTCCTTGTACTATTCAAGGAAATGTAAAGCCTGTTGACAGAAACAAGAGCTAAATATGGCTGAATGAAAAAATAAGTACTTAACATGAAACATTCATGAAAATGGGAATTGAGAAAGCTCAGGAATCTGTAAGGAAACAGCAAATACACTCTAGCAGACAGGGATGACTACATTAAACAAAAGCAAATCTGCAGAAAAACATTAAGAAAATATATCCATAACTTGTTTCATGCATAGATGCATAGTGAGTGCTGACTATTTTAGAAAAAGGCAAAAAAAAAAAAAAAGTTAGAATTTTTCTTTTTATAAAATATTCAGTGTTGTATGGGTTTCACTACGTAACTCTACCAGGAAAGTGATCTTTAAATTTAACAGAGGAATTAAAATGTAACCTTTTGTGTCTTACGGGAAGCCTACAAAGGCTTGACTTTACAAGAACATTTGTAATCCCTGGTGCTTCAGCTGTGGCATCTGACAAGTCCCAGAAATATCTGTTGGTGCTGGGGCAATGCCCATGAACACAGGCAGGATCACTCAGGGACTAGAGTTAATTTGCAGTAGAGTGGAAGCTGTGGTGAGGACAGCTCAGGCAAACAGAAAGGAAATGCTGTGAGATAAGAAAATAATTTGAAAGTTAATCAGGGAGATTTTTTTAAACACCCTTTCCATTTTAAATACGCTTTAGGGGTTTCTACTTGAAGATATTGTGAAATTTGCAATGAAATGATAAACTCAAACCAACAATGTAAAAATAAAAGCAGTATATTCTAATCAATATGCAGCAAATAGAGGCACAAAAGCTATACCTAAGGCAAATGTCTTTCACGGCCAGACAAGTGGCTACTATCTTGGCACTGGTGCATTTGTCAGAAGGGCACCAAAATTGTATTTATTAGCTCAAAAGAAAGGAAGCAAATACCAATCTCAAAATTTAACCCTGTACATTAACTGCTGACATAGCTTGGAGCACTCAAGGATTAGTTTTGAACACAACAAATACCATCTGGTGAGCTACATGAAGTTGTGTATTGCAGCCAGACAACCCTGTTAAACATCTTCACTAATACAGAAATCTCTCCAACAAAGAGCCAATTTCTTGCTTAGTGAACTCTGGCAGTTTTGTTGACGCAAAACATGTTAAAACTACAAGAAGGGAGAACTAGTTTCGACAGGATCATCTGTCATGCCATCCCTGGAAACATCCAAGGCCAGACTGGATGGGGCTCTGAGCAATCTGATCTAGTTGGAGATGTCCCTGATCATGGGTGGAGGTTTGGAACTAGCTGGCCTTTAAAGGTCCCTTCCAACTCAAATTATTCTATGATCTGGCTAATCTCTCTTCAATGGGCACTTCATGGACAGGTAAGGGAGGCGTAGGCCTGTTATTTAATCCACTAGAGAAAAATATTTACTATTCTCCAACTTAGTAAAAAAATTTATGTGTAAATAAGAAAACAGTAGAGTTGGGGATGCCACTGTAAAAAGACAGGTAAAATAAGCAGCCTTTAAAATAGCTATTTGAAAGAGCCTCTTGCGTAGAACTCTGGTGCATTATCAACTACCATCAATAAATTGGGATCTGAAATAAAAATTTCTCTAGTTTTGGAACAATGCTTCTTCTCTCATGGTGTCAAGTAAAAAAAAAAGCTCAGATATAAGGGGAAAAATATATTATCATAATGTTGAGCTTTGTAATTTATATTCTCAGTCTTTCCCAATTTTTCTAACTTAAAAAAATGGACCAAGCTTCTCAGCAAAATTCACTCAATGAAATTCAGCAGGACAATCTATGAAACATACCTCTAAACTTTTTTTTTTTTTTGCTTTTATTCATCTTTATAGTGGTGGTGTTTTCCACCTGAGTACAGGGAGAGGATTTTTCACCCCCCTGGTGAGTAGGACAGTACTCAGGGCAAGTCTCACTATGTGTTTGTCCTGGTCTTTCTCCTCTCCCTAAGCTGCCGGCCACTGCTGGAAACTGGATCCTCAGCAAATGGGCCTTTGGTCAGATCCAGCTCGGCTGTTCCAAGATTATGTTCTGCTCTTTAATGCACATGCATGAAATATAACTCTAATATCTTGCATTCTTTGGCAATTGGATACAATGGCTTCCAGATGAAAGCCAACTGCTGTAATGCAACTTTATCCAAGTAATTAAGCTACATTCCTTTCTAACAGCTGGGGAAAGGGAGCTTTAATACGACTAGTCATGTTTCAAAGTATAGAAGTAAGCTACACAAAGATGAATAAATACAATTTTTTTATTTTTCTTTTGTATTTTCTATCTACCTAATTCCCACAGCAGCTGGAAAGGTTAAATGTCTGAATCAGGAATCTATGTGACTGTTGTACCAAAAGAGGAGACAAGTGTTTGTACTCTGAGGCAGGAACAGGGAATGAAAAAGGGGTAAGTGCTAAAAAAATCCATCATTTCAGAGACCTTCAGAAGTGATTCCTGCATTTTTCATCTGATATTTTCAAAAAAGCAAATCTCATGCATCTTCAGCTCAGGAAAATGTGTAAGACAAGGGGTATTTTTACATAAAATCTGGGGCTGCTCATAAAAGTTAGGTCTATTCTAATGTGCTATGGAGCCTTCCAGAATTAGAAGCAAAAGAACAAAAAAAGTAAATTTAGTGTCAGAGCTGCCAGGAGTTACTTAGGTGCTGTTCTTCAAAAATTCCTTCAGCTAAAGCCTGCAAAGACAGACACTGCCTCTCACAGTGTCTCTCCCTCTCACGCTCTTCTTGTAGCTAAAGCTCAGCTACTCACCTGACAACAGGCACCGAGCAGCAGCTCACTCAGAAAGAGATAAAGCACAAATTCTTTCACTGTAATAACTTTTTAACCTCTTCAGTGTCAGCTGCTCTAATCAAACTGTAATCAGTGAATGTTTTCCCTGTATGCAAGCTGTTAAGAGAGCTGGTTAATTGGCTCGCTTGAAAGATTTAAATCACATGAAACTTCCAATTGGTTTCACAGTTTTCCAGGGACTGTTGTGAGGCAATAGCTGCAGAGGTACTGCAATGCAGCACCGCTCAGCTTGCAGACCACTGACACAGAATACTTTGCAAAAATCTTAAGGCTACACTTTACCTTTTCATCCTGCTGTGGGAGAAAGTAACGTGAGCATTTGAGACTAAAATGTGCAATAAAACTTTTCAGCAGCTTTATTAGGAGACTAATGCTCTGTCTGTCCTCATTGCCAAGCTGTGCCTTTCAGGACAAATTGTCACTATTCCAACCAAAGTTCCCTTCTCTTTAAAAATATATTTTAGCTTAAATGACAAAATTTTGGTTTTTTCTTAACTCCTTTCATACTGGACTGTAACTTGCAACTTTTCCCATTAAATATCAAATTATGTTGTAAATAAAAACCTGGAAGTGTAAAATGTATTTCCCTGAGTGGTATATATTCTGTTTTAATTTCTACTTAATTGTTTATTAGGGACACACTGTTCCATCCTAAGATTATTTTCCAGGCTCAGGTTTTTATTTTGCATTAACTTCATATTTGTGCAATATTTTAAAAGAGATTTGAGAGTTGTTAAGCTGGGAGGAAAGTTAAAATGCTTCTGATTAATAAAAATTGGAGTGCAAAGCTAAATGTAAGTGATTGGTTTTTGTTCTAATTGTGTTCTAAGTAGCTTTTGGTCCTTAAATTATTTTTAATTTCATATCAATCATGTGTAGAAGATGTGAGCTTCACAAGAATATGAAAGGTTATCTTTCTGAAGCCTGCAAGGACTAGTTAGTTTAGACTGAATACATCAACAAACCTCCATATGAACTACATCCACAATGATTATTACAAGATCATGATGCTTAACATTAATTCATCTCCATTTAGACAATACATGTGTACATAATATACAGCACACAGGTTCTTTTCAGGTTTTAAAATAAAAGTAAAGAATCATGCAAAAAGTGCACTATTACAGCTGTTGTTCCTAAATATGTACTTCTACTGCTGAGCTCTGATTTTTTAAATTTCTGTGATTTGTTTTCCTCTTGCTCTTAATAATCTTTCCATAATTTTGCTCACAGAATTTATATTTCTGTTTGGATTTTCACAATGCTTTGCCTCTTCTATTTCTCAGAGAGATGAGGGAAATAAAGGTGGTGAGTGTAAATGAGGAAAACAGGAACTGAAGAGCAGAAGAACTGAGGAGTTGGTTCTCCATTTATACTATCCTTTGTATTTCCATTCAACAACTTTGCATGAAATCATTGTTTTTATCTTCCATTATCCCTTTGTTCACAGTATCTATGCTCTTTTACAGAATTTTCACCAAGAACACTTTCATCTGAGGGATGGGCAGTGTGGTTCAGCTGAGCGCCATCACCAACCACAGATGTGACAGCATTCAAAAAAATGTTGTGATGCTATTCTATTTTATCTGAGCTTATCTCTGCATTTGTGTATTCCAAACAGGATGACA
Organism: Platysteira castanea; assembly: GCA_013397175.1. Taxonomy (NCBI): domain Eukaryota; kingdom Metazoa; phylum Chordata; class Aves; order Passeriformes; genus Platysteira; species Platysteira castanea. The sequence continues at coordinate 3,066,215 of VYXC01002065.1, forward strand.
AAAAAAGTGCACTACAATATTGATGGGAAAAGCTATTCAAATTGACAGCAAGCACTAGGGGATTTTTTTGGTAGGAGTTACCATTCTTATGAGATTTGTTGTCAAGTCTCTAAACATGAATGTGGAAGAAGTTCATATGAGGCTTAGAATGGGATTCTATTTGAAACAAGGAAGGGGACATTTAAACTTTGAAAGCTGTTTCTATAGTATTCACCTATTATTCTTCCCACAGCACAGCACATTATTTATTTTTTGAGAAAATACCAAGATAAGCGTACTGTAAGCTTTTCTTTACTGCATAAAAGTAAGCTTGTTCCACTCACAATTTAAATTGCTAAGCATCAGCTGGCTTACAGTATTGACTGGTGCTTATATCACAGTCACTCAATACCCAAAATATCAATACCTAAAGGTTTCATTGAATGTTTTTGTTTGCAACATCATCTAATGGCTTAATAATCTGGAAAATATTAAAAAAATGTACTGGTTAACATTTGTAGTGGATATTCTTGGATCTCCCCAGAAAAACCTGAAGCTGTAGTAACAACTCAGAACTTCCAGTGTGAAAATGGAAGAAGCAAGCTACAAGCCAACTTAACTTACGTACTTTACTAGATTTGGAAGCATTTTAAAGTGAGAAGCCCCTGAGGGAAGTACAGTTGTACAGTTTTAAGACTATTTTATGACTATGTTCCAATATATGCAACAAGATAAGATACAGTAAGTAAGAAATCAGGCATAAATTTCAAATAAAGGACAAAACCAGTTCTGCAATAACTTTAGAATAAAAGAAGTATTTATGCTCATATAGAGTGTGTTTGTCTTTCTGTGTGACCTACAAATTTTTAAATAATTCTCTGTGAAGGTTACTTAACTCTTTAAAATTTTTTCATCTTTCTTTGCTGTTAGGGATTTCTCAGGAAAGAAATATTTCATTTTACATCTGATTTACGCAGTTTGCATTAACCAGCACCTCATATTAAAATTAAATACTTCAGCAGTAACACAACACATACTGGACAACTACAGAGTACCCTCAATACTTTTAAAGATTCAATCATTTACTATAAAAAGGCAAACTTTTGGGCCCTGTTCTTCACCAGCTTCACTCTCTGTGGTGTGTTTTGAGCTATTTGGCTGAAACAGAAACCTGGCTTTGCTTCACCGACAAGAAGTCACGCAGTTGGGACTAGTCTGCCCTCAACAGGGTTTTTGGTGAATGGAGCAATGACACAGGAAAAAAGGAATAAATATGCAATATAATACCTGATGGATTTCACTAGCATCATTTGGATTGTATGTTCACCAAAACTGAATTTGACACAGTACCAAGCTGCTAAAATGTAGGGTACAAGTACGTCAACTAAAAGTTCGATTATAATAGGAGAAAGCAGTCAAGCGATATATTTTTTTGTGTACTAACAATGGCACGGAACAGCTGTGACATGCCAGTGATTGCTACAAGTACCCAGATACCATGGTGATAATTGCAGTATAAAATCACCAGACAGCAAACAAGACTGCTGGAACTAATAGGAACATGGTTTCATTCAGAACCCAGTGTGGATCTCTATCTTTAATAGAATTGCTTTTCAATACTTCTTCTTTGAAATAACTCTGATTATTACTCATGCATTTTTATATTATTATGTTCCATTTAGTTAACTAAAGAAAGATACTTTCAACTTCATTTGCTCTCATCTGCCCATTTCTTAGCATGGCCTAATTTATTCTGTTTGGTGACTCAGGTGGAGATAAACTAATAAATGGATACTTGATTCCAGATCTGAAGCACAATTGTACATTTGACTAAAATAGAAGCTGTTTTTCTCTTTGTGTGCTATCATCAAGATCCAAAGAAATGAAGGAAAGTATCATATTGGATAATTTCTGGCATCTTCCCTAAAAAAATCCACTGCCTGAGCACGAGCTAATGTTTCACCTAAGACCTACATATCTCCCAGGCTGGGCACAATCAGGCAGAAACAACTTGTGAATTGAGCTAGAACTGCTTACTGAAAAACAAAACACAGTGCCAGCAAGTCTTCACAGACACATGTACTTGCTGAATTGATATGGCAAAGACTTTCAAAGTAACAACTACTGCAGAGGAAAATCACCCTGAGTTCCAATCAGAAGGTAATATTCCTCTCACACATTCCTTAAGAACCTCAGATAGACATTTGGGTCACTGCTCATGGACAACAAGAAGGAGTTCTGCCCTTTAATTGTGAACTCTAAATCAATCAGTGCCTGCTTCTGCCCACTGAAACTAGCTTAACCTCTAGAAAGCTAAATATTAGCAAAATTTGAATGAGATGCATCTCACCTTAAATGTCTTACATTTTGCTGAATTTCCTGCTGATGCTTTTATTTAGAAAGCTGTCATTTTCTCTAATAAGTAGTTGTTATCCAGGCCTAATTGCCCTGAAGGTACAAGGATGCTGTCATCCAAAAGTAATAATGCGAAGCTCTACACAATCTGCAGGAAGCATTTATCTTTGTCTAATTCTAATCTGACTGTTTGAAGCAATGTCAGATCTTCCTGGCATTTCTGTTCTTTCTTAACCTATCTTTTGCACTACCTATTTCCAGGAAGAGACTAGAAAAGAACATAAAATGAGCACTAAAGAGAATAAAATGATTAACTAAGTGTTAATTACTGTCTTACTATGTGCACACAAAGAGAGCTCTTATAGTTGCATAAAACGCTTCTAAAAGCCAAGTCTGTGACAAAAATACAGCCATTTCCTTGGGACAGAATTGCCACTTTAATTTTCATTCCAGATGACTGCTGATGATAGCTGGGAAACTCGCTATCTACAACAGCCTCATCCTGTTAAATGAGTGGCTCCAAAGCACTTCTCTTTTGCCATCTGCCTTTCAGGTGGTTATTTCACTTACCCTCCGGCTGGTATTGTGCTATGATTGTTACCGTCTGCCCCGCTCCTTTGAGCGCAGCCGCAGCCTGCTCATGGGTAGCACCGCGGAGATCGATGCCGTTCACCTGCGCGGGGAATGAAGACAACAACAGGTAAGAGCAGTTTGACATGAGACAGGGAGACAGAAGTGGGGTTCTATTGTATTTATCCAATGGATGTAAAGGTCAGATTGCCCAGATGCAGAAGCAAAGTACAAAATCAAAAAGGGAAGTTTCCTACGACCGGCCAAGAGGATACACACTAGTACCACTCACTCCACAGTTTGACTGTGCTTATCCATGCAGATTCTCTGACTGCTATTTTTGGGTGTTTCCTGCTCTATTGAGTTTACGTTTTTGGTTATCTCTTCATCTTTGAAATTAATGCATTAAGTTCAAAAGATAAATTTTCTGTAATGCTTGAAGGTCACTGTAGAACACTGCAAGCAAGGAAACTACTCCTTCAGTCAAACTCTGCAGGCCCAGTCAGTAGCATCAGGAAACCCAGAGGTACATAGAGCATGTCTAACAAAAGCTGCTTGTTGCAGAACTTTGAGCAAAAACCCCATCTACTGTTTTCTGTTCATGCAACCCCTCTGACTATTGCCTGGAAACATCCCGTATCCCGCACACGACAGCAATGGAGTTGCTGTCAGACACAGCTTCCTCAACTCTGCCTCTTCAACATCCACAGATATTTCCATATGGTTTCTTTTTCTTAATCATTTTTGGCTATACAAGAAGTGGAAGAGGAATAGAGTAGAACAAAGTAGGAAATCCACCCCTAAAACTCAGGGAGAATTTCAGAACTCTTTTGATTTTTACTTGTGATATATGTGTTGTTAGCAGTATCCCAAGGAAGAGAGAGAATTCACAAACAGATTTATTAACTGCTCCACTAACTTGAATCCTGCTTTCCAGTGGGAGCATTACTGTCTGGCTGTACTGAAGTATGTGAGATTGCTTTTATTTATGTATTTATGTTTGTATGTATGTATTTGTTTATTTATGTATTTATATGTCTTTCCTCTCAATTCTACAAGTTTCCACTTTGTAATATTTCAGTGAAGAACAGGAAACTTTTGACAGGCAAAAACCTCAGCAGGACAGAAATCCTTTTCTGATTGCTGAAGAAAAGAAAAAGAAGGGAAATAGAGGGCAGGGAGAAGAAAGTGAACCATGCTGTAACAAGCAAACAGGCCAAAACACTAGACCCAAATTCTCAGCTATAGCAAATTCTTGTGTTTATGTTTATCCAGTACTACTGCAAGATGGCTAAGCACATATTGAAAAGAGGGGGGGGAGTTTAATTTAAATTTTAACATCTTTTTAAGGATTACAAAAATAATTTTGATTCCATAGAACTTTTTAAGTAATAGCTATTGAATTTGTTATGAATACATTTATTTTGGTCAAAATTGTTTAGAAACTGGCCCATCCTAACTTGCTGTCTTTCATCAAATTTTAGAGACTGTGATGTTTTGAGAACACAATTATTATTTACCATAGAATCACAGGGTCACAGAATAGTTTGGGTTGGAAGGGAACTCTAAAGTGCCTTTGCAATGAACAGGGACATTTCAACTAGACCATGTGGCTCAGAGCCCTGTCCATTTGACTCTGAATGTTTCCAGGGATGGGGCACCCACCACCTCTCTGGGTAACTTGTGTCTGTGTCTCACCACTGTCATCATTAAAAATTTCTTGCTTATTTGCATGACAAAATCTAGTTCTTACTAGTATGGAAACAACATTTAGACTATCACTCTTAGAAAAACTAATTTGTGATAGCAATAATATAAAGCCCAGGAGATACCACAGCTTCTGATCCAGAAGACTGCATAATGATATAGAACTGTTGACTGCCCACGGAAATTATGAGCATGGGGCAAATATAACATAGTAACTTCATAATTTAACACAGGAGTCCTCACTTGTCCCAGCTCCCTGTGATGTTATAATGGCTGGTGGAAGCTTTCAAAAAAAAAAAAAAATGAGCCAAAGGTTTAAAAGCTTTCATTAAAGTTGTGCACAGAAAAGTCTGGGAAACACTCACTGAAATTCAGTCTAGGAATACAGGATCCTAGAACGCAATAACTAAGTGCATTCTAAAAGAACAAAGGAGAGAATTAGAACTTTCAGTGTCATAAAAGTCTAACATATTTTAACCTACAACAGTGAAAATACCTAAAGAGGAAGATGATGTCAGCTAGGACTTTGCAACCTCTGGGGAGAATACCAGCTTCCTGTAAGGAACACAACTTAAGCTACTGCTGTAGAAAAGAGGTGCTGTTCCCTACTTCTTTTCTCAGTGATGGTGTTATGACACTTGATGCTGCATTGCACTGAGCACAGATGTACCAGCACTACAATTACTCAATAACTCATCACTATAGTCACGGTTTTGTGAAGTCTGGCAGAATCCCTCAATTTAGGAAGCACAGTGCCTGTATCATTGACAGAAAGAAAATATCAGCCTTGATTCTGTGTCTGAAGAAGACAACTTTGAAGCCAAGTAACCTTTCCTTTAATGGAGAGCTTAGTTTTATCTGCGTGCTTTTCTCTTTCATAACTAGAGTCCTGGAGAAAGTCTCACAAAAGAATAGGATGATCTGAAGAAAAGCTTAAAGGAACACTCCTGAATTCCTGAACTGGAAATGGATATGGATGTTGTCACCTGGTCAGCAGGTTCCAAGAAAAAAAAAAAGTTTTGTACAGGCTTAAGCTTGAAGATTGTAGACTATGAGAGGACACAAGCCCTTCTTAAGCAGCACAGGAAAACACTGTGGTGGTCTCTAAAAGCTGTGTCAATAGTAGGGAAGATTACAACATCATTAATAAATCCCAATAATCTCTCTATAGAAAAAAGAAGAGGATGTATGAAAGAATATGGAAATCACATGTTTATTCTCCTTCTCCTCTGAGAAACAACAGTTCTATGCCTATGTGAGCTAATAAGTGCAATCCTAATAATGCATCAAGATTGTGAATGTAAGATAGGAATTTCACTGAAGTTTTTACGCAAACATTTTTCATTTCTCCACAGAAAAACAAGAAGCCACTGAAATGGCAGCTGAGTACTTTCTGCCCTTTACACCCTTGTTCCAGAAGAAATGGTTGCCTAAGGTACAAACACAACAGATTGTAGTGAATGGATTTCCCTCATATTAATTTCACTTTTCTGTTAGGATATAAGTGGGAATAGACACTTGAGGAATGCTTAGAGGCCTGAGTGGCTGAAATCAAAAGAGCAAGGAAAAGAAACATCAGAGAGAAAATAACACACAAATTCTATTTCTGCAATTTTTATTTAGATGATAATCAAGCTAGGCAAACCGGATTAAATAATGTTCAACAGGTAAATGACCTGACTACATTAGGTTGCCAAAACAGTGATCTCCCTCTTGAAGATGCACAGCTGCAGAAAAAAACCAAATAACCATTGCCAAATAGATAGAAAGAGGTCTCTTTGCACGTTATTTTACTCACCAATAGTGACAGAATCTCACTGTGGGACAATAGGTATTAAATTTAGAAATTACTTATAATCTAGTATGACTTTGTAAAGAACAAGAAGAGTAGATGATAACTTGATTTCTGGGTATCATTTCCTCCTATTTAAAAGCAAATATAATCAACTCCCAAACCTTCTAGTTGAAAAACATTGTATTCATGTAGCAGCATTAAATCTTGATGAAAGGCACCATTAATTTATATGTTTTAATCAAATTTTTACCATGAGAGCAAAATGAAGAAGAATTTAGAAAGAATAAAATGAGTAATACTCTGTCTTGTCTCTTTCTGCAAAACAATATCTTAATATAATGTCTCATAATAATTGTGTGCAGTGACATTTTCCCTGGTATGATTTCATTGCAAATTGTTAAAATCTGATTAAAATTACTGCTTTTAATTAATTTAACATAATTTATGTGAAGAATAATCAGTAAAAGAAAATTTAAAAAAATCAGAAAAAGGTGCAAGTGTGTGCAGGAAAAGTTAATAAATATCAAAGGTGTTTTGGTTTTTTGTTTTGGTTTTTTTTTCCTTCAAATAAATGGACTTGCTGCCTTTAGAAAGTATTATACAATAAGCAAAGTAGCTATTCTGAGCTTGACTGCACAGCCCTGATGTCGTGGAGAATGAGCTTGACTGCACAATTTCTGATGCCTAACTTCAAAATGAATTTGATGTAACGGAAATAAGAAGAGCCTGCAGCTTAAACAGAAGTCTGTCTCTTCTGCGTGCTGTGGCAAAAAACAGTTTGAAAGCTTACAAACAAAGAGAAGTCCTGCAACAGAAGATTAGAGTTGAAAACTATGGTCAAAACTAAATTGAGATGGAGAAAAAGCTTGAACGATAGCTCACAGTAATTACTGGGCCTTTGCATTCATTCACTCAAAATAAAGCATGATCTACTTCATTTAATAGTGAATTAAATACTGAAGTGAGAGCTCAGATTTACTTTTTGTATAGACCAAACTCTTCTAAAATTGGAAGAGTTATGGTCCCCTAAAATATTTGAGTAGGCCACATTAGCATAAATTGATTGTGTTCTGAACAGACTTGTTGCAGTCTGGTTGTCTTCTAGAAAATGAATATGATTTGTATGTAGGTCATTTAAACAGAAGGTAGCAGAATAATCTGGTTTATTTAGTAATTTCTTTCTTTGGGCCACCTTATTTTGTGTTTGTACAGTCGTTAAATGAATACTTGGAACACCTTGTTGGATTGGAAAAGAAAGAAAAAACACATCCTTTCCCTGGAGAGGAAACATAAAGGATTTCTTTTCATCTCTTCTTTAAGTTGTCACTGACATAGCACATGCTTTTATACACTAAATTAAAGGTGAAGGAAAGGCATTCTTTCACCACAGAAAAAACAATAGAGTAGAGTTTTCAAGTTCTGTCTACATTCTTTTATTTGTTGAACTCATAAAATAGGAGCTTTTGGTGCCTGAAAAAGCAAACAGAAGTCTGAATAATGACAACTGTTTATAGCCAGAATTCCTACTGTTTGCATTAAGAGAGGATATAAAGAACCCTATTTATCTGCCGTAATTTTGCACGTCAACTTAAATATTCTCAAGCATATTATCAAGAGATAAGAGGAAAGCTGGACCATGTTCTCCAGCAGACCTGCATAATCATTGGGAATGTAAAACAGGGAACATTGGGAAACAACCCATTAGGGATGATCTGCTGTGAACACATCTGAGGAAGCCCTTCCTCACAAGCAGGTGGAATAACCATTCTACACAAAGGCCCCCACAACTCTTGATGACTGATACAGTCCACCAAAAAGCACAACAATTCTATGAAACCAGGGCATGTTGTCAAAGTACAGCCTTCGAGCAGCTTTTTGCAAAGTGAAGGCCTCACATCCAGCCTGAGGCTGAGGCTCTGCTGGGTGCTGCTGGAAGAGCTGTGGAAGTAGAGCAGGCTCAGCACCATGGAAAATCTGGGACATGGCTGTGAGGGGTGGCACCCAGCAGGGAAAATGCTGATATGGGTCATTCTTTGCCTTGCTACAAAAGAAAAGGTTTACAAATAGAAAGAATGAAGAAATGCATGGGGGAGTCTTCACTCTCCAGCTGTATTTTCAGGCTTGCTTTATTGGTTTTCTCTCACTTTTCTCAATTCTGACTTGTTCTGATCCTACACTTTCTACTGTTTACTTAGAGCTGCACAGAGAAGCACAGTTGTTTTTCCATCCTAAACTCCACTGAAAACATAGGATCATGTCCTATCTGTGGTTCTCCATGCCCAGCATCCTCCTTTTCTCTTTTTATGGGCCAGCAATTTCAGTGACCTTTACAATTTTCCTTGTCTGCCTACCTTAGAGTTACAATTTTTGCCTCCAGTAAGCTGGTCTTTATGCTCTGATGAGCTGGACGTTCTAGAGGCAAACTCTTCTCTCTCTGGAAAACTAGAACCACTGTGGGGGTATGAGCTGTATCATGGCTTTTTCTGCCAGGAACTTTAAGGAGGCAGCTAAGCCAAAAGAAAGAGGTATCAAAGCATATTTGAAGCAGAAAAAAAAAAAAATTACTTGAAGAGGTGTCTTGCACACACTGCCTTTTACAGTAGGAACCAACAAGCTTTCTGACTCACCAGACCACATGAATCATTCCAAATGGCACCTGTTAAGCCTAGAATCATAGGCAAAGACTTATGTTTTAATCCAAGCTGTACATAAATTCTGATACAAGGTCTGCTTCCCATGTGATTGTAGCTTTTATGAATGATGCCAGATTTGCAAATTTTGAGACTGAAATAATTTCACTGAAGTGACATCTTAAGAGCCATTTCCCCTCAATTCCATCAGAATTCCTCAAAACTAGTTTAATAAATGAAACTAGTTTAAGAAGTAAATGACAGCTTATGAAAAGGCCACATAGGCTCCCTGGAGCCTGAATGGACATGAAACCTATTTTACTCAGAACACTAAATAGCTACCAGCTTGCTCAAGTACCAACATGAACCGGAGGTGATTCAGCAACTACAAGGTGATCAATGGCATTTTGTCATATTACTAAATGGCAAAGTTGAGACAAAGGAACACATCCTTTTTGCATATTTAGCCAACTGGTATTACCAGTGAAAAATACCTATAGAAGTACCATACTAGCTAACAACACAGGTCAGTGTTTAGCAACTGATTTAAAAATAAATATAAACAATAATTTTAATCAATTTTATACATGAAACATCCATCAAACAGAATTCTTAGTAAGAATATTAGTTACTGTTAAAATGGAGAGCTCATAATTATCTCTTAAATTCAAACCTAGTTGCTACTTTTTTATTTTCTCTCCTTCTGTGTGGTCACTCAAAACCCCTTATATTCCTGCCACCACCTAATTTCATGGATCTCACTACAGTGTTATCTTTTCAGGCATTCACACATTCCCTCTCCTTTGCAGTTCCTGCTCTCTTTCTACTCTGAAATGGTAAAATATCAAATTGTCCCTCCTCCCTCCTACAGCTTTTACTTTACACACGACTGTCACTTCCATTCACTTTCCTGCCTTTTTGACATATCCCTCTTTCCCTCTAATTCTGTTTTCAGCATTTGTATTTTCTCATCTCCTGTTCTCATCCTGGGTTATTTAGACATGCCCCTTTTAGTAGCATTTATTCCATACACATTGGTGTCCATATACTTCTAAAAGGTTTTTTCCTTATGCAGTAACTGTTTCCTAAATTAATTCTCACATTTGCAAGCATAAGTGAATGGATATAACTAAACCAGCGTTGTTCAGTTTTACTCATAATGCTGCAGGGTTTTTGCTTCACATTTGAATTTCAAAGGATAGTATCCACAGAAATGATGATTGAAATTCTCTTGCTTGTGAAATGAGGTAAAGGTTTCCATTTTAACAAGTTCCTCATACCTCAAAGATGATAAGAACTTAATTTCAGCTGAAGCCAACAAGAAATAGGTGTTTGGGAACTGAAATAAAAAGGCAAATCAATTTTAGAGGCTGCTTAGAGACAGAAGCAATGTTGAGCACTGAGCTAGTGATGAATTCAAAAAGTGAAATCCTTGCCTTGAGCTCTGCTTGATAGGTGTTTTCATATTTCCACACCCACAGAGTAGGGCATTGTGGCTTGTGAGAGGGCCACTGGCTGCTGCCATGGCAAATCTGAACTCAACCCAGTGGCCAGGATGCAATGTGTCAATGGCTGAATGGTAGATTGCCTTTCTGGCATGATGTAAGTAAATGTTCAGTGCTCACATTTCATAGTAAAACTCTCTGAAGCACAACATTCATAGTTGTGGCTCTACAGATGAGGATTATGACACACACTTTGAATAGACAAAGCTCTGTACTCTCAAATAAACCATGTTTTTTGTAACCAGTGGAAAGGAATTAGCTCATGTATTCTCTAAGTGATTTTCCTTTTGCTACTGTTCTGGTGGCTTGCTTGGTCAGATTCAGGGCATATCTGTTTTGTTTTTTCAAAAAGATCTTAGAAAACTCTTCCAACCAACTATTGCAGATATTCCTCCAATACCCTATTTAATGGATGGCCAATTTCTATTATTTTGCAGCTCGCGTCACAAGATAATTTTTTTAATCACTCAGAAACCCAAAACTGACTGGGCAGTAGAGCAGAATGATTCCTGGAGACTAGTTAGTTTGAGCACAAGGCAAAAGTCCAGCCTCAGGCAAAGCTCTGAATGAATAAAGCTCATGGATTTTAGCCATTTTGTCCAGCAGTAGAAGCCTGGCTTTCACTTTTTCACTGTGAGCCTGGCAGTGCGGCAACACTGAGGGGTGCAAACCTCATTACAAATCTTCAGTGTATCAGATATGACATAACTCTGCTTGACAGTGTTACACCAAAATTTGCCAGTCAGAATGCTTGAACTGAATGTGCACTCCTCCTTAAACTATAAGAAGCTGAGGAGCAAGCAGTCTGGCACGAGATCACTCATCGAGGCAATAGTAAAATGAATGTTTTAGAGGCAACTGGTGATTTCATCACAACAGAAATATACAGCCCCTAGTCTAGGCCAATTTACTAGTTGTGTATGACACAGAACTGACAGGTCTGATAGTTAACAGTCTTGGGGAAAAAAAAGACATACCTTACTCAAGAGAACTGTTGGTATAATTTATTAGCTTCTGATCATGTGCTTGGAAATGTGAGAGTAAAGTTAGGAAACAGTTACTACATCAAGACAATTCCAACATATGTTGGAGATTACAGAAAGATGTGGGTGAGGAGTTGTGGTGGGGAAGGAAAAATCCAGCTGAAAGACAAATTCCTAGATTAATGAGATAAAATTATGCAGCAATAATGCAGCATTCAAGAATATGCTGGTGACAATTTTTTCCCCCTTAGAATCTCCATTAAGCTTGTATTTTTCAAAGTAATCTGTTTTATTTTGAAGTTCCAAAGTGGCAAGTCTATGAGCTGCTCTGCCCATACAACCCAGTTGTCCTGATTACAAAATAAATGCCTCATACTTTGAGGCTGAATATGTCTAAGTTCCACTTCCAGCCATCAGATTAAATATATTTACCAACAACGCTGAAAAATAGTTTGCTACCAGCTCCCTTCTCCAAGATTGACTATTTCCAGATGGAAGTGTTAACATGGACACAGTTCATACTTCATTATAATGAATTTTTACTGTCAAGGCGGATGCTAGGGTTTTTCTGACATGAGTTCTAAACTCCATGGCTTCATGGGAGAAGAGAGTTTTTCTTTTCAAAGAGCCATTTCTTTAAATACATAAATGGGAGGCTTTTCAAAAGCATAGTTCTGTGTTTGCAGCCAGCTTCTCTTCACTGGGTTCCCAGTTGTCTTCTGCACCCTTAAATCTGTCTTCTTGTATGGGCAAGTTGCACGGGTGTCTCAGTTTTGTGAAATGTTTTTGGCTCATCATGATGACAGTGAGTACTGAACATATGTCTGCACGCATTGTGAGGGGTGAAACTGAGTTTATCTGGAAAAGGCAGAGCACTGTGCACCCAGATGATCCCAAATAAACATAAAGAGGTTGAGGACTCTTGGAGACCTACTGCCATTTTGAACTCACCCTCAAATCCCAGAATTCCCAGCATTATCAGCAGTATCTGAACTTGTATTAAACAGCTGTTTTGCCCCAGATCTTTCCATTAGATCCTACCTATCTTTGCTTTCTCTGCTTTTCTCTAGTTCTTTGGGAGGCTTATGACTCTATGAAGATGTTGATAGGTAGCTTAGAGGGGCTGCAAGTTTGCAGCAAAATGACATTTATGGCTTCTTCTCCAGACCTGTGACTAATGTTCTTTCAGGAGGAAAACTACATTTCACAATTTATTCTTGAAAAATTCATCAGGATTATTACTCCTTTTTCTGTTGTTTTCTAAGCATCTGCAAATAGATTACTTTTCCCAGAAGTTTTCCCTGAAGATTGGGCAACCTGTTCTATACTCCAAAATATTCCTTCAGTTCTTGAATAAAATTATGAATGGTCTGCATTGAATAGTTCCTTAAGTATTCAAGAATTAATTTGATCTGTTTACAGCACCTAACTTTTCTAAGTTCTAATTTGACTTTGCCTAAGTCCACTTAAAAGACTTTTCTGTTTCTTCATAACTGCCCTAATTGGATAATTCTGCATCCATCTTTTTTTAAAGACAAAACAACAAAAAATGCATAGAAGGTTTGAACTCTCATGGTCTCACTTTTAAACAACCTTTTTTAGAGCTCTTTGGGAAATTAATTTATTGCTTTGTTTTCCATTTTCAACCAACATTTTCTTGATGCCTTTTCTAATTATTGAAAGTACAGCCCATTTTACATCTTGCCCTTCTGAATTTCCACCCAAAATTTTACCTAACATTTATTCATTTTTAAGGCTTGGGTTGTTATTACCACAGTGACTAACTCAGCCTTCACTTTTTCAATGTTGATTATTTGAGTTTCATAACTGTGACTGCACAGCAAACTGGTTTTGAAGTTCATGTTACTTCCTCATTCTCTTTCAGCACACAACCATAAAAATTGTGACTACACTATACAATTACTCAAGAGCAAGTTGTGTTTCACTGTTTCATTATTTCATTCTCCCATTTTTAGGCCATTCTTCCTTACTGGTGAGAATAAAATCTAGAATTATCTGACTTATACTTGTTTTTCCATATTCTCCATCAAAATGATACATGAATGCTTGGTCCGCTTGGATGGGACTTATCAATAAAGAGAAGCCATGCCAAATTCTCTATAATCTGTGAAAAGAAATATAAATTTTTACAGCAAAATGGTCATCTGACCCATGCAAAATGTTTGCTTTCGGGCAAGGTGTGCTGTAGTCAGAAGTGGCTACACCTTTCTGTTAGCTACAGGGGGGGCCTAAGGGGTTATATACTCCGTGCTTCCCAACATGAGCAAAGCCTGAATTTAAATTAATCCACTACATACTCCTAAGGAGCTTAATCTACCTCTCCTTCTAGTTGGTGTCATCCCATTAACATATGACAGTGCCCGTGCTCTCAGCTCCTTTCCTCTCTAGAGGTTTTCTTTTTACAGATCTGTCACCTTTATCACCTACCATTCAGTATTGATCCCTTGGATATGTTTAGCAACACATTCTTGCTTGATTTTCAAACAAATTCTGCTTTAAGAGAGTCCAGTCAGGTGCGCTGATCTACCCATTTAAATCACTGCTCTACTTCCAGTATACAGCATACAGTGCTCTATACATAGCTACAAAGCAGGTTTACATAGTAAAGAAACTGACTAAGTAGGATTAATGCTAAAAATGTTACAGGAGTCTATAGGTAATGGCAGCTAAAGGCCACAGAATTTGGTAGACTGTCTCATGCCCGAGGACAGTCATACAGCAATCACACCACCACGGGGAAGAAAGCATCCTAAGGATATGGTCAGTGCCTCTGCAAACAACTCCTGTAGGGCAAAGGAGATATCTGTTACGATCCTGACACTGTTACACAAGAGGGACAAACTGACGATCCAAGGAGAAAAGATACCAGGCCCTATAGAGATGTTTCAAACATTTTCCAAGACAGCTGAATTTCAGAAAAAAGAAAATCTGAGAAGGAAAACCAAATGGTATTTGCCATTTATCTTAGTTTTGTAACTAGGAAACAAAATGCACTATTTGCCCTAAGCAGTTTTACTGTTTTTACCATAAGCAAAAAAACCATTTTAAATTAGAAAGCTGAAAGCTTCTCTGTACCAAAGTAAGGGAAGTCAGTCTGAAGGTCAAATATAACTGTAGCAAATAATATTTGCTATAAGTAAGCACAATCCTTACATTCTATCCTGCTCTATATGGGCACTTTTGGAGTAGAAATTGAAGAACACTCTGTTTTTTCAAATGCATATTGTATTTTTGGCTACAGGTGTGAGTGAGAAGCTGGGTAGGAGTTGTGTGGGAGGAACCAAGTACAAAGAAATGTTTAAAATGTTCATGAGGGATAGCAAATGTCTCACAAAAAAACAACAGCAGGACGATGCACAGCCACAAGACAAAATCTGATCAATATAAGAGATCACCTTCCCTCTGCAAAGGATAACCTTGTATAAAACACCAGACACAATACTAAAGTGAGATGCTGAAATACTGGTGTTGCAAACTAGGTTTATCTAGTGCCATGTACCAGTGACAGAAAACCCCACAGAGAACCTCCACCAGCCCCTTCCCAATCCATAGTTATTTCGTTCTCAGTAAGTAGCATGGGAAAAAAAAAGTGGCTTTCCTCATATATGAATACATCCTGATACTACACCAGATCAACAGGAAAATCACACAGAATGCTTTGGTTAACTTCATTCACCTGGTTCAGGTTAGATGAGAGGGGAAATGGAAGTATTACAGGAGTACTGTGTGTCTCTTTGCAGGGCAGCCTGTTGTTCTCCTACCCCTTCCTGCTGCTGTTGAGCAATCACCCTTCAGAAAAGTTGGTTTATTCCCTTAAGGTAACCTGTGGATGCATTGCCTGGGAGCAGTCATCTCACTCCAGAGCAAGCAGCCTACTTTTTCCTCTTGATTCTACTTTCAGACTCCAAGTCATGCTGCATCCAGCCACTGTGAACAAAAAGCATTTCTGCAGGAGAATGAAATAAAACTGATACTGCTTTTATGCTTCACGATTTTATATTAATTTTATTTTCAATTAAGGAAGCATGATTTTAGCTGAAAAAGCAAATATATATTAAAAGGGCAAACCAACATGAAATGTGAGATTCAGTTTAACACACCTAAATATAGATATGAGTGCATGTGGTGTTCAAGCTTAAAAGTCAATACAGATAATAAAGCTTACAGAGAAATTCAGGCTGCTCTACGCAGCTCACGGTTGGCAAGCTGAACTGTTTTCTCCCCTCCTTTGACATTAATGGCAGCCAGGCACCCAACTAAACATGTAGATGTCTTAAGTAAGTATCTTAATCTGAGTTTTAATCTTGTCAAAGATATAAAATTCAGTAACTTCAAAAGTTAAGATTCAAATGCAAATACTTGCTGTTAACTCCTTATGCCTATTAATTCACCGTGATTCTCTTGTATACAACTTCAACTTGATGCAGCCTTACGGAAAATTATAAAACTGTTTGAAAAGAAATGTCGGCATAGGAATTCAAGGACCAATATACACTATTTCTGTGAAATTGTAAATCTGAATTTTGTTGCTGAACTTGCATGTCTAAACTAATTCTCTGTGTTTTAGGTCCTGTACCTATTGAAAAAATCACTCACTTGGCACTGAAAATCCTTTGGAGCATTCAGGCTAGGACACCTAAAAGAAGGACTTATGTTTTATCAAAATTTTGATTTGAGATTATAATGCAAAAAAGGATGTGGCAACTTCTCTTTGAAAACAACTGTACTGCTTCTCCTGCCTCCCCAGGAATTTCCCCTAAAAACTGCAATGTATTCACTATGCACATCTTTCCTAAAATGATAAGATTTGTACTGCTTTCTGTCAGGGTGAATGCACAATGGGTGGCCATTTTATGCATATGGCTCATGGAAATAATTTGTTCTGATGCAGGTGGTTTTGACTAACCAACCCTGGGTTCCCACTGCTGTTTTAATAGGAAAAATATCCCTTAGCATCGGAAGTGCAACTTAAAACTGCAAGAATAGCATCCAGGAACATTACATTTTATTTTTATTGAAGACAGCATTCTCCTTACATCTCCAAGATGGAGAACTTGGGCTTAGGTCTGAATTCAATCAGCCTCTAAACTTGGCCCAGACTTCTAAAATGATTTTAAACAAATCATTTAACACACTGGCAGCTCATTTCTGCTAAAATGGAAATAATTCCTCCATTGATATTCTGAACTGTTTCCTTTGGCCTGTAAGTGAGACGAAAATTAATCTTGGTGCACACAGCATGTAGTAAATTAAGTATTAATGTCAATTAGAATTCAAAATGTTATTTGATAATAGTTATGATATATGTAGTAGGAGGAAAATACTATAGGGAGGGATATATTTTAGTACAGTGATGAACTTACATTGGCGATATATGTGTTACTTCATTTTAAAAGCATTCAGCAATAAGAAAGAAAATGTTTAGTTGGGTGGTGATTCAAAAGAGTATAACAAATTATAGCCAGAAGAAACCAGCATTTTAAGAAAACCCTTTCAAGGGGAACCTCATCCTCTCAAGAATGTAACACAAAACTTCATTTGTGGGCTATTTGAACTGTTTTACTATCCGACACAGAAGATTTTCCATCATTCTTCAATTGACCTTCAAGATACAGATAAGGTTCACTTGTTCTCTCTGCACAGAAGCATTGCGAATATCAGCCTCCTTTCTGAGATAATTTTCGAACACATCCAATTAACTGAAAACAGAAAAAACCCTCAGTTATCCCTGCTCTTTCTAAGGTTTCAGCCGGTTTCCAAAGGCAGACTGCTGTCATTACCGATCCTTGGCCGCCACCTGGTGGCCTCTGGGAACAATAAATCCAATTTTCACTCGTCCGTGGGGCCGAGGCTGCAGCACCCTCTGTCCCAGTGCTCCTGGAGGGCTGCAGGGTTGGACCCCGCCCTCTCACACCCCGACAGGCAGGCAGAAGGAGAGGCAGATATTATGGGATTTGCCCAAGCCTTGTGTGTCTCTCTAAGGCAATGCATGTGAAGGTTAAATCTCACCGGTAGATTTGCAGTATATTTTAGGTATTTTTATAGGTACAGTCCCAAAGGTGAGAATACACAGCTCTCAACCAGTCAACATTGCCATATTCACAGCACAGGCATGGATTAGGAGAGTGCATGTGATCCTCACTGTCCTCCTGGGAGACTGAGGATTAGGAAAATGAAGCACCCTGCCTATGGTCACATACAAGGACACCAGCTAAATCGATTAAATTGGTTAAATTGAATCATAGAACCGTTTGGGTTGGAAGGGACCTTTAAAGGTCATCTAGTCCAACTCCCCTGCAGTGGGCAGGGACAACAAAAGCAATGAAAGAAGTAGAATTCTGAAAGATAATAAATATTTGAGGGTTTGGTCAGAAAGCCGGTCACAGCAAGTTTTACTAACATGCAAAACATCACAACGGAAGAACTCTGTGGCTTCATTGTAATTCTGCAATACCAATCTCACAAGAAATTAAATCTGTATCTGTAAATCACTTACTATGGTTCCTGTCTGTAAGAAATTTAACTAAGCTTCAGCTGACTAGAAACAGCAGCTTTGAGGGTACTATTTGTTCCTGTAAATCAGATTTGTCATGTTTTGAGAAACAAATGGGAAAAGTATTTCTGTAGGGAAATGAGTGTTTCTGAGAGATGAGACAAGAAGGAACAAACAGAGAGAACACACATTTATTTTTCAGGCCTTATGAAATTAAGGTGTCTGGGACCCTTCACTAGACAATGGTACAAGATTAATGAGCTTTGTGCATGAAACTGGTTTTCTCTGAATATGGAAAAATGGATCCATAATAGTTATTTGTGACTAAATAAGTAACAAGGGCCTGACTGGTGATTGCCTGGGGATATGTACGCAGTCTAATTTAGTAACAATTTCCATCCCTCTCTGCTCA
The DNA here is from genome assembly GCA_013397175.1 of Platysteira castanea. Classification (NCBI taxonomy): domain Eukaryota; kingdom Metazoa; phylum Chordata; class Aves; order Passeriformes; genus Platysteira; species Platysteira castanea. Next base: position 3,084,665 of record VYXC01002065.1, read on the forward strand.
ATGAACAAATAATCAACTCCTGCATGACAAGTAAATGCTGATGCAACACTTGTAACATTAATTAGGACTTATGGAAAACATCACTACAAAACAGACAAAGTTAGAGTTAAAAATTCTACCGTGGCTGTATCATACAGTTCTAAATATATCCTGCTTAAAAATAAAATAAAATGGACTTTTAACTTTGTATTTGAACTTCTGGATTTTTGAATACAATGTACTGTGAAAGGCTTTGATCTCATTAGTCTCTGTTAGTCAGCCCTATTTTGCTGCATCTAACTAAAGAAAAATAAATTGCATAATTGTCCTAAAGAAATCTCCACTTTTTTTCTGTGGGTTTCTTGTCTGTGCTCTTCTTGGCACAGGCCTTTGACTTCCTTATCTCTTCATAGGGATAACTTTATAAGAGTCTATTTTTGGTTTTTTGCAGTTCCCTAGAAACTTTCTACTTGGAGAGCTCTTTAAGGCACTGTTGGGAGGAAAGGGTTAAAAGCAGAAGGGTGGAGAAGAGAATGGGAGATTCCAAGAGACCTTGCAGGTGGGAATGCTGAGGCCTGGAGAATATCAGTGTGGGAAACCCCATATACTCTGCCCACCACTGTCTATCCTCAGTCTGTTTTGAGGGGTAGAATTTCTGTGTAGAGATAGCCTATGTGTTTTCAGAGACTTGGAGGCACTCTCAGGGACATGCTTGAGCTCCCTGTTTTTGGGGGAGAGAAGATCAGAGCTCAGAGATCATGAAAAGCACAGAGATCACAGCACGGTGGTGAACTCCATGGCTGCAAACAGCAACCCCCTTGACCCTCAGGATGGACTGAGCCTGACGGTTCCTGCATTCCCACTCGTGTGTCTCTGCCCGGGTGTTGCTTTGGGATCCTCTGGTTAGCAAGCTAATGAAATAAATTTTCTCTTTGCATTTCAGATGTAGTCTTCTGGTTGTTCTGCCTGCTTGCCTGTGTTGACTCCCCCAGCACGTGAATATCCTTTACTTGCTCTTATTTTTTCTTACAGTACTTTTAAGGAACAGGTCTAGATAAAACACACTGTTGTGATCCTCACACTCTCAGGTTACTGCCTCCCTCTGGTGATAACTTAACCAGATTTTCTATATATTGCAAAACACTTTCAGCCACCTCTTTACAAAACTTTGGCAGGTGGAAGGTAAATTCACTTTTCATGGAATAGGCCAGGACAATCCTTAGCAATGCAGCAAAACCATATCCAGCTTTCTTATGGATTTAAACACTGACCAGGAAAGTGCTGCATAACCACATCACAAACCATCCAAGCTGAGGCCACCTCCACCCTTAACTAAATTACAGCCAGGGATGCAGGATTCACAGGAATAGAAAACACAACAGTGGGAGGCAGTGTGATACTGCAGCCTAGTGGGTCCATAATTTATCTGGGATAATTAATTCCTGTGTTTCAGCTCTTTGCCTTAAGGCTATTGATGAGCTTCAGATGAAACAGTCACATCTGTATCAATTTGGGATAGTTTCTTTTTTTTCTTTTTTTTCTTTTTTTTCTGTAAGCAATGTGAATAATGTCGATGGATATTTAATGACATTTTCAAGGCTTTTGTTGTCATTCAAAATCCTTTATATTCAGATTGTTTCAGTCAGATGTTCGATTACTTGACAGAGCCTAAAACATAAATGTTCTGGCTTTGAAACATGTGATATCAATATATACATGAAAGAAAAATTAAAAAGATGTTTTTGAGTCTAAGTATGCAAAGTATAACTTCAGGCTACAAAGCATTTCATCCAATAAAATTCGAAAAGAATTTCAGAGGGATCATCAAATTCATTAGAGGCAGAGAGATAATTAACATAACCTAATTAATATCCTTGTTGTAGTGAGCCATTTGCTAGGCAGCTGAATGCACACTAGATGGCAGCCTGAGTATAGAGGATTTCATCCTACTGCTTCTCCTGCAAGGAAAGCTGAAATTGAGAAATATCCTTGGACTCAGCAGTGCGTTTTGGGAAAAATGGAACTGGATGATGGGCCAAACTGTGGGATGCTTAGGTCTGCACTGTGCCTGGGTCCTCCCTGCAGTGTCCTCATACTGCAGGTGGCATTAAGCAGCGAAAAGTCTCGTTCCCAGCTAACTGCAAGTAACACCAGTAATAAATGCTCTAAAACCCAAGGGCAAAATAACCCAAATATTCAGGAATAAGCTGTTTGCAGCTCAGATTTCACAACACGGAAAGGAGAAAGACTTCTTTTTGTCTCCCTTGCAGTACAGACAAAGAACAAGATAATGTAGCTGGTCAGGAAAGCCCAACAGAAATACTTACAGATAAGATTTGATCTCCTCGCTGCAGTTCTCCACTGAGATCCGCAGGCCCACCTGCGAGGATGAAAGACACAAAAATGCCTTCCCCGTCTTCACCTCCCACAATGTTGAAACCAAGTCCTGTGGAGCCCTTGTGCAGGATGATTTTTCGAGGCTCTCTGTATAGAAACAAAATGATAATGTTTATGCACTCAAACCTCTTACTGTGTATGCATTTTTCATAGCATATTAAGCATACTATATTTTGCCTAAGACACAATGGCCTGCTATTCTCTAAAGAAACGATTTAATAAATGACAAAGCTGTTAACTGGTGAACAGACGAGGTAGGAATCAACCTCTATTTTTTTTCCCCTCATGGTTGAATCCAAGCATCTCTATTAATTTCACGCCATTGGAGTCATCTTCGCTATGTTAAGTGATGAATTTATTAAAAGGAAAAAGAAAACACTGAATGTATTTAATAATCTAATTTATAGCGATACTATATATACAGGTAGAATCAATCTTTATATGGTACCTTTTTATTTTAAGTTCTAGTCTTGCTTTTGCAACAAATGAACAAAGAAAAAACTTAGAACTGCAGGCAAAGCAATGGCAGTTGTGTTTGGTCTTGACAGATTTGGAGCAAATAACATTTATATGATCAAGCTAATACAGCAGAATCTCGTTAAAAACTCTGGCTTGACATTATCAGGATCTTGCATTTGTTAAGTCATACTGCAGCTTCATCACTGAACCAGCCCAAGGGGTACCTGCTTTTGCCACGCTCACTAAAAAATTATTAATTATGATAGAAACCAATATATAATAACAGGTATATCTCACACAGCTGTTTTCATCTGTAAATTGAAAATATGACCCAGAGGATGTAAACCTAACATGCAGTTTACTGATGGGAAAACTTATTTCCAGAAGCATATAAGTTTCCTAAGCAATCAAGGTAGCATCCTTGAGAAAGGGTCGCAAATATTCTTGTTCCTAGTCTCTGCATATGAGGCCTCAGACCTGGCTCTCCCATGGATACACAAGCACACACAACCACATATACATACACACAGCCCATGTTTATTGGTACTTACCCCATTTCAAATCCTTCTAACAACTTAATTTTCATAAAAAGTGTAAATGCTGTCATAGTACTATGTATAAATTTTAAGCCCAGCCCTGCAAGTCTCCCAAACACGTGTCTGTAACTCCTCCCAGAGAAATAGGATGCTCTACTCATTCTCTAATTTTACAAATAAAAGTTGCCAGCAATACAAACACACACCATATACAGCAACATTCTCCATTATGCTACTTGTATAAAATATTCAATATTTCCTCCATAATAGAGAGCAGTTCTGCCTCACACAAATGGATTTTTCATTTCCATTGTGTTTTTAAAGAAAAGAAAGAAAAGCAAGAGAACCGTTTAATTGAGGGATGTCTTATTTGATGCAAGTTTAATCTTATGGATACATGGAGAATTTATCTGGATATGATACTTGTGAAATCATAGGCATTTGTTCATCTTTGCTCAGTGCTAATATCCAAATGGTATTGCCAACTTGATCATGATGTTAAAATAACATCTCAGCGTTCTGAAACTGAAGTTTCATATTTTTGAAAGAGAAGACTAAAGCGAAGTATTAGTCCTACTCTGTATGGTCCTTAATCTCTTAACTTTTTTAACATTGCAAAGTCAGAAAACAATTAAAAATACAGCTGTAAGCAAAAGACTTTATTGAGTTTGTGTATTTTTGAAGTATTTTTAAGAACCAGAAGATAAAGGTGGAGCTTTTTTTCTTTTGCATCATTGCTGTTGATTTGCCTTGTAGCAACTCCTTTAACACCTTGTTAAATATGTGCAGAGTAAACATAATGTGATCCAGAATCTAAGAAGTCTAAACAGGTTTTTAATTAGAAGTGTGGCCTAGGGGTTGGAGCAGAACTAGGACAGTAAGCTGAAAGCATGGTTTCTTTTCTCTACTTAGCCCATGCACTGCTGAGTGTTCTTGGCAACTCATTTGTTTTTCCAGGTTCAGATTCCTCATCCACAAAATGATACGGTGACATTTGTCATCTTTGAGCCCTACACATCAGAAATACTTTGCAAGAGTTGAGCAACTGCCATTTATTATTTACCAGAATACTGAGGAAAAAGAAGCAGCAAAGTCAAACCAATATATTTGCATGCTCTACTGGTGAGAAATCAGAAGAGATCTTGTTCAAAATGAAAATGAGTATTTTCACATATGACAGGCAGCTTGGATCAAATAGTTGAAAGCCAGTGCCATGGGCAAAACTAGGTCAATACAACTGGGTATCTACTGAATAGTAAGCTGTGCAGCTCAACAAAATGTTGGCCCAGTTATTAATCCCTGTCTCTGATCAAGTCAGCAGATTCATGCCTAAAATGCTGCCAGTGCTGTTTTATAATTTTGGCCTTTTGACAGCAAAATTCACATTCTGCTCTTGGATGATTATGTTCAGAGGAAGTTCAGATAATAAGGGGAAAATGTCAGAAGCTGTGATTAGAATGCAGTGGGTTTCTGCCCCCGCTCTTTTGCCTAATCAGGTCATTTTGGTCATGACTCAGATTTAGCTGTATAGGGGCTGACCATCCATAACATGTCTTCATACTTCTTTCCTATCTAAGTATCCTGCAAAGTCTGAAAGGCAGACTGAAGAACACATAAGTGTTGGTGTCACCATTATAAAAATAACTTTTAGCTATATCTGTACTGCAAAAGCTATAGGAACTAGAATGTATATGCCATTTCACCTTAATATAATAAATACATTTTTAAAAATATGCAAGTATTCACACTTGCATAGCATACTTAGAATAACAATGAAGAAAAGGATTTATGATGGTAAAAAAGTTGATGTAAAATTTATGAAGTAGGAAAATATATTTCTTAAGCAAAGGAACTACAATAGCAGCCACTGCCCAGGTGATCTTTTAAGAGTGACGCAGAAATTAGTTACCTGCCAGTGCTTTTTCAACACTCACTGAAAAAGTGGGTTTTGATAAAGCTGAAGATGAGGATGTTACATATTTTATGGCCTGGTATAAAAGTTACAGTCAACCCTTAATATGATATTTAAGGAGGTCTAAGACCAGCTGTTCCAATTTTTCTTTACTATGTGGGAAACAACATTAGGAAAAATTCCTTTGCCTCTGTTAAAAATCTTAATGAATGTAGTTCCAGCATACATGAGAGAACTCGAAAAAGTGCAGATAAATGCTGTAAAGGGGGTAATGGAATCAAACACTTAAAGATGACATGATGGGAGAATTAAGAAGTGAATGAAAAGTAACTCAAATATGAACAGTGGCTTCTTGCAGTCAATGCACTCAGTTAGAATGTGTAGTTGTCTGCAGAAAACAGCAATGAAGGCAGAAGTAATTTCAGGGTAACTTATTTTACAATACAGGTGGTTGGGCCCCCCGGAAGTGGTCACATCACCAAGCCTGACAGAGTACAAGAAGCATTTAGACAATGCTCTCAGGCACATGGTGGGACTCTTGGGGATGTCCTGTGCACGGCCAGGAGCTCAACTTAATGATCCTTGTGGGTCCCTTCCAACTCAGGATATTCTATGATTTTATGAAAATGTTTTATTTGGAGACAGTAGATGGCACTCTGTAGCTACTCTTAAAAAAGGAGCAGTCTGACATCCAGTGTTTTTGAAATGCACGTTTCTGCCTCCAGCTTTAACTATTTATCCCATTTACAATTTCTTCTGTGATAAATACGGCTGAAGGTAAGTTTTTAGGTGCTAACAAAGCGTACTAGCACTTTAATTTGGTGTGTGCATGTTTTATAGCCTCCTGCGGCTCTGTACCACATACAAACAGAGAAGAGCAGCAGGGGAAATCAAGCAGAAATTAGAAAGGAGTGTGAGATGAAAACATTCCTGGACTGACAGAAGGCAGCAGAAGGGAGGGGGGAAAAAAAGAGAAGGGGAAAAAAAGAATGAAAAGAGAAAAGAAGAGAGAGATCAAGATAAAGGGAGACAGTACATCCGTAAAGGAGAACAGGGAAGGAAATAAAAAGGTAGGGAAAGAAGAAAGGAAGATTTACATTAATAGAGCCAGTAGTAAAGAAGCAAATAAAGTGCTGCAATCCACACAAATTTACAGGCTGAGAAATCAATGGCAGAATCAATTTGGATGGACTTGGTTACTTGCTTTAGGGAATGCATCAGATCAGATTCTGTAAATCACATTATAAATTGCAGGCCTGATGTAAGAGCAAAGGATTACTAATTTAATATTTAAACCAATAAGTAGTAACAAACCAGAGCAAGTAAAATGTCAACACTTAAGAAAATGTTTTCCGTCATAAAAATGCAATTACCAAAAATAAATCAAAGTGCAGTATTTCTCTCCTTAACAGGGTTTTTTTTTTGTTTATGCATGTTTAATTTGTTCATTATCTTGAAAACAGCAAGTGCATTTTATTTACTACATTTGTACTGAATATTTGGTTTGATCAGTTTACTTTTAACAAACAGAAAGTGACAAGACAAAAAATGTGACTATTCCTATCATTCTTCTATAGACTGGAACCCATAGTAATTATAGATCTAATTTAAGAGATTAAAACTGGACGGATAAATGAAGGGGAAGAGCTTTCTAAAAACAAGTAATTCTTATAATAATTAACTGAAAGAAAATCCATGGTTAAATTGATTATTTTGTGCTGCTGGCAACATTAAAGAATAGAGCCAGTTTTAGTATTCATCTCACATTGACACAGCTCCATCTTTCTGTTTCTTTTGTACCATCTATAAAATTGGAGTGCTGACACAGTTTTGTGCTTTTTGAAACACCTACAGAAATATTAAGCAACACTGGGTGCTTTCAAATATCAGACCCTAGAGACTTCAGTTTTATACAACCAGTGAGGTATCCCAAATCTGCAGAGACTTAGAAATATGGCTTTGATCTTTATTTGGCTGCAGATTCTTTGTTGTTTTGCCTTTTTAAACTTTTTTTTTCTTTTTTTCTTTTCTTTTTGTTGTTATGTTTTTTGCCTTTCCCAAGAAACCTGGTCCAGTGGATGGTGTCCCTGCCCATGGCAGAGGGGTTGGAACTAGATGATCTTTAAAGTCCCTTCCAACCCAAGCTAATCTGTGATACTGTGGAAAAAACCACCTCAAATCTAAGGCATCAAGGCCCCTTCTCTTGAGCAGTATGAATATGTTGTTTGGCTTCTGACAATTCACTGTGTGAGCGCTGAGTTATCTTAGAGCCATTTGTCTAATCAAGCCATTTCTTTTTCAGAAAAATACTTCTAGTTTTCCTCTCATCCTTCAAAAAATTCTGATAAATAACTCTGTGTTCATTTCTGGCAACCAAAGGACATTCATACTGGAAGGTGGTTCCTAAAAAAGGTGGTACCTAAAAAAAGATGGTTCAAATAGATTGTTCTTTCTCCTTCACAGCATTTAACACAGGAAGATTGGAGGGACAGAGTATGTGCCAGTGTGTGTGATGGTTTAAAATGTGAATGATCAAACTAGAGAGAATATGAAATTCTAAGTGGTTGAAGGCCTGGAGTATTCATACACACCTTTTTAACAGACTTTGAGTTCTGGTGAAACCAAGCTTTCTTTATATAGATTTTCTTTCACACTTCTACAGCTCTTGCTTCACACAAGAGTAAAATCTGTCTGTACTGCTCTCATCTATTGTTTTATTGTGACATCACTTCTATTGCATCTCAGCTTTTACTTTTCCCCTTGCTATTCCCCTCTTACACTTGGCAAAATCTTCCCATTGTGATGTGAAACAACTCCACCCCTTGCTTTCCTCCCCAGCCCTCCCTCTCTTTTGCCTTTGTTAGAGTGTCCAAAGCACCAGGAGCTGGCAGTGGTAGGGAGCTGCCAGACCTTCCTTTCTCCCGTTCCCAGTCCTTCACCAGCTCATAGCGCCTGCACACACCAGTGCTGCACCTGACCCTGTGAGGTCTGATCCCTGAGAGTGACTTCATTACTGTCATCCTACTTTCAATTATGATTGAAAATAACAATAATAAGGAAGCCTTCCTCTTACCTACTGCTGTCACACGGACCATCACAGTCCAGAGGGGTAACTTTGTCTGCACAAACTGAAACAATGTTTTGGTCTTGTGCAGACTGTTCACTATCACTACCTGTAATTGATTAGTGACTTATTATTTCGTTTTACCAAATATTTGTATACTAAGAACCAAGCATTCAGCCTGTAATTAGATGTTCATTTATCAGAGCACACAGCAAAATATCACTTTGCCTACTACAGTTACCCTGTCTGCTTGAAACAAGTATTTAGTCCATTTATTTGACTGTGGATTCCTTAGCATTTCTTGTTCACTGAATGTGTACGAGCAATGGTTTATTCTTATTTTAATACTGACTACAATTTTAATGCACTTATTCTGCAAACATCATGCCTAAATTGTCACAAACTTTAAATTATATTTAATACGAGGGAACCTACTGGGAGCCAGGCTTCAACCTGACTGATGCATATGTGATTGCACTGGGTTATACACGTGCAACTGTTTTTGTTCTCTTGGAGGACCTCTGGACTTTAGCAATCTTTCATTTTATCTTTTGTAGAGAAATTAAAGCCTGTGCACCAGTACAATTTTTCTGCTTGCAGACAGCAAGATGGAATTGGCATACAGGAATAATCTTTCTGATTTGATAAACTGGTCTGCATTTTTACCATGACACCTGACATTTACTTTAAATGCACAGGAGTCTGTCTCATGGGTTTGAGAAATCTCATTGATTTCTAGAGAGATAGTAGAGGACAGCTAACATGCTCTTTAGCTCTGTAAGGGATATGATTACTCCTGTCTGCTTGTTCATTTATCCTTTGTCTCACATAATCACTTGTCTCTCTTCCCTGTTCCAGGAGGTATATTATTTACATGCTACTAATCAAAATAAATCCTGAAAACTGCATGTCTGTTCCACCTGCTACACCCAGCACAGGCAACTCTGTACTAGAAGGGTTTGCTTTGCATCTTGCTTTTAAAAAACTATTGGTTTCATATTGAAACCCCTGTTCTAAAAACTATTACTTACAGCATTCAATAGCTCTATTTACCATGAATGCTCCAGATTTACAGTTTGTAAACAAAGATGGATGAGATGGAACTGGTGAGAGGCAACAGAATTGCACTATCAGAAGACAGGAAGTATTCAAAGGCTCAGAGAATACCTAAAAATAGTAGTGCCTCTAAGCCATGTTTTGAAATATCAATACACAGGCTGCTAGTATCAAGCATCTGAAATTACTTTATAGAAGACACTTTTGAAACACAAAGCAGTCTGTAATGTCTGTCCTATTCAGAATAAAAATTCTTATCCTTAGTCATGGTTCAAATGCTCTTTATTTCTGTATAAATATTTTTCTATATATTTCAGATACTTAGTCACACTGATAAATAGGTTTAATATTTCCATCAAAAGACTTGATCATATTAGTTGAAATCCCAGTTTCTAGGAACTGGTTGGTAGCATACAAAATTCAATTTAGTGGGGATGCCAAAAACAGAGAGAATATCTGTCAGATGTCTCTAACACTAAAGTTTTGGGTGCTAGTATGGCAGGATTTCAAAAAAAACCAGGGACCTTTTCAACCAATATTTTTCCTATTTTAGATACTCACAGCTAAGATTATTGATTAAAATAATATCAAAAAACTCAAAACCCCAATATTTTCAAATTCAAACGTTATAGTTTTCTTGTTTTTTAAACCATGCAAATAAAAGATTAGGGAAGTTGCTAATGATGACCTCAAACACTTCTGAACTTCATGCCTTTATAGACATAATAAATCTGTATACCTCACATACAGTTATTACACTGTGAAGAATATATGGCTTGAATGTAAAGGAAAAATAACCCTTAAAGACATCTCTTTTTTTCCACTTAGCTACTCATTCTGTTGCTGGACATGAAGTCCACAAAAGCAGTCTCTAGTAAAAAAATAAATTGTTTTACGTATTCATCCATTACCTAGTTGAAAAAAAGCTATTCAAGTTCTTTAAAAATCTATTCTGGCCAGCTCAATTATCACATATTCAACAGGATGGAAAGGACTAAATGCCAGCAAATGCAATTCCCTCTGTATTTCTCTAACTCTCCCAAATTTAATTTTTCATTCATAGGACCCAATAATTCTGTCACTTCAGTGACTCCACAGTCAGTCAGGGAGAGCCAGCATGCAGGGGATGAATGTCAGCATGTGCCAGGGATGCCTTGCAGGTAAAGCAGCTGTTTACAAAATGCATCTCAAAAGCAATATAGTGATTCTCCTAAATACAGGGCTCTACTGATAGGAACATGGTTCCTAAAAGAGAAAAATAACTTTATTTTGACCTCAAATTCCATTAGCTGTAAACATACTTAGCAGCATGGACTCCACAAAAGCATCAGAATAAATCGAACTTTAACATAATGAAATACCTAGGGCTCAGCTGATTACTCATTTCTGCTCAGCAGTGGAATAGGCTAACAGTCCCACTTTACTATGTGAAATGAAACATGATGCAGTGTAAGTTCATTAGTAATAATTACAAGCTGATGTTCTTCTACCTCCCGAACCACAGGAGACCTGTGGTATCGGTTGCAGATTTTCTGCACTGTAATGATTCACACACAATATATGCAAGTTGTCTGTGCAACCAGTACAGATTCTGAAATTTATCTAAAAATTCATTTAGACAGATTGATTTCCAAATTTCAGTAGGAGTTTAAAGCTACAGGATGACTTCTGAATTGGTCCAGTAGACCAAGCCACAGACATCATAATAGAATTTCCTTCCATAAATCTCAATTGAGCAAATTATTTTTTCCTTCTCCTCTCCCTCCTTTTTCACCACCAAAATTGTTCTTGAAGCTCAGTTTTATTTCAAACATCAATTTATTCATGCGATGATTTGAAGAAGGGTCAGGGGAGTTTATTATGACTCTCTCTTTGGATTAGAGAGAGGGATAAAGAAATCTAAAAGGAGGGTATTTAAGCACTGAGAATGCTTGTCCAGAACTTGAGCAATCTCCACATTTTTGACAGTCACAGCCTCACTGGACAAGACCCTGAGCAACCTGATCTACCTTAGAGCTGGCCCTGTTTTGAGTAAGAGGGTTGGATGATGGTGAGGGCTTCATTTATATAACTATCTTCCAGATGATAGCCCTTGAGACACATACACCTTTCCTCAATAATTCCATTATTCAATCCAATTTTTAATGAATAATTACCATGGCTTTACATATTTTAAATGATCATATTTTAAAATCATAACTCTAGATAAGAAATTAAAAACTGAGAGTTATGAGAAAACCATCTCAGGCTTCACTTAGGACAGGATTATTCTACACATCCACCACTTCATTTTCTGACTGCACCACAGTACAGTTGCAACAGAAACTAAAAGACAACAAGATGACATCTCTCCTCTGTGGAAACTTTACAGTCTTATTTTTATCAAAAAAAAAGAAAAGCTTTGAAATATGACCTGAGAACAGCCAACGACAAGTTATTACCCATGCCTACAGAGTTCCAAGTTTCTATGGGAGGGGAGAAAAAAATCTGACACTTTTTTAAAGTATGCCAGTCAGTGCAAACAAAACCTGTGTTCGTGTGTTAAATATCAGCCTTTCTAATACTGTAAAGATGCAAGAATATTAGCTGTAGTTGTGAATTTTTTACATTTTGCACAATTGCTTTAGTTAAAATTGAGGCAGTTGTGTACCCAGAGCTGTGTTCTACAGTTAACACATTCATGTACACAGATATTCACCAGCACAGGGTTAATAGTTTCTATCAGTACTTCTTCATCCTTAGTTTTGGACACTGGTTTGTCAAAAAGAACACATGCATACATTAAGAAAACAGAACAAGACTTCACTGGGTATTTCCATGATTAGTGTGAAGATTTTACAGCTAACACAAGTAAATATTAACACTAGACAAGTGAGATGAATTGAAGAAATGGTATCAAATACATCTCCATGACAGATATTCTCATCTCCATGAAAACCAAACCTTTCAGTGTAAGTACCAAGAAAGGATCAGCACTAATTTGAAACTTCATTGCTTCCTCTCACAGACTTAAACGCCGTGGTGTGCAAACCCACATCTAATTAAAAGCTCTGCGTATGTGGGTAGTTCAATGGTATCTGACACCTCTACAGCAGCTTCAACAGAGAATCATCTTACCCTTCCACAGAAATGGTCCGCTGCAAGCTCACTGTGGGTGGACGTGTTGCAGTGCTGTGCTGGGAATGACTGTATGGCCAAGGAAGAATAAAGAAAAGCATTTGTTAAGAAAATAGAAGTTTCTCTTGCTCTTATTGTCTCTAGCAGTTTAGCTAATGCCAAAATAGATACAACAGTAAGATATTTTCACACGTGTCTAAAGCATTTTGACTTCAGTGATGTTCATTTGTTCAAAAAAAGCTTAATTGTACAATCTTTTTTGTTTAAATTCAGCTTTCATTTCTTGTTAAGAGGAGAAAATTAGGAGAACTCCCCCTTATCTTTCTTACTCATTTTTATAATACATATATATTCACACACAGAGTTTAGTAATTTAAAATAACTTAAATGCTAATTATTCCACTAAATATACTAAACATACAATGCAAATTTAATTTCAGAGCAAAAAGCAAACAACAAATGATAATGTAATCAATCTAATTCTCCATGTTTCTCAGTAAAAGAGGACATGCACTGCTTAGAATTGCACCTTGATGTAACTTCAACAGTAGTTCCATCAGATTTTAAGTAGCTTGAGTCTTTCCACGTGGATTTTTTTTTAAAACAGGACAACACATTTAGGAAAAACATGATATTTTTCTAAGCAGAACACAGACTCTCTGAAAGGAAAAACTTTTTAATTGAAAACCCTGAGGTCTAATGGCTTCTCAATATGTTCTACTGACATGACTAAGAAAACTGAATAATAATTATTATGTTAAAACTACACAGTATGTGCTAACTTTAGTATTGTTCTATGGTGTAAAAGTATTGTAAATACAAATGGATAACAACAGAGCATCAGTGAAAGGCAGCTTTGTGATAATAAATTGTACTCCTTATCCCAGATGACTTGTTTAAATAAAATACTAAAAATCAGTAGCATCCGGGTGTATTTTGTGATTAGTTTAAATGACTACAGCACATAGTGAGGCCCAGTATTAATAATGCAAAGTACACAATAAAAACAAATCTTTATGTCAGTTTTGTATCACTGATTCTAACTGAAGACTTTGTCTTGCTTTCAAGCTTTGCATACATCTCAAGCTGCTTGTTCAGAACAAGCACATCTTATTTTCAATAAAAGCTACTTCATTTGACATTAGTGAGCAACACATCTATTTTACATGAATTTCATCCTGTAGCACAGTCAAAACTGTCTGTCTGACAGAAAAGATGTCTTATTTTTTCTTTTATTTTTTTTTTTTTTTTTGTTTGTAGCCCATACAGTTGTGACACATGCCACCGGACAAAAAAAGTTCTGCTGCCTCCTGGTATCTTCTGTTGTGAAAGTTGTGCTCTTGTTTCAAGTTAGTAAAGTACTCATCCTAATTGAGGGAAGGTTTCAGAAAGTTTGTAGAAAAGTATATTCCCCTTCTAAGAAAAGCTACAGAACTTTTTATCTGTTTTATAGCAAAACTTATTCAGGAGTATCATAAGTGTCTGGGATCATGGTGTGAACAGAATAGCAGAGCTGGAAAAACGCTGCAGAATATTATATGAACATTGGTTAGAATTTCACGTTAAGTTTGCATGTACAAGGCACTTTACATCTCACTCCTGCCAAGTGAGGGGCTCAGCTATTGGCAATATCTACCCATTAGGAAACCTTTTCCAATCCTAGGGATTTGTGACACAGCATTCAAATGAGCCCTCACCATCTTTCATGAAAATAGTTCTGAACCAGTGATATGAAAACTCATTTTTTTGTACATAATTATAAAAATCAAGTTTGATGTTTGATATAGGCTTATGCCTTCTAAGGTATCATTGTGAAGATAATGACACCTGAAAGTCTAAAATTCAGTTTAGTCATTGCTTGACACAAGTAGCTATTGGAGACAGAAATAATAGTCTGATATGATTCCTAACTGACTTATTGAAAAGATGATTTCTTGGTGAATTCTATCAAACTGATGGAACCAGCAGAAAGAAGCTTTTTTCATCACATGCTTAATACACTTGTGCATTTGCCACATCTTTTGTAGCACAAAAGAAAATAAAGCTTTTGAGTTACTGCTACCAACATTTTCTATGATGAATGCCTAAACATATCCCTAATGACATATGTAAGCCCAATAATTTTACACTGACAGACCAAAGTATTCAAAGTTTGACATTTAGGCTTATAAAAATGCTACCATTTCTCTGAAATGATACAGAACGAACCTCCTACTAGTATAATATGAAGTAACAATATTTCCATATACTAGCCACTACTACAGCCACACAAGATGGATTTTCCCTGAAGAAAAGAATCTTACATCCTGTAAAAGACCAGTTTTTACTTAAATCCATTTTATTTTAGTTCATTGAGACAAGGGGAATATACTATTCTTGTAAGAAAATTCATAAGAGTGAAGGAACAAAGAATGAGATTATAAATTAATAATAAGAGGCAAAACTGGGAGCAAAGAATCCAAACTCTCTTTTTAATGGGTTTAAACTGCCTTTTGTTTTGAACTTATTTCTTAGGAAAGGTGAGCAATTTCATGACTTCATTACCTACTGAAAACAGAGCAGCCTGGTGTGCACGTATTTTTTTAAATGTTTATTATGAAAATAACAATATCAATAAGTATTACAGAAACAAAAAGGTGAGTAGCCAGTCTCCTTAGTTTTAACTCTGTTCTAGCCCAAGAAAGCTCTGAAGGCACTTTTTTTGGGTGGGTGATGCTGAAACTGGGGGCAGCATTGTAAACCCTTCTTTCCCCACAGGGAGCACATGAACCACCACCTCCCCTTCCCAAATGACACTTTCACCAATACACAATATGCCAGTGAAACCTCTGTCTGGGATGAAACAATCATGTTAGGGAAATACTGTGTTTTAAACTTCTATAATGCAAAAATATGGACAAGCCACCGTTAAGGGGTCAGACTGCATGACACTCAAATCACTTAATCCCAAAGCCTACCTATTACACTGACAGTTGAAGAAATAAGGTTGTTACAATCCAAAGTTTTTTCTTTTCTCTTTTGTTTGGATAAAGACACATTGTCTTTACAAAGAGAGTATTAGAAAAGTCATTCGCTTTCCTGTCTCAACCTTCAACCTCTATCAACAAAGAACAGTTATCCTCTATTTGCTACAGCCCAGATTTAGGACATCTTTTGTTTTCATGTATCTTTATTTTGACAACTCAAAACTGACAGCATAAAAGTTATTTGCTTCCTAAAGAAATTGACCTGCAACTTCTCATAAAGAAGCAGCGAAGCAGCCATGGCACAGGCTGGGTAGAGACCTCTCTGAACACTGGCTTTGGAGCAGCCATTCTTCAGCTCCCAGTTCTGAAACTGCCACACAGAAGAAAAATGTACAAACTCCATTTGTCTATCAATATGTTCTCTGCAGGAAAAAAAATCCCAAACAAACAACAACAACAACAACAACAACAAAAACAAACCCAAAACTAGAGCTCTGAGTTATGCTTTGCTATTCAAAATACTAAAAGATAAAAGAGTGATAAATGCAATAGTGAAAAAACTCCACCAGACACCAGTGAAGGGAACGCTAATACTGTTTGTTTTTATGATGTATTCTCAGCATGTTGTTTCTTATGTCAAGGATTGAAGGTAGCGCTGCAGTTGTTTAGAAAGCTTCTAAGCCTTTGATTTGATGGATGTAAGAGTTTAAGGCAGCAACGTGCTTTAATTCCATTAATGTGGAGTTTTAATTCAGCTCAGTGAAGTGAAACCAGCTTCTCCTGATGCTGCCAACAGCTAAACTTCTAACTTAAATGAGTTTTTGCACTCCTGCGGGATTAATTAGAAGACCAGAGATTGCTTTTTTTGGCATTAATTTTATCTCAGCTACAAATAGTTTGATAATATCCAGTACTGACGGTTACTGACCCATATTAGAAGTGTCAAACTTCAGTGAATATGACAGTCTCCCAGCAGAGACAAATAGGAAACTTCAGGGAATAGGACGTTCAACCCTGCTACCTTCAGATCACCCTCAGGTAACAAAGCCAGACATAAGACGTAACGCTATTTTCATGCACAGGCACATGCAGTGAGGATTTTAGCAACATAACTCAATTTTAAAAATGGTATCTGTACATCTACTGTACAAATAGCATTGCTAGGCTAAAAACCTTCTCAGTGGAAAACAGAAAAGAAGCGAAATGAAAGATTAGGCTGTGCCTCTGCCTACAAATATGTAGAATAAGGGCCACACTACATCTCTATTCAGGTTCTCTAAGTAATTTCACTTGCACAACTAAAGTCAACAAGGTTGCTAACTTACTCCTCCCTCCCTCTCCCTCCCTGCCTCTCTTTCCCAAACAGTATTCACAAAGAAGTGGTTAGCCACACTCTGTGACTTAAAGTATTTGAGTTACTGAAGCTCTAAATGAGCGTCATTTAGCAATAAGGGAGAATGCAAGGTGGAGCTGTGACTCAGAGGAATGCCTCAGCTCCTGGAATAAAGCTAATTATCCACCTTTGTTAGCGATGTGCCTAAGTCAGGTACCTGATCTTCAAAGTGGTGAAACATCCACTGACTTCAAATCTACTTCCTTATGGCTGAGGTAATTGCAGGAGATAATGATAACCTTTAAATATAAAAATCTTGCTTATTTGAGAGCAATTGTTATTTCAGCTTGAGATAAGAGTATTTAAAACAGCAGAAATAGTTTAGAATGATGTGGGGGGAACTGAAAGTAATTAGTGCTGTTTAAAGGATTAGAGTGGAGAGGATATATTTTTAAAGCGGTTCCACATGTAAAGTTCCCACGTAGGGTAAATATAGACTTACAGTATTTTGAAGAACTCAGCATTGAGCAAATTAGGTGTAGTGAATGAAAACTGTTAGAAAAAACCTAATCCAATCCTAAATGATTATATTCCTCGTTCATATCTTCATATTTTGGACAGACTTTTGGGTTTTTAGAAGTGAGGTGGCTAAATCTCCACATCATTCCAAGACATTCTATTACTGTTTAAAAAAAAAAGTTTAAGTCTTCCTACCAGCCTCATTATAATACTACTATTGTTGTTATTATTGCTATCATTATGATTTATGATACTGCAACGATTATGAGGAATTTTAAAGCTTCTTCTGGGAGCTGAAATACTCCCTGATGAAGTTAGTTTGAAAATTACACCAGCTGAGGACTTAGGTTCACATGGCAAAATATTTACAACAAGTGAAAAACATGCAAGTGTGTAGGAAAAAAGAAGGGATAATGGTAGAAGAAGGAAAATCCAACACTCTCAGTTGCTTAGGCAGTATTGGATGGAAATGATCCATGAACATAAAAACTGATTTTGTCTCTACAGCTGTGGAAGAGGATGTAGTTCTATTTTCATGAATTTAAATAGGGAGGGGTTGTTTAGACATTGCAGAAAACTTCCCGGCGCACTCCATGTGGCCTCCCAGTTACGGACAGCTCATGGTGCCCGGACCACACCCGATACAATGCTGGGTTTGCAGTTCTGCATGAAGAAGGCAGCTGTCACCCTCCTTCCTACTCTTTGGCATGATGCTTATGCACTTCCACATCACTAATGTTCTTTGCCATACGCTCAAGTGTTGTACCTCATTTCCTCTTACTACTACTCCTGATTCTCCCCGGTATTAGTTCTTTCCAAGCATTACCTTTCCAATGAATTGTACAGGGTGTAAGAGAATTGAAGATAGTTTGATTACTCTGTGACAGAACAACAACTATTTTTGCTGGGTAAAAAGAAATCATCTTCCCCAAAGGAAAACATAGGCTACAGTACAGAAAAATGTCTTAATCAGTCAGGCCTTCTCTAATCTATTAGAAACAAAGATGTACTTTAGAAAAAACACTTTTGTTGAGGTTGTCTGGAGACACTGAATAAACTGAACATGCTGAAGCACTTCAGAGGCAGAGTACAAAAGCTTGTGGCATTGGAAGGAGTCACTGTCTTCTTCCAGTCATTCCATATGGCTGGAAGAAGTCATTGAGCTTCTCTCTCAGTTTCTGTATCTGCATTGGGTTTGCATGACAAGGTTTTGGTAGCAGGGGGGTCTACAGGGGCATCTTCTGTGAGAAGCTGCTGGAAGCTTCCCACATGTCCAAGAGAGCCAATGCCAGCCAGCTCCAAGACAGACCTGCTGCTGGCCAAGGACAAGCCCATCACTGAGGGCACAGTAGTGCCTGCGGGATAACGTATTTAAGAAGGGGAAAAAAACTCCAGCCAAAGAGAGAAGTGAGAATATCTGAGAGGAACAGCCCTGCAGACCCCCAAGGTCAGTGCAGAAGGAGGGGGAGGAGCTGCTCCAGGTGCCAGAGCAGGGATTCCTCTGCAGCCCCTGATGCAGCCCATGGTGAGGTAGCTGTGCCCCTGCAGCCCTTGGAGGACCCCACACTAGAGTAGGAAGATATCTGAACTAGGCTGTGACCCCATGGAAGAGCATACTGGGCCAGGTCTGCTGGCAGGATGTGACTGCAGGAGACTCACAGTGGAGTAGCCTGTTCCTCAAGGACTGCACTCTGCGGAAAAAAATCATGAAAAGAACACACATTTGGAGCAGTTTGTGAAGAACTGCAGCCCTTGGGAAGGATCTATATGTTGGAGAAGTTCATGGAAGACTGTTTCCATTGGGAGGGACCTCATGCTGGCGCCAGGGAAGAGTGTGAGAAAGAAGCTGCTGCAGACACAAGATGCAATGAACTCACCACAACACCCATTCACTGTCACCCTGTGTTGCTCAGGGAAAGTAGGTACAGAAATCAGGAGTGAAGTTGAGCCCGGAAAGAAGAGAAAGGTTGGGGGAAGGTTTGTTTTATTTCTCACTACCCTACTCTGATTTAACTGAATTAATTTCACTGAGTTGAGCCTGCTTTTCCTGTGATGGTGATTGATCTCTCCCTGGAAAGCAACAACACATGCATACAAATAGTCTTTCACAGGGAGTACATAGCACAGTTTCCATCAGTAGCTGCTCTGCAGCAGCTGCAACACCCAGCACTCACCACTCACCACTGTCCCATAAATCCCACTTCTGATGGATTTCTAGAGCTGTGAACTGCTTCCATAATGAAACACATTATTGCACACAAGCCGTATCAGGTCTCCGTGCAAGTAACAAAATTATGTGCACCAAAATTCCTTTGCAGTTTAAGCAAACGTCAAAAGACATCAGCAAGGACTTGAAAAATGGGCCCACTTTTAAGGAACTTCGGCAAACCTTTGAAAGAAATCAAGAAATAGCTCAGCAGTTTTAGGAAAATTCACATAGGCTAAGAAGAATCATAAGATTTGCAATCCAAAAATACCAAATTGCACATCAGACATGTATTTAACAGTTTTATAGTGGGGGGAAGGCAGACGAGGAGAAAAGAAAGTATTGGGTAAGTTTTCCAGCAAGGAAACTGCTTCTGTTGTCTAAAGAAAAAGCTCATCTAATCTATAGTCTGTGAATACAGCATGAATTCTGAAATACTGTCAACTAGTAAATTATTCATAACAATGCTAACAGGCAGCATGCCTTGAGTCTCAGAAAGTGTTAGGACCAGAATTTTTAGATGACCTGGTTTATTACTGTTAATAGAACTGAATGAAATTGATTTTTGTCAAAATACGATTTCATGGGAGATAAGTACTCAACAGGAGTATAAGAAAACAAATGGTTATATAGATACTTGAAAAATTAGGAAAGACCTCACATTTTCATGTACCTTCCCACCACAGTTTGTAAAAGTTCATTTAAAGCTAGGAATACCGCTGAGAGCTCCCTTCAGGATCACAGACTCCTAATTCCAGTCCAGGATCCAAAAAAGGGAAGTATAATGTGATTTTAACACAGAACTCTGTCAGAGCAGTCTTGTCATTAACAAAATGGAGAGAGATTTTATCCTAATGGTTACACTGAGCTTGCAATACTGCATTTGGTGCCTAGAAAAGCCTAGCTTTGCTTTCTGTTCTCAGGGCAGGGTTGACTTTCTTTGCACTGAAGATGACATTTGAAAAATAATTCATAGGACATTTGTACTTCATCTGCTTGTTTTATAAGGAGTAGGGAAATCATGGATAAATAAGCCTAATGACAGACTTAAAATAACATCAACCCATTAAACTAATCGGCAAAGTTTCTATCCCTCTCCATCCAAAGAAAAACAAGCACATAAAATCCTTTTCATGCTGGAGTCATTGCATGAAATTTTACTCATTTAAGATAAAGTATATGGAAATTATAGTGATTTAAAACTGCAATGAACAACATACCATGCCATTAATTAACATTTCTATATGTCACGAGATTCTGTATTATATTTGCATAATAAAAAAATTCTACACAAATTTAAGTTTAATATTGTCTAAGACCAAGTTAATTTTCTGTGTGCTTACTAACCTTCATGTGTGCATTGCAATGAATTACAGAAAAAGGGTACATTCAGCTTCCACAGAAGTGGCTCATTAAAACAAATACGACTATCACAACAGAAAGAGCATGAATTTGCAATTTAAAATTTATCAGAAAAGCACACTTCATATCGTAGTTACTCCTGATACTGTGTTTACTGCACCTGTGTGATACCTTCTGATAATGTTATCCCTCCTATCTGGATATACATTATCTCTAGGCTAGGAATATGGGTTTAATATGTCTTTTTTTAACAGAGCAGAGGTGAGAATGCAATCCTACATAAGATGCTATTTAGTCTCACTTCCTCTGTCATTCAAAGCAGCCCAGCATGCAAATGTGCATGTGCAGCTATATCAAGCACAAACCCAACAATCCTAGAAAAATATACAAAGAGAAAAAAGCAAACGCAGAAATAATATAATGCACATAAACAACATTCCAACAGAATATGGACAAATAGCAGAGAATGGCAGTTTGAAAATGCAGAAGTATAAAGACTGTATTGTCAAAATGAAAGATGAATAGGGAAGCAACTCAACAGTTTAAGATCTTCTGCTTCTAATCTAATCTATATGAACCATGATTTTTGAATCTTTTTAATTTGATAGAAGTTGGACTTAGCATTTCATGGGAAACATTGAGTGTCTTACACCATGGGGTCTAAGGGTGAGCTGCACACTAAAACTAGATATGAAAAAAAAATTAAAATGTATTAATTTTTCTCATTCTGGGGTTACTCCTAGTGGAGTGTCAGGCATAAGCATCTCCCAGAGAAGATGACCGCAATATTATCTTAGCACATTAGTAATTAATTTTACCTGGCTTTGATTACAGGTCCTAGACTGGATTAGATGAATGATGCTATATTATTTATTTATATATTCCATTATGTCAAACCTCATATTCATAAATTGACATATAAACCACCATTTATTAAAAGATGGTTATTTAATTCACTCTTTGAAGAAATATTTAGCTAATTAAGAGATAACTGTGAAATGAATTTATGAAGAAGTCTACTCTATGCCTGTGGTAGTCATTAAGGTGAATTGTTTAGTTACAAACTTAATAGATAAATAATTTGAGTAAAACACTGGAAACTGGTTTTAAAAGGTTTGCAAAATTAGCAAGTACGTGTACACGAATGAGCTGATCCACAGTCATTTTGTGATCCTTCTGCTGACTACTTTAACATCACTAATATAAAATAGTATAAGTTCTGAACAATAGCCTCAGTTTCCTCTACTAAACTTTACAAGTATTTCTTATAGGTTAGGAATAATTACTTACAATTACAACCTTCTCATCAGTCAGCCAGGAAACCCAAGGTTCTTGGGTTATGTCAAGGTTACTTTAGTGTAAAGACTAAAGATGTTTCTTCTACTTTCAGGTTTCATTTACTAAATAAAGTTTGATCTAGAAGTAAGTCTCTCTTTGCTGCTGCCAACTAATTATTTCCCTCTGCAAGTACTTATGTACTTTGGTTCTCACATGTTTTGGCCAGAACCTGTTGCACTGGGTCCACTGAGATTTAAAATACTGCTGCTTAGGAGAAAACATCTGCATAACAGACAGACAGGGAAGCATAAGGAAACATGAATCAATCAATACAAGCGGTCAAAGCTGGATTTATACCAACAATTCATCTAACCTTAACTAGCACTAAAACCAGATTTCCACTGTTTTTTAGCACTGTAAAAAGAAATAGTCACACGAGGAATCTATTTTGGAACATGAGTATCTTGTGTCCACATTTATCCTGTGCACATGATGTGAGCTATCATTGCAGCATTTTGCTTCAGCTCTCCATGTATTTTTGAAGAGAAAGCAGCTCTGCTGAAAACCTATGAGTACCCTGAAATCAATGAACATTCGACGTATAAAATATGGATTACTTGGATGACACAAAAAAAAAAAAAACCTGTGGAAGATAAGCCCATGCATTGCACGGTCATCCATATTTTCGAATCTTGGATTCACAAGATTGGCAGGGAATTCCATGGCAATAGGCTCTTGTGTTTAGAATTCCTTCGATACACTACTTTATTTCAAGTTATACCTCTCTTCCAACATACCAGGGAAGTTTACTATTATAGAAAATACCTGTTCAAATAATCATATTTTTAAACCAGTGAAATTCTCCAAATATAGGTGGGTAAATACCCAAAGAAGGTTCTTGTTGTCCTATTTTTTGCTAGCCTTCTGTTGTAACCTTAGAGTCATATAATTTTCTCACGAGTTTCATGTAAATAATAGACAAAGTTTACTTAACTGTCCTTTCTGTTTTTCATTCCATTGTGGTGAGGGAAAGTTTGACGAGCATTTCTTTTGTCCACTGAATGGAAGAGGAGGTGACAATGTCTCCCCAGTCCCTTGTGGAATTGAGAAATCTATAAATATAAGAATCTCAAAATAAAGTTTCTTGTTTTCTCTTTCTGCTCAAGCAAGGGTGAGAATGGTTCTTTCTCGTGTCCTGTAGCGACAGGTTCTGTCACTCATTACTTCTGGTTATAAAATGAGAACTTTTGTACCCAAGTTAAAAGTGGAACAGTTTCATTCCTGTTTCTTCTGGGCCAAAGACAGGCCTGGATACATTCTACACCTTTGAGGCATCTAAATTAATTTAAATTTGTATCTTATTATTAAACCTACAATACTACTGTAGCTGCAGAATCTTTTTATATACAAATCCGAGAGTGCTACACATGAGTTCCAAACAAAAACTCTTCCCTTTAAATGTGAGTACAGAATGTATAAATTAGTGCTGGAAAGGATGAATTATTTCAATGTATGTATTTCACTGATGGTAACACAGACATGTTAAACATTCTTACAGTAAATGTTATGATATGCACATCTCCAATTGAGAATAGAGGTAAAACTGTCAACACTTTTAAGAAGAAAATACAATGTAATTTCTTCTCACACTGAACTTCAGCTTATTCTCTACATAGAGACTGGTCTAAGCCTTAAGTGAGGAAATACTAGTATCATTTAAAGTGAATTTATTAGGACCTATTTTAATTCCCTTTACTTTTCTTGTCAGAAATATAAAGGGTCTTTACAGTACTACCAAATTCCTGGTTATTGGTTAATCAGTCTATGAATCAACATTCCCAAGTCAAATGGTAGCTTCCACCTTTTTCCACTGATTGATTTTATAACTCAAATGAAGCTTTGTCAAATTTTCAAAAAGAGAATTACACTGATTTAAATTCATGTGTACACTACTAAGATTTGAATTTGCACAAGGTACTCTTGATCTGTATTCTTTGTTTGCTGTTCCTTTTGGCAAGTGAGTCTGAAATGTCCTAGCCTCACTGAGGATTTCTGGTTAGGACCTTAGTAAAGCCATTTACTCTCTCCATTTGCCATCTCCTTGTCTCTAAGACAACAAAGGTGAATGAGATGTCCAGACTCTTACAGTGATTGGAATAATATTAAGGTAGACAAGATGAAAGCAGTGTGCAAGCTGAAGAAATCCTGCCATTTTCCAAGCTGCATCAATGTTACATTTCTGTTAGTTGAAACTAATTAAACCGATTTCTTTCATTTTAAAGTGGTAATGCAAGAATAGCAGATCTGGAAAATTTAAACATGAAAACATTAAAGAAATTTAAAAAATCCAATATGAAAAAATTACAGCATATTCCATTTTTCCAAGGAACATATTTACATCAATTTTCATAAAAATCCCCTTTCCTATTATAGTGATTACTAGAACCACAACTTTCATTGCAACTTTATATTGCAGCATGTTTTAAAGTTTATTAATAAACAACAGTCCCTGCTGCTTGATTTATTTAAGTCAACAGCAAATAGATTTGTCATTCCAATCATTTAGGAATTTATTTACCATGTGATGCTAGTCTTTAAGAAGGATACATAGTAGTACAATTCAGATACATTGAGGCTTTCTGAGAAATATTTGTGATGCTTCAAAACATAATGTCATTTGGTGTGGCAGTCAGCCTTGACATGAAAACTGCTTATAGTATTATGTTGCCATGTTTATTCTTGGTTTAACTCTTAACAAAGTAATGCAATTCTCCTGTCTTTGCTGACATATAATTTGGTTTTGGTATCGTACTAATCTTCCTTTGCAGACACCTGCTGCATAATCCCACTTTTGTCAAAACACAGAATTCTACTCTTGCAATCAATTCAAATCATTATGGTATCGTACAAGATTGCATCAAAAAAAACCCCAGGAAAACTGAGGAAAAGGAATCAGTTAAACATGATTCCTGCATTCTTACCATTGTCAGTATGGTTTGAATCTTAGATATTTTGTTCCAAAGAACAATCTGAGTACCCTAACTGAAAGATCCATTTCTGTAATCCATGGCATACCAATTTGAATGCTAATTGTTGAGGGATGACTACAAGAAGTATCTGGGGAAACCAGGCAAAATCGATTAGGAAAAATACATTCAAATTTCCACCAGGAGTAAACTTCCTCTCTTTGCATATTTCCCTTTCTAAGTCCTGTGGACATACCAATCAGGAGAAGTTTCATTTGAGCCTCAATATTCTAGGCAGCACCTATGATTTCAATGACACTCATGAATTCACCACTGACTTCAGATGTCTTTGTAACACAAGAATTCTTATACACTTTGAAGTAGGATAATAAATGAAGCAGTTGTAAAAGTTTGATATGAAAAACGTACAACCTTCACTCATACCGCTGAATCCGAAATGTCAAAATGGAATTCTCTTCTGCATGGTGCAATGACAGCATTATGTCAGTTTGTATCCTAACCAAACCTGTATGACTTCTGCTTCCAACCAAGCCTGTACAGCCATGCTCTCACCACAGATACTACGTAAGTCCTCCTACCTGCAAATCTTAGTCACTGTACCTTGAATAGGCTCAGAGTTCTGATTACAGTTTATGCAATCTTCATCAGATCAGTAGCTGAACTGTCTACACGTTGCTGATTATACCCAAGTCAGCTATTAATCAATGTGGGCATTTATTGGAAGCAGGTTATTCTGCTTCATCAGCTAACCTGCCTTGATTGGAACCCGCTCAGGACTATGGTGTTGCATTGGGCTGCACAGGGCCACTGTACTACCCGTGAGTAGTAGCAAGTGATATCTGGCTTCCCTACTGTGTACTCCACCCAGGTGGGCTTCAGTGCCATTCGGGTGCACATCCCAACACGCTTTCTTTCTACACTCTGATGGTTTCACTCTGCTTTTTAGGAAAGTTTGATTGCGGATACAGTCATTGCTATTTAAGACTCGGCTACTAGAGTTGTATTCTTTTCCCTTCTTCTCACTTCATAAATGTAGTGATTTCAGCATAAAAGCAAGAACCATAATGATCCTCAAAAGATAAAGCAAACAACTCTAATTATCTGTGAAACAATGCATTTTCTGCATGGAGTATGGAAATACTCTGGAAAAAGACATTACCTATGCATCTCCCTGGGGACTCTAATGTTTCTCTTCCTCTATTTCCTTAACAATACTGACATTTCAATTTTGAAAGTCAAACTAAAAGTTCCTCTTCCCTTTGTAAGCTAAAAAATGTAATTTAATATTTTGTCACTTTCACTAACCTTGCTTTTTATGCAGTAACAGTAGTAGTTTTATGCACTATAAGCATTATTAAAAAAAATGAGATAAAGTAGTTGCTTCCGGTGCTGTTCTTTAAAAATGAAATAAAAACCTTTTAAAGAATTAATTCTTTTAAATCCAAAAACATTAATAAATTCTACATACAAATTTACAATGACAACTTGTCTAAATTTAGGTACAACCCAGAAAGGTCAGTTGCATAACTAGACCTTCACACAATTCAGGGATGTTTAGAGCTTGTTACTCTTTCTGCATACCTAATGTATGTGTTTTTTCTTTTCTTTCTTGGTAGAATAAAAAGACCTCTTCCCAGTGACTTCACAGTGATACAGCAGTATATAATGACTCTGGTTTATGATGATCTCCTGTGTCAGTTTGTCCTACTATTGCAAATTGGAACTGAGTATCTCTGCATATGTACATATGTTTTATCAAGGGCAGTTTTTTTCCTGGCCTTTTCAATGTTTCCTACCAAAACTCAGGCTCAGGATTTTGCATTTCCCCTGCACTTGTGTGTAATAAATAAGCATCCATCTTTCTGCTCCCCCTTTCCTCTGTTCCCTGCCCACTCCGCACTACTTCTCAAATTAATACCCTTAAGAAACTGTGTTGAAGTAAAGTAACTGTGTAACATACATTGCCAATAAACTAACTCTGAATCTCCCCTTTTCCCTTTTTCAGTTTCAAAACAAGGTTTCAGTATTTTCAAACTCACAAGGACTTTGGTTCAGATCCCAAGGTCCTCTACAGGTAGTGGTAAGAAAGGTACCCTCTCTTTTGGGAACATTGATAATCAGTAAATTCAGAATAGCTTTCATTTGTTGTCCTGGTTTTTTAAAATTACATGTGGGGAAAATTTGGGATGCAAATATTGAGACAGTAGTGGTAGGTGAGCTCTACAGGCTCAGAGCTGCACAGTAGGTGTCTGAACAGCCCCCCGTAATGAACCAATATTCTTAAACATTTCTGTCTTTCTGCATAGGACAACTTTGTTATTTCCTACAGACATACACTTTGAAAATATTGAACTAACACAAAAAAAATTACAGTGCGAATTTGTCAAAGAAGCTATGGAGTTGGAAGAGAAACTGACTGAAAATAGGCACAATCCTAGTCTGCTGGAATAACATACATCATCCTTCCGACTCTGAACGTATATTCTGAACTGAAGTGGAATCTATAACAGTAATTTTAAATATGTGAAGTCATATTTAGACCTCACTTTAGGTTACATAATTAGGAGTTAAGACAACAAAATAAAAAAGCAATAAACCAAATAATTTTAAAGTAATCGCAAGATAATTTTGGTGGTCAAACACTTTGCACTTCTAACCACTCAAACCCCACAGTGATAGCTTTAAAATATTCTTTGTGAAGGACTGAGTTACTGTTTCTCACACCAAACAGAAAAGTGAGAAAATACTGAGATGAGTGAACTGGAGTGAATTTGTTTTAATTACGAAGGTAAAGGGGGCTGGTAAAGGGCTCTAGCAAGTATATGCTCAGACTCCTTTCTGTTTGAAAGGTGAAGGAAAATTCAATAACCAAACAGATATGGAGCAAAATTTTCATGATTTCCAAAGCAAGTGCATGCCAAACCATTGAATTTAAATAGAGATTCTTTCCAATAGATCTTTGGCCTGTATTTCACTGGCTCAAATTTCACTTTTTAAATGTAATTTAGGTATTTCCAAATCTGTGTCTTACTGGAAATCAGTTGGATTTTAACTCATGAGATTATCTGAAAGCCCATCTTTCATTTTATGACAGCCTATTCTCTCAGTGGACTAGTGAATCACATAGTAACTTTAAAAAATCTTA
Organism: Platysteira castanea; assembly: GCA_013397175.1. NCBI lineage: Eukaryota > Metazoa > Chordata > Aves > Passeriformes > Platysteira > Platysteira castanea. Next base: position 3,112,981 of record VYXC01002065.1, read on the forward strand.
TTATCCTCTGCTTCTCTTAAATATTACAAATATTTATAGATCTATTTACATCAAAATGGATTTAAATCAATAACAAAAGAAGTTCAGCAATCCTCTCCACAGCAAAATGTAAGTTTAACCTAAAATAAAGATGGTATTTATTCAGATGGCATTTAAAAACAACTGTAGCACATATACATAAATGTACTATATAGGTAAAGGGGAGTTTGTTTTTCCACAATTTCTTGTTTTCTTGTCTGCTATTTCCCCCATTTTGATAAACTCCTATGTAGTATTTGTATTGTCAGACTGAATCAGGGAACAACGTACAACAACCCCCAAAGCTATGTTGAGACTTTCAGTCCAGCTCAAATTTAAATAAGCACCTTAAAGTTTTGAGTGTTACAGTTTTCATTACTTGTATCACTCTGAAGTCCCCGCAAATGGTTCCAGTTATAAAGTCAATATTTTCAAAGAGCAACAAATGCTATTTTTGAAACAGGAAATGTAAAGTGTACTGATCAATAACCCTTTCTGCAGTAACATGAGGAATAAACAATAAATTTCATCACATTTCTCTTATGATGGTTGCATGGCCTTTTAAAAACAAAGAAATGGCAGAAAAATGTGATCTCACTGTTTTAACCTTTGATTACTAAAATCAATTTTCCCTTTATCATGGGAAATAGTTATTATCCTTATAGACCCATAGAGGTACTTGTATGTTCTGACAGTGGGAAAAAAAATTGAAAAGGAAAACAAAATTATGGAGAAATTTTAGAGTAGACCCAGGATGTGGATCTCCATCACATCCTGAGGGTTTTTTTTAACTTTGTATTTTTATTTTTCTGCCTATTCCATTGATTAGTATTTTATACTTTTTGGAAAGAAGATGTAAAGTGAAATCCCCAACTACTAGAGAGGAAGATGCAGTTTAAACAACTCATTCAGCTTTGCAACACCTCCCACAACAGTGACCTCAAATAGGCTTGCAGTATCACTGGCCTAGCACAGACTCAAAGACTGCTTCCTCCTGATTTCTGTATCACAAACACGTTTTCAGATTTATCCTGTTCAAAGTCAGATCTTATCTGACTTGACAAAATGAACAGAACTGGACATATTTGAAAGCATCTGCATATAGAGCTTATTTCAACAAAAATAAATGATGGTAAGTAAACACAAAGCAGTCTGAGGCCCTGAGTCAACACTACATTATTCCACTGGGGTAGGTGTAGTGCAAAACAAGACTAGTGCAGGGTTGAGGGAAGGTTCATTACTGCTGCTGTTATAATTCTCTCGCATTCCCCTGACAAACTACACTGCTGTAACGAGAGGTTCCACCCGCTTTCCACGATGCCTTCTTTCACTCTGTTTAATACCCATGATCACTCTTTTTCTATGCAGTGGAGAAAATCCAGCATATCTCCACCTGTTGGAAATATCCTTTAACTTCAAGGGCTGCTGGTGGTGCCTGTAGACACGTGTAACCCATTTCACAACTGGACAAAACTGAAAGAAAGTTTTAATTTTCCAAGGTCATACAACCTGTCAGTAGCACAGGTAGATTTCTCAGTTTCCAGCCCTCTGCTCTAAGCAGGAAGCTTTCTTGCTCTTTTCTGTGCAGTTACAACCCTGGAAACTATTTTCCCAACAGGCACAGCATAGGGAACCACAGCATGGCTTTATTTATCCTGCCTCCACAGCAATATTTAATTTCTAAGCTCAAAGAACTCTCTCATGAGGTAAAAAAAGTAATTTGTTCTCCAGGTTAAATTTATTCCTGGTTTTTCTGATGAGCCAAGACTCTAGCAATTACTGTGACAGATGGACTGATGATTTTTATGATGTGGAAACTTGTCCACAGGAATGAAACTGAAATCTCCAAACCCATTTCTCATAGTGGCCTTTAGACAGTTGTCAGGTAATAATTGTCACTGTGGACGAAGTTTGAACTAGTGAATGACTCCAGTAGCTTGTTACTGCAACACTCCTTAGCAGAGTGACACTTTCTGACAAATTTTTGTCATTTATTCTGAATATTTTTGAACCAGATAGGGAACCAATACATGGATTTAAATTTCTCTCAGCGCTCAGAAGAATTGTGTTTGGAGTTTTAGTGCTCTATCATTTTGGAAGGACTGTTTCAAGGTGATTTTCAGAGAGCAGAATGAGATGTTTGAGAGGGTGTTTACGTATATTGGAAACAATAACGTGTCTCACAGAAATGACCATTCCAAACAAGAAAGTTGTGTGAACTTGGTTAGGAACCAACTGGATTTTCATGGCATAGCCAGAAGCATCCCTCCCGCCTTGTATTTAGGCAGTAAGTGCTGCAGCCAGTGTTACTGGTGAGTGGCAGCCTCTGAGGCAGACATTAGGCACAGCTCCAGTTTGGAGGGTCATGGGCCATCACAACCTCCCCATGCCCAGTGACTGAATGCCCTGGCCAAAATCCTTCGGCACAAATCCATTAAAAATAGTCAATACTTGTCTGGTCTCCTGGTTCCAGTCTTCACCATTAATCCAAAAAACCCACACAGAAACTGAATTTTGATACTTTGGGAACATTTTCTGTGACTTAGAGACTGAGATTCAGAACTTGCAGGCATGGAAAGGAGGGAGACATCTTTCCTTTGTTCACAGATGTCTCTCTGTAGCTCTGCTTGTAATCAAAACAGCAGGAAAATTTTAACACTAGTGACTTAAAGATGTTTTCTTACTGAGAACTGATTTTTTTTCTTCTGTAAAGACATAGTAAAGAAAATACTTCTACTTAACTGAACTGAATTAAGATTTCTGTCCATTTTATGAGCTACGAATATACAGTTTAATTTTCATGTGTGCAGACTGTGAAGAAAAGGAGATCTGTAGCACAAGAAAGCACATTATCTCTGAAAATCAAACCATATTAAAAAAAATGAAACACTTCTCAAATGACAGAGCAGAATAAACACCTTTATTTTTCTCTTCTAAAAATTTTATTCTATTCTACTTAATGATAGTAGTTATTGTTCTTAATATAACTGAGAAGATTATTTTACTGACAAAGCAAAGCAAATAGAATTAAGTGACTTGCTCAGCTGAAGAGAATTAGTCAGCAGCACAACTGCAAAAAGCCCAGCAGCTCTAACCTGAAGCGCACCCCATCTTAACCTGAAAGGCTTCTGTAACTTTTCATAATTAAACACTTGAACTGTAGAGGTTTTATGTCTTTACAGGTTAAGATTCTCCTGCAAGCATCTCTCTGAGCTTTCAGAAGTTTCATCTTCCTAGCAATTTTAATTAATAGTGTTCAAAATAGAAGACTCCTCATTAAAGAAATGAAAGCACATAAGTGAGTTTATAGGAATGTTTGTGCTTATTAGGGTCAGAGATTCAGGCACGCAAGATAGCATGAGAGTTGAGACTGAAAGGCAGCATCATTTTTCTTTCATTAACACTAACAGTTATATGACTGGATCATTTACTTGAAGCAACACTTCAGTCAGGATTAAACAGAAATTATAGGAAACTGTTCCAGTTAAGACTTTCTAATTTGTTAATTGAAAGTGATAAAGAAAATCCACAATTAACTTCTATCATTTCCAAAAGATCCTTAAATAATTTAAAGGCCTCAGGAGGCTGATTCACAAGCAGGGACAATCTGCATTGAACACTGCATTTAAGTTGTAGACAGTTAATCAACACAGTTTATGCTGATTGTGTTTTCCCCTATAACTATAAAATACTGCAGATCTGGAGCAGCACATTTCAGAAGCAGCACAACCCTGCCAAGCATAACATGTATGTAGTTGGATGCACCTGGGCTGCATCCTGTCGCCCACTGTGACGTGTGTTCCTGCTGGTGAGTCAAGGTCTCCAAGCTTATTTTTAGAGAGGTCTAAGAGTTAAAAGAAGTGCTTGAATTGCTAAAGATGTTCAGGGAGTGAAGGCTACAGCACTTACATAGCTGATTCTCACTGAAATCAACAATAACAAGATGCTTCAATTCCCGTCAGTATGAACAGTGGCACCCAAGCCAGCCCTTGTGATGACCAATTTAATCTCCTAGATTGCTTAGTGCTCTGTGCCTCTGAATGCATAAATTTCTGTATAAGTACGCCTTAAAAATCCCTCCTCCAAACAAAAACCCACAGTATTCACTTTTTAAAACGCCACAATATGATTTTAGGGAGCTACTTCACTAAGAATTATTTTAACCAGGTGTGTTGTATTTTCAAAAGATAGGGGGTTTTTTGTGACCATAAGGTTGGTTTGTTTTCATTGACATTAAATAGCCTGAACCTCAGTATTGCTTATTTTTATGTTCAAGAGTCCACAGAAAGAATTGTGTACTTATTCCCCTCCACTGTCTTTAAGCAACGCTTTTTAGTAGTAGTACTTCATTATATACAAGCTTGGTCTCTGTGGTTGGACTGTGTAAAATGCAGATCAGTCCAGAAGCTGATCTGAAGTTGTTAAAATAAGAAGTACAAAGATGCTCCAATTCTGGGTTTAAATATTAAAGTATTTACATCCATTAAACCCAAACAGACTATTTTCCCATTTTGTAATTAGTATTTGAAATTTCTATTTAAAAAAAAGGTAAACAAAGAGAACTAAACAGTAGAAGTTATTTCTAAATTCAAGAAAGGTGGTTGGTGTTTATGTGGGGCAAATTGAAGACTCAATTTCAAAATATCATTGCTTTTTTACTTGTTTGATAGGTCCCATTTTCAGGTTGCCAGGCACTTCAGAAAACACAAAATATGGCAAGATGTGTTTTGGGAGGTATAATTCCCATATTAAACACACGGGATTGAACAGGGGACGCTGAGAACTCCTGTACAACGCGAATTTCAATAGAGATGACGAGCCTCCCTGGAAGGCAGCCACACACAAGTACAGTTATATGCATCACTTTGACAACAAGCTCGCTCCCAGCAGGTTACTGGGAAAGAAAAGGCTGTGCAGATATTAATAATGAGAGAGTGAGTACCAGAGAGACTCACCATTCACACCTTCAACTGCAGTTACCTTAACTTCCTCATGGGGTCTGTGAAAAGCGATCAGCATCTCCTCAGTGGTCCCTTGATGACTTAAGGAGAGATCCCAGGGATCCCTAAAACTAAGCGGGGGTACCACAGGCAGCAGTGCTTAGGGCTGCAGACATACACCAGTCCAGCTGCAGAGACCACAGGAGTGTGGTGACCCTTCTGTGCCTACAGGGAGGCTGTGAAGACTCAGCCACACACTGGAAGCAACATCACACATCGTTAAAATTTTGGACGTTACAGTCTCCTTACCCATATGCCTGCATCCATTTCAGCACACTTATTCCTGCAGCTCTTAAAAGTTACACAACGCTCAGTTACCCCTGAATACCTATGACAATAGCACACTGTTTTCTTCAAGATTGCTCTAGAGACTCGTGCCAGTGTTACCTTCTGTCCCTAATCCCCATCCATAAGAAAGTAGAGGTGGTTCCAAAACCTGCTGTCATTAATCTGATTCATCAAATATCTTGAAATGAAACCCAGCCATTAGTTCCTTCCCTTCAGGTAGTCAAAAAAAAAAACAACCCACCCAACCAAAAACCAAGCACACGATCAGAGACTTATTAAAAAAGCAAATACCTATAGAGCAAAAACAAAAAATCAAAAAAGCCAAAAAAACCAACAATTTCAGGACAGCCCTTTAACAAAAAGTATACTGGCAACTAGAGTGCCAGAAAGATTTCATTGAAGACAAGGAAGTTAATTTTGGGTAAAACCAAAGCATTTTTTAGAGGTGAATGCAATGAAGTTCTCAGTGCAAAGCTTGGGAACATTTTGTGTTACACAATGTTGAATCAAAGTCTCATGTTTTTAAAAAGAGTGCTACATCCATGAGCTGTGATTTCCTTTCACTGCCTATAATCTTCTATTTGTAGACATAAGAGTTAGTAATGACAGGGGCCAGAACATGAATACTCCACATCCATTCCCATATGGTGCTCTCAAAAGAAAACCTACTACTCCAAAATTCTCTTTCTGCTCCTGTCTTCAATGGTACAGATTTTCAGCTGTTGCACATTGACATAGCCCTCTTAGTATCAATTCATATGAACCGATAACTCAATCAAAAAACTAATTACACTTATCCTAAAATGGGAGTACATTGTTCTAGATCTCCAAATCTCCCAGGAGTTGACAGGCCACCATAAAAGCAAGGGTTATAAACTTGAATTTATTATAGACAAATAAAGCTTTGGCCTATGAATTCTCTGCCTATTAAGTTAATGAGCCCTGACAAAACAATCATCTGAGGAGCAGCTGACAAATTATCTGGAGCAGCTATTTGAAAGGCGTTGGCTGGCTTACAAACATTTCAGTTGGGAGAACATGGCATCATGTTCCTCTTCCTCTGGAAGAGTCATTTGTCAAACTACATTTCTTGCAGATCAACAGCAGATTTCCAATATTGGAGCACTGAGATACAACAATATCTGCAATTACCAAAACAAGCAAATAATCCCTGTCATTTCCTCCCCAAACTTGAGGCTCACAAATACTGATGAAGAACTCTTTCTAGGAAGTCTGCATGAAGACAGAAAGATACCTTTTTATTTTTGACTGGAGTTCACTGAAGGGTTTAATGTGGAGGAAAAGAGCTTTGAGAAATTCAGATGAGTAGAAGGGGACCTTTTAAAATACCTGGTCAATATTTGAAAGATTTTTTTTTTTTAGTACAACTTCCAATAGAGGTAGTGGTATCCCAGCTGTGGATTTAAACCAGGGTTTTTTACTGGATTAATTCTTCAAAAATTTCAACACAATACAGCCCTGAAACACATTGCCTTTGGGAAATTTAGGGCTGTGTATATTAAATGCTCTTGCAAGTACAGCCACTTGGATTAGGGTAAAAATGAGATCAGTACTTTTCTAAAATCTGTTCTCCCACTGTGAATACTGAGTCCATTTGGAAATTGAATCATGCTCTGTTGTAAAGCTGTCACTTTCCTCACCAAAAGCATTTGTTGAAGTATTATTTCAAATGTCTTCCTTCACACTCAACTATTCAGAGTCCTGTGGAAAAGATGACAGTACTGAGAACATGGAAAACTGTCATATTTTCCATCTGAATGTTATTTCACAGTGTGAAGGAAGTACAAATTATAGTAATCAGTTGCCTCTGCAACAACATGTAGTGGAGTATGGAGCAGAGCATTTAACCACGAGTTGTGTCTTTTCTCATATTTTATGTTCTTTTTGCAGTTTTTGTTGGGCAATTGATTTAAACAAACTGATTAAATATACAGGGACTAGAGCTGAATATTACATTAAAGTAGACTGAAGATAAATGAAACCTTGTTCCTAAAGAGAATTGTTAACTCACGCTCAGTAGAAGAATACCCAGCTTTCCAAGTCCTGATGTCATGTCATCAAATAGCTGATGACCAAATATTCAATCAACAATAAAGCAAAAGAACGGACAGAATTATACATTCAAGTGATGAAATGGCCTAGTTTTACGAGATCTCCAGGGCTCTACTGATTATTGACTTCTAAGTATGTGGTTGCAGGAAGCAGTCTTAGCATAATCCTTTTCCCCCAATCTCCCTTCATAGAAGTCATGTCTACAGAGATCAACCATTTAGCAATGAATTACCTCTCTTTGTGGTTAGCAAGGCACTCAACTCTGTGGCCCCAACATCCCCTAGAGGCCCTCATTCAACTTGAAATAGAAAGCTGGAACCTTCCTTTCCAAGGAGACCATTATAAGAGTCTTTCTGTAATGACCTCTGCCATTGTCTCATTCTAAAGCCTCAGAAGCACTGTCATGCACAGATAAATTACCCATATTTACACTGTACCTAAAGAACCAGAGTAATTTTACTACTTTTTGCCCAGTTTTTCCATTTAAGGTAATACTTGCAGGGAAATCAAAACATTATGGGTAGATCTGTTAGTGCCTGGCACTCTTGTGCAGATATTTACACCTTCATAAAACATTGTACCAATCAAGGTGTTTCACAGGAACTTGCACTGGGCTGAACAGCTTGACTAATCACTTTGACCACTTTGATTAAGCATCTTTTTACAAATTCTAGAAGCTACACAGTTTTCATTCTAATAAACCGACATCTTGTGCATGGTTTTGCCACATCTGTAACATTCTTTGCTAGGATTTGTCTTCTTGCTCTTTTTAATGGAGCTTTCTATTTCATAGCATTGCAGTGTCTTTCACACCTGTCTTCCTAATCCCTGGGGTTTCTTTCCTGTTAGTGTATCTTACATTAATTTATCATTTTACTTTCCACTTACACACTTCTGCTCTTCTCTTCCCACATTACTCTTTGCTTTGAAAAATGTTTTCTGTAGAAAATATCAAAGCTCCAAATATAATTATTCTTCCTCTATTCTAGAAGATGATAGATTTTTTCCTAACAAATGAAGCACTCTTGAAAAATTGTGCCTAACTCTTCCTCTATCTCCCAAATATTTGCTTGTAAATGGTTTACTACTATTCTTGTAGTCTAGAGAAGAATAGCTGGGTTATACTAGCATACAGTTTTGGATAGTCTGCTTTCCTTCATCAAATATTTATCAGGAGGCAATCACTGACAATGTTTTACAGAAAGATTTTCCATTATTTCAGTTATGGAAATGTTCATCATTTTAGGCTTTCCTAACTGTTCCCTCAGAGCACAGCTAGCCTAGGGAATGCTAAATTTTAGATGCATTCTTAACCATGATTGGGTGAGGGAGGTGATTATTTTTTGCTCTATTTCTTCTGAATGGCTTCGGCAGCTGCCCTATAAACCCAAAGATGCTCAGTGAACTAAGTATGCACAACAAAGGAATAAAGTGACTGAATCAAAACAAATTATTACAGCTTTCAGTGAAGTCCTGGTCACTTTCCATACTCAAAGAGAAACAAACACTGAATTCAGTTGCAAAATGTGGCACATATTATGTAACCTATTTTAGAGCACCATTCCAATGGATCAAAACATTGCCTGAGTTCATCACTGGATTTTGGATGACCAAAATTATATACCACGGTAGCATGTATCTTCCGGTGGTGCAGATGTGAAAGCATGGTTAAAAATAAGCACAAGCTGTAGTAAAAGAAGATCTATGGTGAAGATGCAAACTATGAGATAAATCCAGTGATGTTCATGCACTCTAACAAAGGAGGTGAGGAAGAAGCGCATGCAGTACCTGGTGATCTCAGAGTCAGGGAGCAGGCCTACGTGGTAGTGGGGGTAGGGAGCTGTAAGAAGGAAGCTTTTGTCACACTCGACAGGGGAATAGTGCCTAGGAGAAGGTGGTTTATCACACAGTTTGTTCACAGTGCTGTAAACAGGTTCAGGAGGCCTGGTGATACAGAGACAAGAGTAAAAGGTCAGGTGCATATTAGTTGGCTGAGAATATAGAGAAAACACAGCAATCATTTTAAAAGCATGCATAGCAAATCTGTCAAGACCTTTTCAGTGCGCCTTTTCCAACAAGTAAAGTGTGCTGTTAAAGGAATTGTTAGAGTTTGGTAACAGTTGTATGGCATTCAAATAGCTGAATATAAAGATATACACAATACAAGTGGACCATAAAACTATTCTATGGGAAGTGTGGCACTGAAAGTGAATATCTTGTCTCTGAAGTTGAAAAAGTGAGGCATTTTCCCCCATACTCTGCTTTCTTTTATTTTTTTTTAATCTAACATTACTTCTACACAGCTTTCTGTATCTTAATTTTGAGTACAGCATAGAAGTAAATATGTTTGTTACCTGAAAAAGGTATTTTTACCCATTTTTACCCATTAATTTATAATATAGATGAAGTATATATTACTTGCTAATACAGAAGCCTGAAAATATCGCCAGCTGAGACTTTGCAAGTAGAGCTACTGTCAAATTGACCCCTATATATTTTTATATCTTATAAGAACACTGATGGTAATAAACTCTGTAAGCAATTTATCTCATTGGCAGGCAATTCGTTGCGTTTCAAGAGTTCTTTGCACTCTTTCCAGATTCAGCCTTGAAAATCTGATTACGCAGACCACATCTGAAACAGTTAACCTCATTGCCAAGGCTGCTGCAATTGCACTTGCAGTGCTGCTCCAAGTAAGAAACAGCAACCTGTGAAGTTAGATACAAAGAGTAAGATCTTAAAACTAAAATTTCCCTCCTGATGCCTAGACCACCTGCCTGGGGAGGCAATACTTACCACAGCCCTCCCAGGAGCCGTCTGGGAGAGGGGAGAAGGGAATGAAGCCTTTTGTACCAACCAGCCAGGGATCCGCAGGAGACAAACAGCAGCAGTTTACAAAACAAACCCACACCACATCCTCAGTACATCTCCCACCTTGTAACTTCCCTGCCTTGGCCCCAGGACCTACCTCGGGGCCCACTGTCAAAGTGAAACCTGTCTCATTGTTTCCTGACATTTCTGCTCTAAAGAGTGTCAAGGGTCAATTGCTATCATATCCACGCTTCTGCCAGAAGATCCAGGGTATGCACTGCCTTTAATCACCGTCATACAATATTAGCTAGATGGAAATCTTATTTCAGAAGCCTGAAAATATCAAGAGGCCAAGAAGTTAATGAACTTCTTTTGTTCTCCTGGCTGCTCTATGCCTCACATAGGTGTGGGTTTTGCTGTGACTTTCACAGGTACCAGAATTTATCACAGTTGTGGATGTGCTGGCAGATACAGAGAACCTAATTTCCTTTGTTAGCTTCTGGGTTTGTCCTTCGGGGGATAAGGAGTAGCTGCTTTACTTAAAAATTGGTCTCACTCAATGCTAATAACATTATTAATAGCAATCTGACACGTGATTTGAGAACTCTCTGTGCCTGAATTTCCCAGGGAAAACTTTACAGTTAAAAAAACGGCAATTTAAGATAGCAAATAACAAAATAGCAAAGCTGTCACTCATTTGGTTATAAAGTATTGCATCAAGCACTTAGTAAAATCCCTTTAAAAACATTTAAGGTAGAAATCGTTTTTTATCAGTATATTTCACTTTTTCAGAGGGCTGGATTTAATAATTTATTTACTAAATCAATTTTTGCTTTCAATTAAAAAAAATGCAGAGAAAAAATATTCTATTCGACTTTTGTCCAATAATGCCTTTTATTCCCTTAGAAACCACTTTTGCTTTTACGCAATATATGAAAGAATAAGTACAAATATCAAATATAAATGATACCTACTAAGAAAATTGAAGAAATATTGCCTCACTGCAGGAAGATGAATAAAACCTGTAGATTTCTCCATGGCTTAAACACTAACCAGTCCATAAAAAATTTGTTAGTGTCCTACATTCAAGTTAATTGTCTTCTCCGAGTCGTAGGCGACATCAGTGTTGCTACCCCTTGGATATATTGTGAATGCTCAAACTACACTGAGTCATCAGTCGGTGACCATCCAACCTCATGCTGAGACACAAATTATGCCACAGAGATGGGTAGATATAAGGAATTTCTTTGTTAATTGAGAGTTACAAGCTGCTTCCAAAAGCAGAAGGAAGTTAAACATTCAACATCTACCTAGTTATTGAGACCAAATTGAACCTTCAAGTATAAACACAGAGTCCTAACAAATTGTCTTATAAGGCCCAGCAAATTTTAAAACATTTAGCAAATGTTAGCATATTTTAAAACATTTTTGAAACATTTTTCACTCCATTCAGTCTTGCTGGGTGGTAAGATAACAGGAAACTGGAACAAGTCTGGGTATAAAGTCCTGATATTATAGAAGTGATACTGTGACCTAGTTAACATCATACCCTCTGTATTTGAGCTGCAGAGAGGTCTTAAGGTTAAGAAAAGGAATTCATACTTCTTATCCTTTTAAAACTCAGACTCTTTGGTTAGAAGAGGATTCAGGATTCAGCTAATTCCAGTTATGAGTGCACTTCTTGTAAGGCCTTGGAAATGGTCTGAGATCACCAAAGCCACCTGATTCCCATCAGATATCACTCTCTTCAAGGTCGTTGAGAACATGGACTGCACTGGTCCTTTAGATGCCTCTATCCTATTCAGATGCATAGGCTAATGACTGCCAGGTGCATAGCTGGGCTCTGACTGCGTGTTTTATTGGCACAGAAAAGCAGGAATTTGGGAAAAAAAGCAGTACATAACATCCAGTGTTCAGGATAAGCATGAACTTAATTCATATTTACTAAACCAAATCGAGAGAGAAAATGAGTAGTGTAAAAATATTTGAAAGTTGGGATAAAAGACATAAAGTAAAAGAATGATTAAAATTACATGGAGCAGATCACTGTCCTGCTCGTACAAACTGTGTTCCGTTTAGGCCATTAATCACAAAAGTAATATGAGATACTTGCTGCAACAGCCTGTCTTCAAATATCCTCCTGATTGTTCACCTTCTCTATGGCAAACTAGTACTTAACTACAATAGTACCCACCTATTCTGGAAGAAAACAATCACCTATTTTTAAAAAAGAAGATTATGAAGACCATCCAGCTTTATTAAATAATTGTTCTAATGCAGCACTTTCTCATGTCATTTATATTTCCCTCACAGAAAGAAGAAAGAACTTCTTCCCAAAGGGATCAGCCCACCTGATAAATCCTGTCTCACACATCTTCTCCAGTGCTATGACAGAGACAGATTGTGCTTTCTCAAAGCATGGGATAATGAGAATGCTATTTCGAAAGAGTTTTTAATGTGCCATCCTGAAAAGATACAGCCAAGGTCACCTCAACTTTTCTTGCAAAAATAATTAAGAGCCAGACTGAACATAAACATTTAAGCCTTACATTATGATGCACTAATTCTTCACATGAATTTAAAAATATGTAGCAAGCCATTTAGCATGTTTTAAGAAAAGTGTAAAGGCTAGATATATTTATTTAAGGATTGATTCACTGCAGTTTATGTGCAATTGCATCACTTTCAGATACAGAAGGTACAGCTTCAGAGGTTTTATTTAAAAATAAATGCCAGAGAAGTTTTTGCAACTTTATTTGAGGAAGAACAAAGGACTATATTATGAAATTTCTTTTGTCCATTATCTTCATTTTTGTTAATATCTTTGCATAAAAAATCCCCTTAAAATGCCAAATGTGTGAATATTACCGTATACATCTTCAATAACTGCACTATTTCTTTCAAAGAGTAATTACGTAATGTGGATCTACTCTGAAAAATAACTTCTGCTGTAACTTCTTAGTCAGATATGCTCCCCTTCTGTCTTTAAATTGTTTATTTAGTGACAAACATCACAGTTCTCTTTGTCGGAGAGCTAAAAACCAAAGTTTTGTGATAAATGAGAGCAGCTACTACTAGGGCTGGATGGACAGCAACAGTTACATTAGCCTGAGAATCAGGCACACAAGAGTAAAGGAAAGGCAACAGAAAATGTAAGTAGCAAACGTAAGTAGCAGCATAGTGTGGCTTGAAAATGCCTCAGTAGATCAACTCACAGGACAGAGAATCAAGTCACTTAATGCCAAAGGTAAGCTTTAAAATGGTAACGTGAACAGCAGAGAGTCACTCTTCCAGCAAGAAAATAAAAAAATAAAAAAATTGAAATCTGGAATTGTTATTCAATACAGCTGTAACAGCAGTGAGGCACAATTCTCACAGAAAGGTAGAACTAATTGGTGGAAAAGAACAGTAACAGTGAGAGGTAGAAAATTGATCTAACACTAGTTTTATTTATTTATTTCATAACAGATTGTGTAAAGAGAGCAAATCTTCCTTGTTGTTTGCAGTCCTAATTATTTTTTGTTTAGCTCATCATTGTTTTGATGTTTCAGGCTGACTTAATTGAGGAAGAGAAGTTATAAGAAAACGGCATTATTAAAAGCCATTCTCTCTTCAGCATCATGCAGGTTCCTCAATTTAAAATTAACATTTTTTTTTTAGTTGCAGAATCCTGTTTGGTAGGGTTCAATTGCCAACACATAGCACATTAAATGTTAACAGTTTCTGGTTTTAAAACATTTCAAAACCTTTTATGATATGGCAAGAAACCAGCTCAGCTCTCACAGCATATTAAGTATGCAGGGCTATAGCCAGGAAACAATCTGAGAGAAAATAAATTTGATCTGAGAGAAAATAAATCTCCTACTGCTACAAGTTTACAACTTTTTTTTTTTTTTTTAGTAGCTATTTTTAATTGTATCCAAGTTCCATAAAGACATCTAATACATTAGTTTTGCTAATATAATGTTGTTGGGAAGTAGACAAGGATCTTTTCAGAAAGTATTTCACTATTAAATAAAAATCAATGGTAATTTAATACGAATAAACTCTTCCACTTCTAATAACCAGAGACTTTTATATATATATGTCCTTTGACTGAGTTTCTTATCGTTATAACCTTCTAGAAGAATCACATAACTTACTGTTCAACAGGGTAATTAGAATTTAAAGTTGATTTTATTTCAAAGGTTGTGTCCTGTCAGTTTAAATGAGACCAAATGACTCATAGGACGTGTTTATTTCAACTAAATGAAAGACAGTATGAAGAGCTTGAAGAAAATACCTGAAGTTCTGTACCTTACTTCTTCCCAGAAATCCTAAAATTAATAATTTCTCAGCTTTTCCATTATTAACTGCTGTTTTCATATGCCTTAAAGGTTTCTTTAACTGCAAAACAAGTGCTTTTTTAGCACAGTCATGAGGATTAAGGATTGCCTTGTTCCTCCTAACAATACTATTTTAACATTTTAATCGAGTTTTCAAATGAAATGGCCTACAAGAAGGCGTAAGTATAATTTAGAACTTTTAATATTCTACACCCAATTGTACTCTCATTATTCTTAACCATTAGAAATTAGGAAATGAAATGACTGCTTAATTTGAAAAAAAAAAATCAGTAATGATTTTCTGTTGCAGTAATGGAAAAGAAGGCTGTTTCACATAGGAATGGAGAGACTGTAAGACCAAAGGCCTGAGTACCCTGCAGTGACTGTTTAGGAAAAAGGGATCAGCAAAGAATGGCCCTTCCCTGCTCAGCTGCTGAAAATCAGCAAGGACCACACAGACTAGAAATTAAATCCAAGAAGACTGCAGTTAGTAGGCCTGTCCACCATGAATCAGCAGTTATTCTCATCCATATTTAAACATTTTTATATTCTTAGGCTTCACAACCCCTGGTGGCACTGAGCCCCACAGACTGATTGTGACATACTCAAAAAGTTCTACCTTTGTGTACTCTAAGCCTGTTACTTGGTTGCACTTTGATAACATTTAAAAAACCTTCTATTTGCCATATTTTAAATTTGGCAATGCATTGTAAACTCCCTGTATCTGTGTTGTAAGAAAGTGGTAATAGTCCTAGCCTGTTGCCTTCTCTGTGCCATGGGTACTTTTGTACATCTCTGTTCTGTCTCTCTCTGACACCTTTCTTTTTATACTGGATTACTTGTTATTTATCTTTCCCTGGAAGCCATGCTTTGCCCCTGCTCATCTCTGTCACCCTCTCCTGAGGTTTTTTTTATTTGCTTCCACGTAGTATTCAAGACTTGAATGCATCACAGATTCACAGAGAAAACCATTATATTTTGTACTCTTGTCCTTTCCTATCAGATCCCATTTTCATTCTCAATTGCCTTCTTTATTGGTCCTGAGTACTGAGCTGACAATGTCACAGAACTAACCACAGTCACTCCAAGGCGTCTTTCTCAAGTAGCAAGAGCTGTGTGAAGGGTCCATGTCCACGTTATATTTTGTATGCACTTCAGGCTATCCTTACCTCTGTGCATTACTGAATGTTACTTACCATTTTTGTGTGTATTATCACTGCCAATCCTACAATCTCGTTTCAAAAATCTCCATATAAGGACTAAAGCATATTCCAAAATGTAATTAATTTTTTTGTAAGTGTTAAGTACTAAGCAGCTTCCAGTGATTGTATTAGAAATAGTCAAATCCTATTACTTGGGGATCTCTGACAGGCCCATTTAAATATGCAAGAGTAACTCAAGAATAAGAGATTATCTGTGACTTGATAATGACTAAAGTTTTACTTTAACATAAATTATTCTCCCAAGTCAAGACTTATTATACTTAAAATAAATTTGGATAATAAAATGAAATCTGAAAATAGGTAGACAATTATGCATCTGTAAAGCTTAACAATAGTTCAAGATTAAATTTGTGTACTAATTGCATAAAATATAAAATAGTTGCTTTACAAGTTAGCAACTTCAAGCTTCAATCTGAGCAATGTGTTTCACCAAGGGTCCAATTTAAGGTTATGTAGACACACTTCTTTTTTTCCCTCCTTTAACTGAACATTTAATGTGTAACTTGAATAGTCTTCTTTTATTTAACCTTTTTTAAAAAAACTTAATTCCATAGATTGATCAACGACTAAACCAAGAAAGAAATTCTGTTCTGGGATACCATATTGGATTCAATATAATCATCAGGAGGGTTGCCAACTTAACACCTCGAGATGAGAACCCTGCTTGTGAGAGACAGTGAGTAACCAGTCGCAGCAGCAGGCTGGCATCCTCCAGACAGACAGACAATGAACTCACATGACGGACTGCCTGGTGGGATCACACCCACATCATGTACGCCTCAGAAACTTTGGGTGCTTCTCCACTTTTCTAGAGAGAGATGGCCTGAGCCTGATCCTGCCAGCCTCTTATCAGCAACTTTTCCTACCTGCTCTGTATCTCTGCTCCTTGTGCCAGTGTACTTTCACAACTATTGATTATCCCAAAACTCATGTGTCACTCTCTGAGGGATTTGCTGGTTCAGTAGCCTGAAATCCCTTCTCCACTGCTGCTCTACTCCACTGCTTCGTCATGCCTCTTCACCTATTTTTCTATTATGTCCTGTCTTGTCCTGAATTCCCTTTCCAAATCCAAGTTTTCTTACCTGATTAAATATCAGTGTTCCCTTCTTGTGATTTCTATTCTCACATATCAGTGACAAGTTCTCCCTCATTTTCACACCCATTCTCCCCATAATCCCTTGCCAAACACATTCCTCTTATTTCTGCAGTCTCTTCAACGTTAAAATGTGACAGGACTAGGCATTCAGAGCACAGAACAGAATCACTCCTGGCTATGTTTCTGTGTCAGAAAGGGATAGAAGAAATAAGTAGAGAGGAAAACTAGCTTTGGCCTTTTAATGCTGTGCTCAATCATGCAGGCTTTTAAAAATAATCTAGTCAGCATGACAAAATTGTGAGAAGCTTTGATATACTGCAGTGTGAGTATAGAATCTGAAAGAGTTCTACTGCAAAAACATATCAAATACATTTTGGAGGATAAATGAACTGCAGTTTTCCCAAGGACTTGCATTTTTTGGCTTTTAGATAGCTTTTCATAAATGCATTAGAAATACTGTGTGGATTCAGTTTCACTGGCTCCTATAACTTAACACTCTGAATCTATGTATGGAATATGATGGTATTTAAAACACAGTAGCACAGAAATTTCTAACAAAGAACAGAATAGCACATGAACTAAGGCATGTAATTCTCCCTCGATCTTTTAAATGATCAAACTAGTATGCTTAAAAATAAATTCAATTTAATTTAATAATAATAATGGTGGTTAAGTAAAACAACTTTAGCAGCAATAGATATGTTTTACACTAAATTTTAAAGAAAAACAATCATAAAACCTTTGCTATCCCTAGATAAAAAAAGCCCCAGGCAAAAGCTAAGCATGGAAGTATTAACTTGAATATCTAATTGCCAAATTTACAAGCTATTTAATAAGAGGAATAAATAAAAGGCATCATCATTCTTCCCATATTACTGCATAGTTTATTCTCTTTCGGGTAGAGGTAATACACCGAGTTTGGGTTAGGGATGGTGAATGACTGTTGTGAGCTCACAATTACATGTGTTCCTATAACTCTGCCAGTGGGCTTCTACATATCTTTTACTCATCATGCATATGGTAACACTAAATGTGGTGTAAAATTCATTTAAAAGTTCTACCTACAGCAGTCAAAGACCTTTTTTTTGTCTAGGAAACAGGAATGTAAACTCTGCTCCCACAGAAAGATTGACAGGAAATGCTGATAACCCCTTTCAGAAAATGGACACTTTTAAAACATGCAGAATATCTTGTGATCTAAGTCAACTCTAAAGATCCCAAAGGAGCACTTTTCAGGACTCATTGTTAAAAGCTGCAGTTCTTTTGTCCTATTGTTTTGCTTCCTAAAACCATTGTCAGAAAAGTGTTAATGTTCATTTTATAACACACAAACCATAATATTTGTTGTAATGGTTTAATACTGAAAGGTCAAATATGTGTGTCAATAGAAATTTAAAAGTGTTTCCATAACATATGGTCAATTCAACTAACATGCTAGGTAAGTAAACAAGAAATAGTTGAGAAATACTACTTTCAATATGGGGAAAAAAATCCCCTGAGACTTCAACTAATGGTTCTCTTTTCTCTCCCATCTAATTCCCAGCACCTCTTCCCCAGCCAGAAAACGTTATTTTGCAAAAAAACATGTAAAAAAAAGTCAAACATGCTCTACACAGCAAAACAGATAACTCAGCTTTTTCATCCATGAATCTTTAATATCTAGCCAGAGTTAAATGTTAAAGTGAATTTTTTATCAGGTGAAGCACAGAAATTTGATGTTACCATTATCTGAAGCTAAAAAGGAAGTAAAAACTCAAGATGGTGGTTCTTTATTTTTATGGAACTTTTCCTGTTGTCCATTAAAGACAGAAGAAATTAACATCTAAAAGCTACAGGATTTTTAGGCTATAATTGTAATATTTCTGAAAATAGGAAGGCAGAAATATGCTGAGAAAAGAGAAAATTGTAACAACTCTCTCTGCTGTATTAGTAACACATGCTCCACAAAATGACTAAAATAAAAAATACCTTTTTCTCTTCCTACTACCATATAAAATTTGTTTGGTATGCATCCCTGTAGGTCATGTGATCCCATCTTGTGCTTGAATCAGGACTATTGACAACACTACATTTTACCTAGCCAATTCTTAAAAGTCTTAAAGGGTGGATATTTCACAGTCCTTCATAGCAAGCATTACTCTAGAACTGTTCTATCCATCTCATGTTTTAATTTCTTCTCAATTTGAAGTCAGAACACCCAAAACCAATGCCTGTGGCCATTGGTGCTTCTCTAATCAGAAGAGTTGGGTTTCATCATCTTTGCTACTGAGCTCTTATAGGGTGCTCTTAGATTGCCCCTTAATCTCCTCTTCACAACACTAAACAAGCCCCGGCTCCCTCAACACCCCTCTAACCTCCATGTGAGGGCTCTCAAAATCTGTTGGACCCTCTCCACAGCCCTCCTGAAGTCAAAGAATGGGAACTCGTCAGAGTCTTTTACAAAATAACATATTTTTCTGCTGGCCAATCTTCTCCAAAGATAGCCTGTTATGCTGATTACCTGACTAGTAGTGAGAGTGCACTCCTGGGTCCATGTTCAGCTTGGTGTCTGCAGTAATCTCCAGGCCATTTTCAATGAAGCTGCAATTCAGATGTCCATGGTCTGCACAAGTGTGTGCAGCCCTTCCACCTGAGATGCAGGCTTCCTACTGAACTTTATGAGGTTTCTGCTGGCCAAGTCCTTGTGTATATCAAGATCCCTCTAGAATACAGCTCTGCCATTTGTCATGTTAACCACTCCCTCTTTATTATCCTCTTGAAATTTGCTGAGGGTGCACTGTGTGTCATGATCTAGGTCATTGATGAAGATATTCACTGACGCCCCAGGTACCCTGAGCTCCTCTGCTCATCACTGACCACTTGACAGATGCCAAGTGATGATCATTACCCTTTGAGCCTACTGGTTAAGTCAGTTCCCAACTCAGTCTCTTCTTATAGTCCATTCTTCCCCAGCTTTCAAAGAGTGCTGTGGGAGACTGCGTCAAAAGCCTTACCAACGCCACTGTGTGCAAACGAGCATAGCCACGCTGGGAGAAGGCTAATGAGCAAGGTAATACAGCACACAATCCAGGAGAAACCCAAAAGGCTGTCCACAAGGTTTCCAAGCCATTACAAACCATATTTTCTTTACAGCTGTGATTAGCTGTACATGTTCATCCAACACTTCCTCATGTTTGGATGAGAGGCTGTTGGAAGAGTTTTAAAGGGTGGTCCCCGTGCTATAGCTTTTCCTGCCCACAGAAGAGGTGTGAGAAATACCTTTGCAGCCACTCCCTATGACAACTAGTGGAGAAAAGGAATCACCATGTGCCCCACAGCAGATCCCAGATGCACATTAGTGGGAGCTATGACATGTGTCAGGTATGACTTTGGAGTCAGCTGTGTTTTCCATCAGCAAAGAGGCATTCCTGCTCAAGGCAGCACCTGTGCTGTGGCACTGCTTGGTGAAGGGCAGCCACTCCTCTCCCCTCATCCAAGTGGTTAGAAATTTCATCAGGAAAAGCAACCAGTCTGGACAAGCACACAAACTGCTTTTAGTCAATCTATGCTAACTATTCCAATTGTCTTCTGGGCCCTTAAGTGCCTGGCAAAGGTGTTGTTAACTACTTCAGCTTTTTCTATATTATCTGTCACTACATCAACTTCCCTCCTATTCACTACTTTTTTCCTTCCTCAGACTTTACTTTCATTTTTGAAAGTAGCACACATCTGCAGAATCACTTTTATTTTCCTTTATGACCCTTGTAAGTCTTAGCTAAAATCAATCAGCTTTCTAATTTTGTCACTAAGCAGTCAAGCAACACTTGTTTATATCTCGCATTTTAGGTCATCAGAAAGATCTTCGCTCAGCCATGAAGGCCTTCTGCTGAGCCCCCCTCCTTTCTGCTCAACAAGATGGTTCCTCTCTGAGTTCTCAATAAGTTTTATTTAGAAATCATCTATCTTTCATGGGCCCTGTGTTTCTGTGGCAGCATCCCAAATGATTTTGCTAAGCAACTCTCCAAAAAGGCTGAAGTCTGCTCTTCTGAAATCTTAACAGTCATAACTTGCTGACTGTCTTTCCAGACTTCCTTTGAATCATGAACTAAGCCAACTCATGGTCACTCTGATCCCAGCTGTTATTTATCACCACCTTTGCCACGAGTTGTTCCCTTCTTGTAGCAGCAGCTCAAGCAGAGAATTAATCCTGTTTCTCCCGTCTAGCAGCATCCCCAACAGAGAATGGTCAGCAACACAATCAATGAATTCCCTGCACTGCCTGCACGACAATTTAATCTTACTAGGAAATAAAACAAGCAAGGTCTTACTTGCCATGTGTATTGATGGAATTATTTGACATATAGTTTTCATCCACTTTTGATCCCACATTCTACTAACCTGAACTTGTGTTATTTTATTTAATTTAAAAAGTGATAATTGCTGTAAAAAATACAGGAAGGCAAGGTTTCCATTCTGAGTGAATTTAAAATAAATCCAGAAAAATCAAGAAGTAAATTATGCCCATCACTGATAGCATTTTGTACCAATAATACATGCAACTTAAAAAGATTCAGTAATTAAGAGACAACATCCAGCTTCACTGGATTCATAAAATACATGACTGAAGATGATTTGTAACTTTTCTATCCCTTGTCCTCAGATTCGGCTATTTTTTGTATAGATTGAACTGAATATTTTTCAGGCACAGATTCAATAGCAGACCAAAAAATGCAAATTTTTATCAGTAGAAACACTTCTTTTTGTTAGGCAAAATGGATGTGTTTAGGTAAACCCCCTTAGAACTGGAATGAACAAACAAACAAACAAAAAATACAAAACCAAAAAGCAGAAGGAAGTGGGCAAGTCGGGTTGAATGTTCAACCATTTAAGCTTTACTGACAGATTCATTATCTGTTAAGTTAAGTAAGTTAAAGAAAGCTTGTCATCTGCCTCACTCAAAACACTTGTACAAAGAATTCCAAAATTGCAAAAGCCTTTTTTAGTGGAGAAGTTACTGTTCCAAATATTTTTAGCTGGCACAAATGAAAATCTGCCAGAAGTGTTGCAAGACTGCATGGGTAATAAATTTCCTTATGTGAGCACAATGTAAATTAGCCCTGTAAACCTATTACAGAAAGAACCAGGTAGTTTTAATGGATAGCACTGCAGTAATTGGCAAACATCTTAATTATAAAACATTATGTGAGAAAACCTAATTGTAAATGCTGCAATCAAGGTGTCTATAGGTTTTACTAAAGTTATCAATATGATAATTGAATTACCAAAAGATTTTCTGAATTGATCAGCAACAAAGACTTCCCAAATATCTTCTTATTTTAATAGCAGACTCATTAGCAAATCCTATGGCACTGAACAGAAAGAGTGCATTCACTGTTCTGAGTTAATGGCAGTGAAAATGTGAGAATTAACTGCTGCATTTCTGTAGTCCCACTTGAATCAATAGGCAATAACTAGACACATGGACATTAAAAAAAAACAATCTCAGCAGCATTCAAGGGTTAATTGGTTTGGTTTTTAAGGTCAGAGCTTCTTAGTCATTGCAGTCAGAGAAGAAAACTGGTCTTGGGCTCTTGTTCGGGTGCCTCAGATGTATGTGCACGTCCAGTGAGGAAATGCAATGGCAAGAAGTGTCATTTGTCTTATGACTATGTTCGTTTTCTCCTTGTGCTTTTGTTTCCTGATGTAGCATATAGATAATTATCACTAATAAAATGAAGTTCATAATACCCCCCTCCTTTTCAATAGGTCAGGGTTAACACTTGTTCAGAAATATGATATTTCCATCTGATTTGCTGTGTGGCATTCAGAGCCCGCTCCTATCACTTGACACCCTTATTTCTGCTGGTGCCACACGCCTGTCACAGAAGGTCATGCTTGTAGAGTCAGCCTCTTCTGTCTATAGTGCCAATGCCACAAGAAGACTTAGGATATCAGACCTTCATTAGGCAACACATTAATCTGGAAATCCAGATAGGAAAAAGAACACTGGAGAGGAGTATTTCATCAGACTATACACAGCTTCTCTGGGCACTCCTTTTTTCCCACAAATAATACAAAATGGACATTGGTGTGAATACCTCAGACAAGAAACAGATTGTGCCAGTATTTCATTTTTCTCCCAGGAGCTAAACCAGCACAACTAAGTTGTTTAAAAACATTCTAAAAATATCAGCATAGGAATGCATCTTTCTCCCTAAAAAAAAGGTCAAAAGGACATCCTTATTAATGTTAATACATATCCTGCATGGTCCTTTGTAGGCTTTCTACTGGATATGTGCTAGCCTATTGGGCTAAAAGTGTCGCTGCTGTTGCTTCTATTACTATTTTTTCTTTTCTGTCTTTTTAAAAATTTTTTTTCAGAAATAACTAGAAAGTTAAAATCAACTACGTGAAACGCAAAGAAACGCAGGACTAACAATATTTCTTCATCACCTTACAAGCCTTCAGTTTAAATGGTCTTTTAATTGCCAGGACAGCCAATCTTCCTTTTTAGGAATAATCCCTTCAGTTTCTGTGACTTTGTGATATCCTCAGCTATTATTTACTTTAAAGACTGCAATTTTTCTGCTGTTTTTAAACTTTGCTAACTCTTTCTCGGCAACAGTGGTGCTGACATCTCATTACAGAATATGACAATTCATCCCTACAAGCTTATTGACAAAGCCTTCATCATTGTAACCCAGATACTTAAATAGTGGTATTCTCCCCATACATGGGTATTTGAGAACTTATGAGATCATTATTAGATCAGATTAAACCTTGATGCAGATTACATGAAATTAATGTTTTAACTATTAATTAAAATGTAACTTCTTGGAACCATTTGGAGAAAATTCATTCTAACAGAATGTCTCATAAGTTGAAGGAAATCAATTTCAGCTTTACATCCTCAATCAAAACAAAGGAGAAACTCTTTCAGCCAGGACAGGGAAGAAAGGTGTGGTTTCCACACATTTATGTCCTGATTAAACACGGTATCATGATTTAGTTACTCTGAATCTGTCTGATCCAACAAGTTAAGCTGCTTGAGATAGTAATCACATGCAACAAGAATAATGAAATGCAAATTAGTGGGTTATGAAGCTGATGAATACATAAGTGGATGAGATTCTTTGACTTGCAAGACACAGCAAGTCAGGTTAGAGGATCAGAACAGCCACCTCCTACCACTAAAAAAAAAAAAATTCTCATTTTCTGTGGCATTAGACATTATAATGAGGGCTCATTTTACAAACTGAACAACTTCTGTCTTCTAGGTGAATGGTAGTGCTCTTCAAACAAAAAGATAAGTACACACTGTCTCATCAGTGACATTCAGTGTTCATCTAAAACAAGGCATAGAAGAACCCTCCCAGCCTTTTCCTGTGTGTCTCTTCTACCTTGAAATTAACTACACAGATGCAATTCTGCTACTGTACTTGCATATAGTAGTCACAATTCTCTGGGGATTATTAAAAAAAAATCTGAATAGAAATGTACAGTATGTTGTATTCTATTTGAGATGCACTGAATGCTTTACTTATGTCCTCTGCAATTGCATGAAAGGCAACAAATAGAGAGAAGCATCTGACCTGGTGTAGTCATCCTCCACAAGCATGTGCTTTGGAATGGGTGAGTATCTTCCTGGTGAGATAGGCGCCAGGGATGCCTTGTACTCTAAAGTGCCATTGTTTCCAGAAGAGAGTATATGATTTTCCATTGGTGGAGAATAAGCTGATGGTAAAAAGGAACATTTCTAGTCAGCAACTTTCATGTTTCATTAGATGTCACAAGAACATAATTTTTTTAAATTTAAGTACCAAGAACATGTTCAATGCTGTAAATAAGATCAAACCAAACAATCCTTGCTTGAGAGAGATTAAAATATAACAAGAAACAATTAAGAGCTGGAGCTTTCCTGAAAAAAAAAAAAATATATATATAATAGTAATGCTGGCTCATTTGCAGGGATTTACTCTTTAGAGGATACTTAGCTCCTGAAGAGGAAGCCTGAATAAGATCTCCTATTTGGGAGACAGGAAACATTTTCTTCACTTAGGACTAACTTGCAGAAGGAAATCCAGTTAAGAATGAGATGAAAAGCACACTCCTCTTTTTGGGTCCAGTGTGCAGCAATGGGAGTAATATAGTGAGAACTCAATGCAGGATAAGAGCAGGAATTTTATGTGTGGCAAGAATTATGTATACATTCAAAGCTGTGATCTACTGAAGGTGCCCAAATCCCCAATATAATTGAAATTTCAGTATTAACACAGATGTTATCAGAGTAAATCTGTATACATAAAATAGAAGATGGATGCAAATCTCTTACACATTAATGATGAAAGTTACAGGACTGTGTTGTCTGTTTATATAATGGGTTTGCAGGTTTTGTTGTTTGTGTGCTTTTTGCTATTCTGAAATTATCTGGGACATTTATGACTGGAGAGATGCGGTAACAGTTGTATTCTATCTCTAGTTAATTTAATTAGAAAAATAAATGATAAATAGAAAAAATGATGTTGCATGCTTCTGCAATGAGCTGTGATTAATTTTCTCATAAGAAGAAGACAGCTAAACTTTCTAGTATTAGTTTCAGCCTTTTTTTTAGACACTGAGAAACAGAATGCTTCAAAGCAAAATCTCTCTACAGGGAAAGGCCATTATGCATTCTGAAATACTCTGAACATGTAGGTATAATGAAAGATTCCCTGAGGATAAATGAATCTGTATGCACCAACAGCTTGGGAAGGGCTACTGCAAATCTTTTCAACCTTTACTCTCCCTCTGGAATTATTTCTGTCTTCTCATATGCTGCTGATCTATAATCTGACATAATAAACCACACTGTTTTAGAACTCCGAAATTATTATTTTGAAAGTATTATAAAGCTGGAGGTTGGATAGGGGCATTCAGTGTTTTTACTTTCTGGGCTTTACTAAGATCCTGACCAGACTGTTACTGAACAACATGATTGCCATCTGTTGTAACATTTGCTAACTAAATAGGCGTCCTCAGCACGGCTGAGCATACCACTGACATGCATGTTACAAAACCTCCCCTTCTGTTTTCATGGAGCAGTCTGAAAAGGAAGACTTGGGATATTTAGTTTTTTCCTCAACTTTGTTGGTCCACAATAGCAACACTGCCAAAGTGCAGAAAAATTTAAATCCTTGGCATTTACTGCTCTTTGTAAATTTCCCCACCCTTTGTTTGCCTTAAGTGCCTACAGAATTATTAGCAGGTAATCTAGATGGGTGTGGATTGATTGCTGAAGCTCTTGCCAAAAATTAAATTTCCATCCAGTTTTCAGATGGTGCAGCTGATCCCTGCTGGTAGTTGAACCCAAGGCAGACAGTTTTTAACGAACAACTAATGAAGAAAGGGAGTTTCAGTAATGAACTCTTTAGAGTAATGGGCACCAGTGGTACAGAGAGCTGCAGCTGAAATGTTAAGATTGCTGTGAATGACAAGGGAATGGAAATGCCTGGGTATGGACACTAGGAGGACTGGCAGGAGGGATATAAGAATGGCATGTATCGATAAAGCTAGATTCATCAATAAGTCATCAATACTCAATATAATTACATGTAACTTGCCAGGAAAACCTACACCCAAACTAAAACAAACACACAAGCCATTAAGAGATGGTGATGAGAGATAAAGACTAGGTTGGAGCCTAGGACACTCAGATAAGGAGACAGCAGAGATGTGAGTAAATCCTTCAGACAGGCATAATAGGGACAGATGGCAGAGACAGAAGATCCTTATTGCTGTCATCTCCTTAAGAGTACAAAAAGCACTCCAGCAAGGAGGTTGTCAACATAAAAAGCTGTATGTGTATGATAAGGACTCCACAGCCAGCCACCCAGCCTTGTACATGGTCACCTCAGGGAGTCCTGGGGAGGCACCTGGATACACATCTTTCTACCTGAGTGCTGGACATGAGCCTAGATGCTTTTGAGTGCATGGATGACAGCCTGATTGAAATCAGTTTGTTTTAAAACAAGGACATCTTCCCTTCCCATGGGATATTTCCCTGAGTTTTACCATATTATTTAAACAAATTTTCCTACAACAGAGTGTGCACTGAACACTAGGACAAATAAGGCCCTGGTCCTCTGCAAGAAAAAGTCAGATGAACATACATAAAGTTAATGGATAGACTGAGAATAAAGCAAAGTGGACCAATGACTCATGAATTCTTCACTATGAGGATAGTGAAGCACTGGAACAGAGAAGTCATGAATAACCCACCCCTGGAAGTGCTCAAGGCCAGGCTGGATGGGGCTCTGAGTAACCTGGTCTGGGGGATGGTGTCCCTGCCCATGGCAGGGGGAGTTTAACCACATGGTCTTTAAGGTCCCTTCCAACCCAAACCATACTGTGACTCCACAAATTGGATATCCACAGAAAATAGGTAAAGTTTTGTAAGTAGAGCAGTGATTTTTTACATTCCAGTAAAATATTTTATTCAAATATATTTGCCTCGGGCTTCTACTAAGTTTGTACGAGATGGTTTGCTGCTTGTTCCAATTTTTCAGTGGACAGAGGACTCCGGGCTACAAATCTAATCATATTTCAAAATACATTTGCATACACCTATTGCTGTAATTTTTACAAGAGTTACAGTTCAGTCTGATCACCTGGACAATGGCTAATTGGAACCAGCACAGCCATACATCTTCTACATTGCTACTTTTGCTGCAAAAATACTTTAGTGGAGTCATATTATTTGCAATATTTCTTGAGTGTAGCATACTTAGGTGGCAATAAACATTTCATTTTTGTAGCCTTCCAAGCTGTTTCATAAACTTTAATGGGGTACTTTGAACAAGCTATGAAAAAATACAATCATCTGACAAACTGATATCTCTTGTAAAATAAGTTGCAGAAGTCACTTACAGTGAGTAATATCTGGTGGGCCATATGGATCTGTCATGTAAATGGTGGTGGGCTTTCCAACTTTCAGATACACTACATCTGATGTGTTCTTCAGTATCGCTACTGCCTCTTCATGGGTAACTTCTTCTAAACTGTAATTATTTACCTTAGAGGAGAAATCAGACAGGTGAGTTGGAATGCAGAAATAAGACACGAAAATGGCACAGCCTTGCATTTTACAAAATGCTGGGAACAGTGCTGTAAACATAAAGCACTAAAGGTTATAGAAGCAATACTGCTGCAAGATAGAAAATACCGTTTTCTTAGCTCATGCATATTCAAAGACTGATGTAGCAATAGTGATACACAATCAAAATGGGTCAAGAAGGCACTTGTTTTTGACAATAGAAAAGTCCTTTGTGATGTTCTGCTACTGGTATAATCACTAATATAAAACTATATTTAATAATAATTTAGTAACACCACATCAGTTACAGAAACTGTCTCTATTATTTGACCTAAAAAATGAATTTCCTAATTCATCTTTTAGCCTCCATAGCTGGGACCTCAGAAATACCCAACACACCCAAATCTTTCCATCACTGATATGATATTGACCATTGAAATAATGAGAGGTAAAATCGTGGTATATAGAATACCTATGAGGTGCAGGAATTGAAAAAGGGCAGTTCTGGATGGGGAAAAGGTATTTTTCAGTCTGAAAGTTTGTCAGTTTTCTGGAAACACAGGAAAAAGACACTGAAAAAGTAAGAGAATGTAGTACTAGTTTTATGCTTTTTTTTAGAAAAGAAAAATACTTAAGCAAGGAGTAGAGGACTACAGATAAAATAGGGTAGGAAATGGTGACAGTAATCTTTCTCTATTTATGCTTCACTCCTACAGAAAGAAAATAAAAAGAAAAGTGTCAGAAGTGGTTTATTGTAGAGGCATATAAAATTCATTCACATATAAATCCACTATATCCACAGAATGTCAACAATAGGTTGTCCTCCTATAAACAGAACCGTGAATGTTCCTTGCCACAAAAAAGATAAACCTCCCTAATGGAGAAATTATAGGATAGGGGAAAAAAAATAAAGGCTGTAGATCCAGGTTTTAGGCACGTGGTGTAAGCTACAGAAATAACAGAATCACAGAATACCTTGAGTTAGAAGGAACCCATATGGATCACTGAGTTCAACTCCCTGCTCCTTGCAGTACTGCCTAAAACTGAACCATATGACTAAAAGCACCGTCCAGCCACTCCTTGAATTCTGGCAGGCTTGGTGCTGTGACCACTTCCCTGGGGAGCCTGTTCCAGTGACCTACATTTCACAGTGAATGTTGTATACGGAACATTTTATTGTCATTTAAGTTGCCATCCTCCAACTTCCACAGTTACTGCAAGGATTCCTTTTAAAAGATTATGCAAGATGAAAGCAGAAGTTCATCCTCACTATAGTATAACATAACAGTAAATCACAGAAAAAAATAGAGTCTTTCCAGGGAATTTAGCATCAATAAATTATCAGAAACCTGAATGTGACAATAAGCATCTGCCAAAGGGTTTGGCAACTGGAAAGAAATCCAGCTATTATGAATCACTGGAGGACTCTTCATATCCAGACGATTTCATCAGCACCAAGAAAAAGTGATTGCTACTGGACAGTATTGCTGAATGTAAGGATTCTGTTTAAACTTTTTTCCTTGTATAATTCTCAGGCTTGGTTTTAAGGTTAATTAAAAGAGACAATGGCAGGTATGTTATGATAATTTGACATGAAGAGCAGTGATAGAGCCTAACACTCAGAAGGGAGCTGCTGACAGGTTATGCTGTATTTTGACAGGTCTTCTATTTAAAAATAAATCTTATACCTAACTTTGATATATTTCTCTTTCTTTGTTATGAAGAGCAGTAACTTACACATACACCTCTAATAAATAAATGTCTTAAATTAATAGGCTGGCAGGAAGGAGAAGCGACTGAAATTATGCCTTTCTTGTTTATGTATTTCAAAACTGCCAGACACTTCAGATTCACACATTTTAGAAATATGACCACAAGGTTATCCTTTACCTCTTCTTCCAACTCTGTCTGTACATTGTATCTACTTTTTTTGTTCCTAAGCTTTTCTGCAGTAGAGAAAAATCTCACATAATCTCACACAGTATATAGCTGCTGTAAAAAAGTCTTCTCAGTAAAAAAAAGACATAAAATGAAGTATCTTAGCACTTTCTGGATTTTGACTTCTTGGGCTTTTTAGAAGTGAATAAAAGCAATTATGATACAAATTGACTTGAAGCAACTTTTTTCCCAAAAGTGTTGGGTTTTGGGTTTTTTCAGGGTGTTTTTTTGTAAGTCTAGTTGATAAAATCCATCACAAGACACTTGGATGTCACAGTTGTGCAGTAAAGAGACAAAAAGCCATTTTAGAAACAGAAAGTAAAGTATGATACATAGAAAACTTATATTTGCTGTGGCAAGTCCTGTGTCTTCTCTCTCCGACAATAACTTTAAGGGACAGGTATTTTACCAACATTGTGTACAAACTATTGAAATCTGGAAGTAAAGACTTAAAGAATCCAAAAAAATTTCTAAACTAAGATGTAATGTCTATGCAGTTCAGCATTGTGTTTATCTTTATACACTTAGAGATCCTAGAGTTCATGGCAAAGTTTATGTAAAATTAATTTTGTCCTGGACTGCTCAGTTCTCAGTAAACAAAAAAGTAAAGAAAGACTCAAGGCATATCAAGAGAAGATAAACGAACAAACTTGTTGATTCATTCACAAAAACGAAGATCCTCAGTGGTGCCTTAAGGTCTCTTTTAAGTGGGAGCTTTTTGAGAAGGAGATAAGATCACTTTCCTTAGTCATTTGCCAACATCAGCTTAGACTTGCAGTACATAAAATATACAATGAATTTCCAGGTTTCCTTCAGAAGGCAGTCCTTGCTTTGGATCTACAATTCCCATTAATAATCCTATGTGCAGCAATCAATACATTTTCTACTTTTTGACCATAAAACAATGATCAAAAATAAAGACATGCATTCTGATATACAAAAAACTTGACTAGTTATAAGAATTCTATTGTTCAGCCCCCTAGATATTATTGCAAGATGACTGTAATATGCAATTTTTTCCAAAAGGGAATCTCTGGACATCATTCCTTAAAACAAAGTACAGAGATGATAATAATAAGGAAATATGATGTTGTAGGGTTTTTTTATGGTAAGATTTATGTATAGAGAAAAATCTCTCAACTGCCAAGAGAGACTATTTCTTGAGCTATTTCTTTTTTCCATAAAAGGTATCTATTTTAACAGAATTTCAAGTACTAAATTTCTCTTTTTCGGCGGTCGTGGCCCGATAAATGCATTGTAGCAAAGCTTTACCTCCTCCTCTTGAGATGACCTTATATATTTTTGCATATAGCTTGCAAAAAAAGGGTTGAGTTAGAGGTAAAGAAGATAAAGAGTGGGAGATGTGCACAAAGTAAGAAATCAAAGTATATATGCCATGCAATCCTCTGAATATTAATGCAGAAGGGCTGACTTTAATCTGAGTGGGTAGAAGGGGTACTGCATGCCGAATTTCTGGATCTAAGAAGCCAATTTAAGTAGCAATTAATTAAGGGGAAAAAACCTTAAGGCAAGTGCTAAAAAGATATTTATCTGAGTGGTCAGTTTAGTCACAAAGCTGTATATTTGCGACACAAAATGCTGTGACAGGAGCCAAAGGAAAGGAGTCAGAAGGAAAACAGGCATGAAATAAGTGTGGCTTTTCCAATGGGAAAAGTTCCATGCAGTGAAAGTTTAAAAATGCAAACAGCACCTGAAGGAAAAGAAATAAGGAAGCTTTTTCTTTAAATAGAAAGTATGAGATATGAAGATATATTGATAATACAAGAAACAAATAAGAGAAAGAAATAATACAGCAGTAGAGAAGGAAATTAAAGATACAAGTCCAATCAAAGGGGCTATTTGAGCCATGGGGGAAATCAATAAGAAATGGTGCCAAAGAGATATAAAAAGACTGGGTTTTTTTTTTCCTAAATAGCATAATCAGGGCAATGAAGTATAAACCTAAGCAAGAATGTTTTATTTGGAAGTTTTCCTAGATTCATATCGGAAATCAAAAGCCCCAAAAAGCAGCTAGAAAAGCTTGGAATACCCAAAATGACTGTACAAGTGCTCTAAAGAATAATTTAATTCACAACAATATAAGCTGATATGAGAATAAGAGCTCTGGAGGAATAAGGCTGTCTTATTTAATTTTCCTTTCTTAAAGGGGATTCGTTCATTTCCTCTATTGATTTAGGCTAAGAATTATTTGATTCACTCAGAGAATGAGACAAAGGGGTGAGCTTTACCTTACCAGTGGTAATGTTTGCTTTTCTGTAATATTTGACTTTTCATTCAGACAGTGGACTTTCCTGAGTGAACATTTGCCAGTAAACACCTGCAACCTGCCAGCTGTAAATCTAGAATGATGATGGCCTTTTTAAAACTCTCTCTGACTTAAAAGGCTGCAAAAAGTGCAATGTTTTCAGTGTTGAAGTCTAACCACTTGTACTAAGGATGTAAACCTCTTTGCATTAACTAAATACTTATAATCCCATGGACTCGTGAGTTAGCTGCACAAGTGTTGGACTGTTTTCTAAAAGATGATCCCACAAAGACAGCCAAAAGCACTTTAAAAGGACACCTCGGATCAGAACCACATGCTAATCTAGATGCATCTCGAATTACATGCTCTGATTTTATGCACTTTAATACAAATGTGATCCTGCACTTATACACAATCTAAAAAAAAGCAGATACTGGTGGGGGAGCCTATAAGGAACACATCAACAATTGCACAATCTCAACACCACTGCAGTCCTATGAAATTACCGGAAAATAACACTTGTTTTCAGAACAGAACTGGATAGAAAGCAAGCATAAATTTCTGAAAAGGAAAGTGACTCCTGTTTCTTCCTCCTGTTTTCATCAAGAAAACAGAATCAAATTAAATCTCTTGTTATATACAATCACTGAGCTCTGTGACTACATGGGCCAAGAAGCAACAGGATGGCCCAAACATACAAGGGTATTTTGGCATAGGAGACGTGTTTTAGAAAAGCTCATAGTTATTAAAGATAATTATTAATTTCTGAAATAAACCCCAACGGTTTTAATATTTTCTCTGAAAAATGCCTTGTTTCTAGCTATTAGTGTTGTGATGAACTAGTAAAATCACATAGTTTTATACTGATTTCTCATTTTTTCATTCTCTAGATATCAAACTCTGCAAAAGTAAGATGGTGGTATGAGATAAAAAAGTAATTATTATCTGAGTTGTAACAACTGAACCAAATTTTCAGCTTTTCCTGATCATCATCAGCAGTGACCTTGAAGAGGTGAGAAGTGCATCATGTGTGGGGGTGACACTTCATTTCACTGTGAGATACTCGAAGGCAGGGCTGCCACAGACTGGAAGAAGGGCCTGAAGAAGACTTCATGATGTTCAGCAGAATGAAACAGTAAATCCTGCCCCTGGCACAGGCTAACCCCATCAATAGCACAGGCTGGGCACTGACAGCCTGGCAGCATCTCTACGGAAAAGTGCTTGGGGCTTCTGACGGATGGCAAGCTGGGCATGAGCCAGCTGTGTGTCCTGGCAGCAAAGAGGTCAACAGCATCCTGGGCTGGATGAGCAGGAGCAGAGTTTGGAGAGCCAGCAAAGGACCATTCCCCAATAGCATTAGCCTGTACCTGGGAATTGTGTTCAGTTTTGGTTCCTGCACTGTAAGAAAAATAACAAAAGGAGGCAAGCTGGGAGGTGTGCTGCTGGGATGGTTGGGGATCTGGTGAGGAGAATATGGGGGATCTTGGCATTCTCATTCTGGAGAAGGGGTTCCTCTGAAGACAACTAATAACAGACCCCCAGTGCTTACAGGAAGATCATCAAGGCAGAGCTAAGCTTTTTAGAATCACATGTAGTAACAGCATGAGTGACAGCAGGCAGATGTTGAAATAAGAGAGGGTCAGGTTATCAGGAAAAGTATTTTGCTCAGGAGGAGAGCTGAGCTGTGGAACAGGTTTCCTAGAAAGTCCCTGCAAACTCCATCCTTGGAGATTTTTGAGATTCAATTGGATAAATCCCCAAGCAACTTTGTCTGGCCCTATAGCTCAGCCTGAATTACTGTGCTGGTCTGTGATGGTCTGTATGTGATTTGCTTTTCCTCCTTTCCAGAGCAGAGAGAAGTGACCTCTCTGAGACACCCACTTCAGTGGGATTCTCACCACTGGCATTACCACCAGCAGAAGGAGACATTACCACAGGCATTACCACCAGAACAGAGTGAGGGAGTATTTTTCTCCCAGCTGTAAGTCTTCAGAGAAGACCTCTGGTCTTTTCCTTTCATATATACCTAGAAAAAACACTCAGTTTTTGGGTTAAACACTCATGCTTTCACCAGCAATTTTCCAAACAGGTACTTTGGGATTATCGTACAATGGAGCATTTTCCTGTGCAAGTGCTCAGGTTAATACATCCTAAGTGCAGGCTTAGTGCCACAAAAACATAATTGCATAACGCCCTTATATAGATTTCACAATAATCACAATGTATTATTTACATAATATATCTTCTGAAATGCTTAACATACTATGAGCAATCTGCATTTAGTAACAGTAGGGTCATCAATCTGCAAAATGCTCAGGTGGTCCCTTGTTTTACATTTCAATATTAGTTTTGATTTTGCATCTACATTTTTACTACATCTTAAATTTAAATTAATTTGATTTGCACATTCTTTGGGATCTGAAAGCATTTTGCACAAAATTATCAAAACGCAGATACAAAAGTTAAACAAGCTACCCAGCAGCTGCTGAGAATTCCAGAAGGATGACAAATTCTTTTAAATTCTATATAGAAATGATGGAAAAAACCAAAGATAAGAAAGGATGCACTACTGAGAAGGAAAAAATGAAAAAGAGGAACTGTTCAAATGTATAATCAATAAGAAGTCAGTGAAGCAGAAGTAGGACTGTATAGATGACAAGGGTAATACTGTGCTGAAACACTGCCAAAAGAAAGTAATTAATTCTTTCCCTCACTATTCATAAAGGAACATGAAGTTAATGCCATGAAATGACAGATAATTCACAAATTAGGATAGAAAAATACTGAAGGTACAGGAGTTATAAACAAATCAGGGTGTCTTGTTGGAGAGAATCAGGAAACATGGCTGCAGTCTGCATGAATTTTAGAAACAGATTTTGATCTTGTGCATTTATCTCCAAATATGTAATGATTAAGGTATACAAAGAGTAAGCTGACTAGTATTTTCTTATGCAACAGTGAAAAACTTGGTCTGGAAGTACCGAACTAGAGTAGAGCAATACTTTGAATGATTTTTTTTTCTGCTCATTTTACATTCAGTGATAAAAGGAGACAACACTAAGTAAAGAAACGGTCCAGACTGAAAGAAAAGAACAAAGATATCAAACACAATGCAAATGACCTTTGCTCATTTTCATTTAAAGAAGCATAAACTTGTCACAATGAAGAAACATCTGTATATGACTGCAGTGAATCACAGGTTTAGGGCTGAGATGCTTAATAGACTAATCCTATAAAAATCTGAAAAGAATTAATTTATGCACAGTTGGTATATAATTACATGTCTATTCAAATTATTCAGATGAAATTACACTGGAGAGGGTGAATGGGGGGTTGTAAATATATATATATATATTTACTACCTCATGTGAATTGGAAGGAATTAAGAGTAAAATAACAAAAAATTGCAGACAACACAAAAACTGCAAGGAATTCTCATTAGGGTAAAAACCAACCATCAACAGCTGAACAGAAGCAGATTTGCAACAAGTTGCAAATAACTAAAATGCAAATTAAGCAAATAAAAATATACATTTCTAGACCAAAATAAGCCAAAACTTAATTATCGAACAGTGACTTGAATTTTACTGTGCTGAGATTCCACAAAGAAAAAATGCCAAAGAAATTTTGAGTTCTAGTTTAATTTTGCTTTGATTTTGCTAACACCAGTTGATTCTTAAGCTGTTTTATCTATCCACTTGGGTTAATTAAAAAAGACAAAGAGTCACCAACCCAGCAACCAAGTGCCTTTCCAGCTCTGTTTAGTACTCTGTATAAATTAAAGGTCATCATCATATGTGACTGGAACACAGTTTCCCTAGCCAAATAAAGAAAACTTCAATTAGGCACAGCTTCACAGGCAGCAAAAAAGGTTGTGGCAATTTTTTACTGCTTAAATATCACATCACAAAATACAGCTACTGCAGTACAAGTTTTTTTTCATTTCTCTTATTAAAAGAATATTTCTCTACCTGCTGAAATCTATGCAAATGCATTGACATGAATACAGCTTGACATAGATTAATTTGTGCTGATTCACCGCGGTCAGGATTTCCCTCTCAGCGCTGAATTGAACAAAGTGTGAGTGGGAAAGCACTATCTACAAGAAACAGTGAACCAGCATGGCACATAGCAGGAAGAATTTCCTGAACTGAGTTCCATCAGAAGAATACGCTTCCTCAACGGAAAATTTTGAAAATGTTTTGGGGTTTTTTAACTTCTATATGGAACATATAGATAAAGCGTTCCTACAGGTACTGAAATGTAGCTGTCCACTGACAGCTGCTACATGTGAGTCAGTTATGGGCACATTTTAACAGCTTTCAATTTGCTTACAACAAACAGTAGAATCAGTACTACCTTAGCAAACAGTTTATTTAAAATCTTTTATGTTTGATGGTGCATTTTGACTTGTCGCTTATGTGCATAATACATTTATTCTCTTCGCTGTAAAAGGCTTGTCAAAGGAATATAACACACTGCCTTCATAAAATGTTTGTTTTCCAGAGGAATACTTTTTTAACTTCGGTCTCAGAAAGATATGAAAAAAACGGGAAAAATGAAGATGATGGGAATATAATTATTATAGCAGTTGTATTGGTTACC
Organism: Platysteira castanea; assembly: GCA_013397175.1. Classification (NCBI taxonomy): domain Eukaryota; kingdom Metazoa; phylum Chordata; class Aves; order Passeriformes; genus Platysteira; species Platysteira castanea. Next base: position 3,149,674 of record VYXC01002065.1, read on the forward strand.
TCCAGAAAGATGTATGGTGAATGAAAGTCCTTATATGAATATTCAGCTAAATAAATGTGATTTAAATTTTTCATACTCACCATAAGAAGTCTATCTCCAACCTGCAATCTCCCATCTTTTTGTGCAGCTCCCCCATCAATAATCTTGGTGACATAAATGCTGTTGTCCCCAGGGATGTGTTGGTTTCCCACCCCTCCTGCAATACTGAATCCCAGACCTAGAAAAGATATTGTAAACAAAACATTAGCAATACATCATACAGCGTTAAAGAGAAGTGGAAGAGCAGCATTATGCACTGTAAACTTTGAGTATTTTTTACAAAAATACAAATAACATACTCTTTAACTTTTCCTGAAAGGTCAGGGACAGAACTAGAGTACGGAAATTCTACGTCATTTACAATGGAAGGTAGAGAAAAAAAATAATTGAATCACAGTGATGATTCTATACACCCTCCTCACTGGGGTCCAGTACAGCCTACGTCAAGAAGTTGTGGCCCAGCTTGCCATGACCAGCAATAAAACTCTGAAACTTGGAGTTTATTTTTTTAAATATTGGTATAAAATACATCACCATCTGTCAGAACAAAATGAAAGGTGTTCGGATTGTCTATACAATTCAAAAAATACTTGGAGAGGTCTAGCATAGGTTTTGCAAATTTATGCAGTACCACAGTGAAGGGTCAGTGAAAGTAAAACAGAAAAGGTGCAGATGTTTGATTTAAAGTGTGAGTTTTTTCTAGGACACAAATCTTTTGCTATGGATACATAAAGAAAGAAAGCAACAGTCCTTTGTACATATATAATTTCTATTCAGTGATCCATGAAATTCCTTGATAAACACTGGAAGGCCCAAACTTTGGAACAATGTCAATAATACATGCCAACATGATTCAAGAAAAGGAAGGCAAAATAAATAGATGTTGGGGGAAGAAAAAAAGACAGTCTTCCCCTTCTCCTATATTCCTTATCCTCTGACACATTGCACATACAGAGAAATCATTGCTTTAATTTTTAGGAACATTTTTATCTCTCAGTCAAAGAAAAGACAGAAATGACTGTGCTTGATTTCCATAAATATTAACTTCATACAGATAATTTTTCAGAGTTTATATAGCCAATGGGAACTTCCAGCTGAACAGAGAAGCTGTTACTGACATTAACTTGCTTAGATTATTGCTCCAGCTAGGGATTTCTCTTTTAGCTGTACAGAAAAACAGTTATATCTATTTAGAGAGTTATCACTGGTTTTATCTATGAAATCTATGCTGTTCACTCATTCCTAAAAGAAACATGTTGGTAATAGCTATACCCTGAGCAGTAAAATGCAGTGGTAAAAAGTGAGTTGCCTGAAATCTGGCATTTCATCACAAAGGGGAAACTGCTTGGGCAATAAAAATTAAGGGACAGTATATTTAATACACACAACATTTTTTGTTTTTTAATCAGTGGTGTGTGTACAAGGATAAGGGGGATTTTGAGTAAATGAAATATTTTTAATTTTTTTCCCCACATTATTTTCATATGATCGTTATTTTAGCTTCAAAAAGATGTGAGGTCAGATTCCATAATGGACTACTTAATGGATAGTGCCTAAGCAGTAAATTACAAAAAGAAACCTTTGAAATTATATCTCAAATTGAAACACTACTTAATTAATCGACTATTAACAATACACATGAAGTTAATTCAGAAGTAGGGGGTAATTAAAATAAAGCTTTATTGAATTTCCAGCTAAAGCTGCCAATCACTGTTACTATTCATGTGCTACTGTCACTGCAAGGATAAGAAGATTACGATTTTTTCAGCACGGAAGAACTTTTTTCCAGCGAATACTAACAAAGAAGAGAAAAGATATCCTAATAAAACATGGAGAATGGAAATTTTCTTTAAAACACTAGTTGTGGACAAGGAACAATGATTGAATAATATTTCTTGGTGATGTAATTATAACCAATTTGATCCTAACCCCATCTGTATAGGCCTCTACCAGTAAAGATCTGAGAGTATTCCATAACAATGGTGGGAGCAAATGAGGGGGCTAGGCCTCAGCCAGAGGGCTTTCTTCAGCTCCATTGCTCGCCTAGGGCATGACCTTGGGAAGATTAGGTTGTGGTGTGCTTCGATCCCTTTCTCTGCCCTTTATTGACACTGTACGCGTGTAAAGGGCAAGGTCATTTCTGGACACACAACTGGTCTGTACTTTGCACAAAGTGGGTCCTAATTCAGCCTGGTCCTGATGCAATACAAGCAAGTAGTAGCCAAGATAATCACTTGTATTTTCTGCAGTGCTGAGTGGGGTGCTTGGCTTGCTGTTTGCATGGCTGTAGCACAACAGACATATGAAACCGTAAAACCAAAGAGCACTAACACAGGCTACTCCCATTACAAAAGCGAAGCTTACCATAATGAAAGGAGTAACTTTTTCCACTACAGTCTACATAAAATTTAGATGTGACAGAATGTGTGGGCCTACATTGTGTTTCTATGCAGGGTCTGACTTTGCCCTGCCCTAAGCAGGGCATCCAAAAAACCAGCAGTGATTATAGAAAGGTTTAAAGGAGCAGAACAAGATGGGGTAACACTGTGGGGAGCAAAGGGAGAGTGGGTAGGAGAGAAAACTGAGGAAGAGAAAAATTTTCCATGTCAATCAATAATGATTTAATTTCATTGCTTAATCATACTTGCCTTCTTTAAAAGATTTCTTTTTGGGAAGAACAGGGAATGGAACAATGGCCCATTTAATTTTATTTAAATGACTTCTGCTAATCGCTAGGGCACACGACAAGTATACTACACAAAAACTTTCGGGTGGAATTCATATGGCCAAATGACATCTGAAAACTATGCTTATCATTTATACTACCTGGATGATAAATGAAAATTCATTAAAAGCTTTTAAAGCATGATTCATCTCATCTCAGCAAGACATCTGAAAGAGATGATGTGAATCACACTTTTGGTTTCTGAAATGCTGGGATCTGGATGTGGGAAGAGATGAGTGGGAAGATCAGTGCTATGAAAGTTCACAATCTGAGTTCATTTAGACTGAAGGTTTCTGTTTTAAGACTTTAGAAAGGTTTGCTCAACCCTGGTGTGCATCCCTGGTCTCCCACTACATTGGGTTAGTGTTATATCAGATTCTTACTCTGTTTTAAAAGCAGAGGCTCATTCAAACAAGTGAGAACAATGCAACAACATATGTTTTCTAAATGGTGTTTTTCACTGTTCCATTGAATTAACCCCAAATCCCCATCCTCCAAAATAAAACAGCATATTTGATTGCAGAACCTTTTTCTTGTTGACTTCTTTGGTTAGGAAAACATTTCTATCAGAACACAGAAGATCAGGACTTGATCACTTCCTCTTTGGCTGATGCGCAATCTGCTTCATAGAAACACCTGAGCTTGGACAGAGTGCTCAAATTTCTCACAACAGGAATTAGATGGAGGATAAATTCAGAATGGAATTGAGGAAGAAATGTTTTAGGATGAGGGTGGTGAGGCACTGCACAGGTTGCACAGAGAAGCTGTGGATGCCCCATCCCTGGAAGTGTTCAAGGCCAGGCTGAACGGGGCCTTGAGCAACCTGGTCTAGTGAACGACAGGACTGGACCTTAGAGATCCCTTCCAACCCAAACCGTTCCATGTTTCTATGGTTCAGTGAGGAAAAGACTACTTCAAGAGGAAAAAAGAGAGAAACCTTGGACTTAATACTGGTGCACATCCAAGTCAAACAGCTTCGTTCAAAATCACTGAAGAGGATAGGCCCATATAAGATTTAATGTCACTACAGTCTAGGAAAGCTGAGCCAAACCTAATTTCCTTCCATTTCCTCTGGATATGTGTTTGTAAAATACATCTGCCTTTGGGTCCCACAAATGCTGATCACTGATCCTGTGAATGTGTAATAATCCAATGTTCAAATCAGAAAGAGGAAAAGGGAAAGGGACAAAACCTATTCCATCAAAAAATGCTGCTATTAATAAGTCAAATATATTTAGTCATATCTTTTCCTGGGATTACTAGTTAAAAAAAAAAAAAAAAAAAAAAAAAAAAAAAAAAAGAGAGAGAAAGAAAGAAGTTACAGCCAAAAAAAAAATTCTAAGGCTTCCCAAATCTCAATCAATTTCAGAAAAAAACCCCAGACTCTGACTATTTACATCTTTTTTGTATTATTTGCTGTACCAGACCCATGTTTTACTATATTAATAAAAAACCACGTTCCAACAGCTTTTCTGGTAAAAGTAGGCCTGGAGGCTCCCCGTATAATTAGTCCAGAAAAGTCGCCTCTTATGTGATAGTAATAAAATCTCTGTTTAAGGCACAGTGGGTGAATTACACTGTGGGCATATTGCTTTGCAGTAACCAGAGAGGGAGGCTAAAAGAACAACTGCAGCTATGTAATATCAGCTTTCTAATGAGAAGTGAAGTTACAGAAACTCAGTCAGAACCCCAAAATGGATGTTGCCTTATGCTACTATCCTACAAAGAGAAACAAGCTTATTTTAAATCCGCAAACAGAATGAGGATTTAAGGATACAAATCCAACATGAGCTTCACAGTTCTCAGCAAGGGGAAGCCAAAGAAAGCAGGATTTAAGTCATAACTTTAAAATACAGTTAAGGAGTGTTTGATTTTCAGGCAATTAACCAAATCAGTGTGCTTTAGAGACATAAAACACATAATTCCTAATTCCTAGCTGTACCACAGTACATCTTACCTCATAACTAACCTGTGAGCATAGACTAAATTAGTGAAACCACAGCGGGCACAGGATTTTTAACAGAAATATTATCATATTAACAAATGAAATGTGAATGGGAGTATGAATGTAAATACTAGAAGAAAGACCAAAGGTTAGAGAAACCATGTGTATTGACAGTACAAAGCATTCCAAGCAATAAAAATTCAAAATGAGTAATTTCTGTCAAGCCTGGACAGAATGTCTGGACTCTGTAAGACCATTGAACAGGTGTCTTGTCAGCAGAAGACCCTGTACCATGACAGTGGGACATTGGCAGCAAGTCTGCAGCATGTGACATCTGCCATTCTCTTGCCTGTAAACCCAACAGGGAAGCAGATCCTAGCAATAAAGATGTGTGTTTACTAAATGAAAAAAGGCAGCAAATGAGAAGCTACCTTGGCTAAGACTTAGAGACTGAAGAAAGGATTATTCACTATGAAGGACCACTGATAACAATAGTAGACTCCTAGAGGGTATAAATAATTTCTCCAAAAATCAGTCAGCCCATGGTTGCCAATCAAGAAAATGCCAAGAAATGTTGTAAGGGTTTGATGTCCCGTGTCCTTTGTGTCACACACAAGTGAGCCAGAGCACCACAGCCCATGCATCCTGGGGAATGTGGATGAAATGGAGAGTGAATGAAATATATGAAACGAAGATCATAAATGGTTAACTTATTCAGAAATTTCATGAATAATGTCACTACAGTCTCTCATTGCTTTTTGCCACATTTATTTTCTACCAGCATGAAGCAAACTGATTTGCTCCAGAGCACTGTGTGAATTCAGATTTTAAGAAACTATTTCAGGCAGCAAAACAGAAAGTACCACCAGAAAGGACCCAGGCAACAAGCTGTCCCACTGAGGCCCTTCCCTGACGCTGCAGGCCTGGCTGCTCTGTGGTATATGACCCCCCAACCATGCTCCTGCAACAACCAGACATGGCACAGAGGAATTCAAACCAGGGCAGCTCCTGCCGCTCCAAGGACCAGCACTTCTACAACACAGTCACAAAAGATGCACCTTGGTTTTGTTTTACTGTTTAAATTGTCAAACCTGGAACAAGAAAGCCCAATCCAGGTTTCTAATTAATCAAATTCCACTTGCAGCGAGGAAAGGAACATGGGTAATGTAAAATGCTTTGACTGATATAACGATTGACTTCTTTTGACAGGTACCAATGTTACGTCCAGCTTATATGAGTAAACAAACTATAAAAATGTTAATTATAAACAAAGGAGTAGAAGAGAATGTCTCCCCATGCCCTTTGCTCAAGCCTCTTGTTGCCAATTTCAGCTTTCCTGGAGGACATATATAGCACATATTTACAATAACCTCACAACTGTGGACATTTAATATGCTTGTTATAGCTGTGACTTATGATTATTGTTCATTATTGACAGCAGACTCCTCTTTTATTTGGTGCATACAAAAATAAAACACATCACCAAAAAAAATTAAAATTTGTGTCACAATAATTATACACTATTACAAAGAGGGACTGATCTTCCTCTACAGATCTTTTTTTTTGTCATCCTATGGATCAGTTCTTGAGAAACTATTAATCCCAAGTATATGAAGTCACTTTATCTCATCTCCTTCATGTTGTAGCAGTAGAGTCAAATATCAATTTATTTGAGTGAGTTCTTATAACAATTCTTATGTTCTTATGCCTGACGCATGTGACAGCTTGTGCCAGAAGGACTTAGGTGAATAAAATTTGACTAAATTTTGTTCTGTGGATGAAATAGTCAATCTAAAGTACAGTATGATTCATAAAACTTTTACTAATCTTCATAAAATATTTAAAAGCTGTCTACTTTTATTGCCATTGATAATTCTTGTTTCAGACCCTGCTCCCAGATCACTTCAGAGGCCTCTTTTTGTAACCAAAAACTGGATAATAGCCTAGACCAAGAAGAAGGCCCAAGTCCCTACACATCTAACACAGCATATTGTTATCTGGTGTTTCTTTCTAATGGCCTTGGGTTAAAAACTTCAAGCATCTTCCTTATCATTTTGACATTTTCTTTCAGAAACATCTAGTGTTCTGGGTTATTTCCCAGTTGATGTCAGCCAGAATAAAAATGATGTACGGCACCACTAGGTAAGAAGAATATTGTTCAAAACCACCTTATACAAAGAGAAAATTATTGTTCCCCTTCCACTGTGTGGCATTATATACTTGTACCTTCAGGTATTTGTTCAACTGTTTTCACATATTTCCTTTGTTCTTGCCCACAGCCATTTTTATAGTTATTTTTTCCATTAATCCCTACATTCCAGCTCCCAGTGCATCACCTCTCCACGCTACTGAAGCACCAGGGATGCCAGATTACAGTACAGCCTCTACTGAGGATCAAACTGAGCAGCACGCACAGCACTCCCACCGAGTATGGCCAGAATGCTCACAAGAGATGTTATGGCTGGGTGCTGCTTGGCAGCTGGGATTATACAGCAGGCAAAGAGAATCCTTTCCTTGCAAATGATCACTTTTCTGTATGGAGAGAGGTCTTGGTCGAGGTTTTAATAGAAATTAAACAGTACAATTTTTCATCTTTTGTTTGCCTTTAGGTGCATGAATTTTTAGTTCTGCAAACTCAAATTTTCAAAATAAACTCCAATAGTATGGTTAGTTCTAACTTTAAATATTCTTGATTTAATAAAAAGAAAAAAGATCATTGACATTTAAAACACTATAGTAACACAAACTTGCTGCACAGCCCAGCGCAAGACTGTGCAGAGATGTGTCCTTCATTCTTGACGAAAACAGAGATATTGATCTCACTGAGATTAAAATGGCTTTAAGACACTGCTGAATATGTACATTCATACTATCACAAAGAGTTATCTGAAGAACTGAAGGCTTGGAAAAATGGCAGCCAGCTAAAACTCAGGAGAGACTGTAGTGGTAGCTGCTATCTGGTGATGGAGTGATGGTAGGATGATTTCCTTACCTTTGATTGATTATATCTAAACAGGTTTTCAGCATATGTAATTTTAGAATTTGGCTACTATGCTGCTAACTACAGTTCCTTATATCTGTTCCAAAACAGCTTCCTGCTGAGATGTCCTGGAAAACCTCTGCCCACCACTACATTCTCTGAGTTTGCTCTTCTGCTGGGGGCAGGACAATTCAAAGCATTACCTCTCCTCTTTGGACATAAACGGTTCATCAACATCATCTGAGATCCACAAACGTCAGAAACACAGATGAGTCCAGAATATGGAAAAACATCATCTGGGTATTTCAGGAATTTTTCTTGCTAAGTGACTCAGCTGCAGCCTCAAAAGCACATATAAACAACCATTTTCCAACTACTTTTTCATTCTTTGTGGCATCAAAATCAAACATTGCAGCCACATTTATTAGATTACAATATGAAAGAAAGAAATCTGTTCTTAGGAGACAGGGTTACACTCCTTGTCTTAAAAAAAAAAAAGAAATTGTTTACATTTCCAGCCAGAAAGGAAATGATGGGAAATTGAGATTATGATCCAAACGTTAATAAAGCTGCAAGGCAATGAGTGTATGTTTAAAAACAATCACGCTGTAGGTACAGTAGATAAAGCATTAGTTTACATTATCATAATAGTAAAGCTAATCTTTGTGTAATCTTTAATAATGCCTTGAAAACCCAGCTTGTTAAATGACAGTGCTATTTGTAGGAATTTGTAAAAAAGTTCTCTAACAAGCATATGAAAACAATCCCTTTTCTATTGTTTTGCAGTTTAATATTTTTCCTATTATGACTTTTTTGCCTGCATATATTTATCCCTAAAGATACATTCTCCTTAGATGTAGGAGAAAAAGAAAGGAAACAGCAAGTTAGGAAAATACACTTTGAGCCTCATTAGAAGTTGTGTTTATTCTATTTTTTACATTTATTCAAATTAATTAGGAAAAAACATGGACAATGAGCAGTGGCCTAGTTGCACAACAGTAATTCTTAAGAATACTTTACAATCTGACTTGAAAAGATCAGGGAATTTTCCTAATTATTCACAATAATCTGACTTTTAAAGCATTAATGAGGATTCAAGTTCATTGAAAATCATATTAAATCACACTGTCACAATTTTACCAGTGTAAGTGCAAGAAAAAGAAAATTATTTCATGTTTGACATATAATGACACTCCAAGAATTATGGCAAGTTGTATGGGTTTTTTGGAAATAAACACATGATACACCAAGTCCAAATATTTCATGTTAAGACCAGACAAATTAGGTTTTTAAAAAAGTGAAGAATAGTGTTGTGAAATAGAAAAACCCAAGATCTGCCATTTAGGAACAGGATTAACTGCTTGTATCTGATGTTTCTAAATGCCGTTCTCACCTCTCCATATGCCTACAACTGAACTGAATGAATGGTCACTTCCTCTTCATGCAGGAAGTTTTTGTATATTCTTGGTGCACCCACAAGGAAAAATAATCCTCACGTCCAGTGGCACTAAAAATCAGAATTTTTGACTGGGGTAGACATCATCTGGCTGGGTGCCTGGTGACAGGATCATTTATATCTTGCAGGGAATAATGTTAAACACAGCGTAAGTAGACTGTATGGCTGAATGTGATATGAATGGAGTGCTAAAGGCTACCCATTTTTGCACACACTTTTTTTCCTACATTACCAGCATTTTTTTTTTTTTTTTTTGTTTTTTTGCAAGAGGTTTTTGGCTTTGTTTTGTGTTTTGGCTTAGTTTTGAGTTTTTTAATCCCATCCTCACCCCTGCGCTTTCATTCACTTGGGCAAAAATCAACTGAATTATACATGACTACAGATGTAGAAGACATCCTGGGAAAGCATTCAAAGCCAGGTTGGATGAGGTTTTCAGCAACCTGGTCTGGTGGAAGGCATCACTGCCCATGGCAAGTAGGATGGAATGCAATAATCTTTAAGGTCTCATCCAGCCCAAACCATTCCATGATTTTAAGCAGACAGTTGTCCCAATTAGCAGCAAAAAGCCAGGTGGGAGGTTGCATGGTGCATTTTTAAAATGGTCATTTGCTGACCTAAAAACTCACTAATGCCAAAAGAGACAACTCTGATGTGCTCCCTGACTTCTTTCCCACTGCCTGCCTTTTGTTAGCCGTGAAAATTTTCTAGCCACATGGCAAATTGAAAATGGCATGAAAAGCAAGCCAAATTAACCTGAATCACAGACCAGGTGCATATTGACCATCATTCTCAGAGATGGCAGCAGTAAGAGCTGGGAGGTGAGGGTGGTGCTGGGTCCACACGTCCCCTTTGCTGGCAGCACACTTTTGTACGTGGTCCCTCACTACAGATCTGCGACTCCTATGGAGAGCAGCGCAAGGTCACTGCTGCCCCGCAAACTCAGTTTGAAGGATGTGGGAAGAAGGAACGATGTAGGGACAGGAGCAAGGAGCTGAAGTGACTAGGACAGAAATGGCTGTTTAGGCTAGTAATGCACCTGAAAAACAGTCAATAAAAATATGCCTTTACAGCACGAGGCCTACTGGGAGAAAAGGGAAAAATAAAACTGCTCTCCTAAGCTTAAGAGAGAGAAAGAGAAGTTAACAGTCATAGGTCTGTAATGCTCTTGAGAGCTAAGACAGATCTATAGTGGAAGAAAACAGTGTAGTAACAATAATGCTTATTCAATATTTCAGCAATTTTTGCTCTGGAAGATATAGGGATACTAAGACCCTCTTTTCCTGGCTAGAGAATCAAATACCAAATCTTTAACTCAACCTCTCAAGAAAAGCACGAGGTCTGAGAATTTAACCACCTTTGTGTGCATTGGGAGAATGTCTAATCTAGAGTATAGTTATGCATGCAGGTTGAGAGCAGGGGGAAATCAAATTATCTCTACTGTTCCATTTTTTTTTTCAAAATTTTAAGGCAATTAGCCTCATTACCATAAATATGCCCTTATAGCCACATTTATTTTAACTGCATTTCCTGTTAAAAATGCCATTTTCCTTTAATATGTAACTGATAATCAACCAGCTCTCTAAGGTTTTCATTTTGAGAAGTATCTGGAAATGGGACCAGCATGGCAGATCTAGATCTCACTGGTATAAAACCAAAAGAAGTTCCTGTTCCCTGACTGTCTTCCTCTCTTCCACAGACAATTCAATATAATCTTTAAGCTTTTTTTTTTCCTTTTCGCTCACTGTTTGTGCTCTTAAAAGTTCACTTGACCTTATTTAATTCCTGATGCTACATAAATTCAGACACATAACGTTTGGGCAAAAGAAAAATGTAACAGGGCATGGCTCCTCTGCAGTGCCAAGAGGCAGGCAGGCAGTCACAGAAACCTGCAACGACTGCAATGGAAGACCCAAAGAGCCTGCTATTGTTTTTACATTATATATTAACTTGGGTTCAAATCCTGAAACATAGTTCGCCTTCCAAGCACAAAGTACACCAGCTGTTTCAGGTGTAGGAACCAAATTTATGCTGACAGACAATCACAGTTTGCCAGTCATTAACAAATAGTACCTATGTCATTTTCTGCACAAATTACTGTAATTACTGACAGCAGCAAAAGATATTTCATCTCCTAATAATGCAAATGAAAAGCATTTGTTCCTGTAGATGTGCACACCAAGATCTGCCTTAAAGTAGTTATTACTTTTTGATGAGATGCTAAATTTTTTAAGTCTTTGTACTATGTAAATCTGTGCTTTTCTTGCCAGTTGTTTTCTGATATAGATTCATTTTTGAAATCTACAGACTTGAAACAGGAGAAAATTATTCCAATTCAGGGAGAAATGCTATTTGCTTTGTATCACATTAGGTGATATATCTTTAAATGAGTATAGCTGGGTCTCTGCTAAATTGAATGGCTCTTCGAGACAAATATTTAAAAATTTATCACCAATAAAATGGAGACAGAAGAAGCAGTCTGTCAGTTTGGTACCTGTTTAACAACCATACATGTCAGGGACAGACTCATCAGTTTCTTTTATTTGTCCTCCATCTGATGAGGGAAATTTAACATTTATCTTCTCATCCCCGTTGCAAAGCTGAACAGAAATACTTTACTGAAAAGCTCTCTGTCAATTATGTTGAAGCTTGAAAATACAAAATTATATCAAAGTTCATCCTACAGCCTCTTATGTATTTGCAATCAACCCATAAATAATCAATCTGTCATCCATTCAATTACCTCCTTCTTAAAAAACAGAGAGAAATCAAGGCACAAATGTACGTGTAATTTTGCTTTTTTATGTAAGGCCATTTACAGAGACGTGATATTAAAAGTTGAACAGGTATATAAATGATACAGAGAAGGAAAATAGATGGTGCTTATTGAACAGAAGTAATAAGGCAAAGAGACTCTGAAAATGGATTCATGAGTCACTGCACTTTGCTTTGATTCCTTTTGTCTCTCTGAAACTGTAGTTTGGTCCCTTAGTTCAGTTTACTGATGATGCTGTCCTGCAGCACTCTAGGAAACAAAGTGAAGTAAACATGTTTTATTTGCCGGTGAGAAGCACCCTATAGTCCCACAGAGTAAAATCAGACAGTTGTGCTTTTCTAAAAAAAGATGAGGACAGAACCTCTAGTGACAGTACGGGGGTAACAGCTTTAAACTGAAAGAGGGTAGGTTTAGATTAAATATGAAATTTTTAAACCTTAGATTAAATATAAGAAATTTTTTATGATACAGGTGGTGAAATACTGCCAGAGTTTGCCCAGAGGTAGTGGATGCCATTCCCGGAAACATCCATGACCAGCCTGGATGTAGGCCTGAGAAACCTGGTGTAGTTGAAGATGTCCTTGCTCTTTGCAAGAAGGCTGGATGACCTTTAAAGCTCCCTTCGTACCCAAAGTATTCTTTAATCATTCTATGATTCTACGACTTCTCAGAAATTATGCCAAATATTTCCTAAGTATTCTAGCATACCTAACTAGAAAGAGAATGTGAACTCACATTTGAAACAGAATTACAAATTTTTTTCAGACTGGTCCCAGACCGTTAAAGATTTTCTAAGAGCTTGTGCTTAGCAGAATTGAGACTCAGTATAACACTTAAAAAATACGGTTGTTCAAGCCTGAGTTATACTACAGATTTTCTGTGAGTAACAGTTTCCCTCTTAATGAGATAACAGAAAACTCTGCTGTTAGTCCCTTGAGGAGTTCTAGCTAGGAGGAGTATTAACATGGCCTTTCCATCAGCTAATAATAAACCCTGAACTTTCCTGCAATGCCAGAGCCAGGGTGTAGGTCAGTCCCTGGGAACTATATATGCAGCATTTCCAATGAAAAATGAAACCCTGGGGGAAAGAATGAATGTACTAACATCTTGATTTATTCACAGACCATTTCTGGGCCCTATTTGGAAAATTTAGGCAGCTGTTTGGATGAAAAGGTTCATACCAGTGAGACTCACCCGAAGCCTACAAGACTGATTTTAGGTGTAAAGAAACTCAGCTCTGATTGGAGCTGGACAAAACTGTTTATATGAAGTCAAGCCTTAGCATTAAAGGACTTGGTGCAGTCCAAAGCAAAGGAGTTTTTCCCAGCCTCCAAATTGTTAACACCCTTTGGTGAAGAACCAGTCACCCATCAGATCAATTTGTTCCTAAGGAGCATGACCCTGGCTTGAGCAACAGAAAAGTCAAAAAGACAGAGAAATGCAGATTAAGACAGGAGATCTGTTCTAATATTCATTAATATTTTCCCATGCACAGAAGTTTCTTTTCTAAAATGTTTTATCCTTCGTAAAGCAGAAAGAGATGGAAATGAAAAATATAAAATTACTGTTGAAGACAGGCAAAGGATGTGTTTTTTCATCTGGAAGACACCCTCTTCATTTCTGCAGATAGAGGATTTAAATAGCCCCATACCTACTCTTTGTCTTCACAATACAGTGAAATGAGAAAAATTTGTTATGAATCTTGGGACAGGAAGAAACTCAATGGATAATTAATCTTCTCAAACTGAGGCAGAAGCAACTACAGTTGCATTATGTCTAACAAATGGCTGTGGCATACCCAGGTATTTCCCATGCTACAGACCTGATGTCCTCCCTGGTAATCTATCACTTCACGATCCTCACTTCTTCTACATCCAGTACAAACCTTGTTTATAATTTGTCTATTAAATTTCATTTCACACCCTCCCTAGGCAGCACAGAGAGCAAACTCACTCTTCAAAGATGTGCTGCAAGGCAAGATTGTTATCAGGTGCCCATAAACTGCCCCCCACCGCCCACTTAGTCTTTGGTATTTCAGATAAATGGCTTCAGATCACTCATTTATTCATTGTAGGACAGGCTTTCTAAATCTCTGATCATATTTACAGCTTTCTCCTGGAGTCCCTCCAACTGGGATACACCCTTCTTGAAGTGAAAAGCTCAAAGCTTTACCTGTAAAGGATGAAAGGAATGTTCCTATGCTTTATAAACCATACCTCGGTTTATAAAACCAAATATAGCATTTGAATGTTTCATCACAGCAGGATGTGGAAGAGACAAGATGTTACAGCTAACAAAGTTCTAGCTACATTTCCACAGGATTCTTTTCCTACAGTTCTATATTAGCACTATTCGGCAGATTATGTGGTTGTTCCTGCTGAAAGCACCTTGCAGTTGTCTCTGCTGAATTACATCTTTGCTTTTTCAGACAACTTTCAGTGTTGAACCCTCTCAGCACATGGAGTTATCTGAGAAAAACGAGAAAGAGTTGCAGAAAAGAACTTGGCCACTTCTGGTTATCATTACTCTTCAACCTTTTTCTAGATCCTTATAAAGAGATTTCCTACTTTTTCCAATAATCTTCTGAGATTCTAAAAGCAAACTGATGGCTTTAAAGTCCCTTGGGTCCTCGTTTGCTTCAGTGAAGATCCATTTTCTGCTTAATCAGAAATTCAGTTTTTCACCTCACCTTCTCCCCACTGGCATTCAAACCCGAACTTTGTCAGTACTCAGACTTCATCAGAAAAATTCTGGTGGTCTGTCATCGAGACCATCAGGACCTGTGAGTGTATGAGTTCTAACTTCTCTAAGTGCTGCCAGACCTATCACTTCTTCATTTGAGGCTGAGGTCTTGTCCCTTTGTTGCTGATTTTAATTGATAGCTACCTTATCAGAGACGACCTTACCGTGAAAACCGATGCTAGCAAAAAGGTAGGCACTTTTCATATTTTGTCTTGAAAGCACCTACAGTCACAACATCTCTCTGTAACTGCCAAGTACATCTTTAAAACTACAATGCTGCATTACAGAGAGGGTCTGATTTGCTATAATAGTATTGCAAAGTATAATTTAAAAATAACAAGAATTTCTGTAAGTTATGACATTTGATAATAATTTGAATTTAGAAATGATACATACTTGACCTACAGACTATGGATAAGATTTATCTCTGGCCTACCATTTACACTGGGTTTATTTTTCAATTACAGTATATAACGTGTAAATGTGTCTACAGTGAACAATTTTACTAAATTATTTGCTGTAATTTTATTTTTCCTTATTTCAGTTCTCTCTGTTCGAGTGAATAATATGCCTTTCTATTAATTTCATAAGACAGCCTACAAATTGTTTTGCATAAGAAACAAAACAAACAAAAACCAAAACACAATTTTGAGAAAGAAAAGGCTATCATGTCCTTATTTGCAAATATCACTTTCCAAAATAAACATGTCAAGCATGTCTTGGGGCTATTATTCTTTTAGCTTATGCAACATATCTTTTATCATATCCTAAAGAGTTTTTGTGTCATTATACCCTTTTTTACATGTCATGAAGCTCTAGGATCTTGCTTAGCAACTGTTTCTGCCTATCAACCAATAATGATAGGACAAAGTTTTTTTTCTAAAGAATCCTAGAGCAGGTTTGTTATTTGGTCATATAAGTTACTACTCAAAATTCAGAAGCCAGCATCCCAGGTAATGAACACAGAGCTTTGTGCTCTTGGAATATTTTGGGTATACACTCTGGTGTTTATGGTTTCATGGAGATCCCCTCCACAGATATAATTTACTTTTTCAAGCTTTCAGAGTTGCATTGTTCTCTGAAATCAGCCACTAAGGATATAAGCATTAAGCTATCTCCTTGCCTTTCTCATATAACAGCCAAAATCTGCCCTGGAGGAGGTCACAGTAACTTTTTTTTCATCTACCAAGCACATGAAATGCTTAATGTTGGGAAAAATATATCAACTTACCATCGGATCAAGTAGCAGAATTTCTGAATGAAAAAATCTTAAATGAGTCTCAACAAGATAAGAAGAACAAGTGATACTCTCATAAATCAGTGGCTTTACTGCCCATTCAAAAGAAGAATTGAAGAGCAGCTGTCTACATGTCAGGGAGCACAAGACTTTGGCACAGTAAGACTCTATTTCTGTAAGAAGCTTGATCTCACTGCGTCTGCAATAGAGGAACCCTCACAAACAGAAAGTCAAAGCTAAAATATTATAGGGAAATTTCTTTTTCCCAAATGTATTATTTCTTCTGTTTTCATTAAGGATAACTAAAATTTTATCTAGAATTTGGAATACTGGAAGAAAAATGACAGTATTTTGACATTGCTATAACCTAGTCCTAACCTGCAGAAAGGACTAGGTTATAGCAATGCAAATAGTCAGATGAATGACTATTGCAATTAATAACTTTGGTGTTTGACTTCTGACTAAGACAGCTACTCCATTCAGATGTTGAGAGATGCCTTAATGCAACTCCTTCCTTTTTTTTTTTTTTCAAATGAGCACAAACAAAAGAATAATATTAACAACCTAAAATAATTTTTAAATAGACTGCAGTGTGGTACTTTATTTACCGCATCACTTGAATCCCTAAAGCTGCAGCCAGCTTTGTCTCTCCACCATGATTAGAATCTGTAATACCTTTGTCAAAAGACTTAAAATACTGCCTGCCCATGCTTAGGATTACAGGAAAAAAACAGACAAGAAAACAGCAAAAATTAAGAGCTACAGCTCCTCAAGCTATAAAAAATTAATTAAATTCAATTTATTCCTTTAAAGGCGCTTTTCATGGCAATGCAATATTTTGCTGATGTGTGTTGTCTTCCAGACTGCAGATTTTTTGAGAACGAACTGGACATCTAAAAACTATCAGGAAGACAGAACTTGCTACATAGATAATTACCTGAACAATAAAGGATGAAAACACTGTTCTGTAGTTTCATGTGACTAATTTGCACATTTGGCTTTATATTCAAAAAAGGATGAAGGTCTCTAAAGGAGAAAGCATAAGGACTTTCAGACTACTCAGGTGAAATGAAAGATGTGTCAATGAACATATTCCACACAGCAGGCCAATCCCCATCTTCTGTTGCATCAGTATGTCACATCAGGCTCCAGCAATAGCTGTCATATAACTGTTTATTATTAAAGTGGTGGAAGATCAAGCATAATCGTTCTCTAAAATTTACCTGATGAATTTTTTTTTTAAAACAAGGATCAGATAGATAAAGGAAAAAGGCCAAAAAAACTGCCACTCTCTAGGAAATTCTCACTACTCCACTAAGAAACAGAAAAAAAAGGTGTTGGCCTCCTGTCTACATAAAGACCTTTTTCCACACTCAGTCCAGTAGTTTAGCAAATGATGCCACTTGCCTTCGTTATCTTTTACTTTATTGTGTATCTGGAAATACTGATGACACAACTAACACTGCTGCACTGTCTGCTGCATCTCCTCCTCTCCTTCTGATGAAAATAGCAATAGCAAACATAATGAAAGGGATCTTCTTTAACTCCCCTTTTAACTCTTACACAGCACTCTAGAATGGGGAGGGAAATGATGAAACTATTCTCTGACCCAGAAATTTACAACCTAAAGGAAAAAAGGAGTACAGAGACACGCTATAATGACAAAATTATGAGACTTACTGCATTACATTTAGTCAGGAAAAAACTTCAGAACTGAAAAAGAAGCTGGACAAGATCCATGGGGAATTTTCCTCACACTTGGCATAGACAAAAAAAAAAAAGGCACTTAGTCTTTGGGATTTTTAAAAATTACATGGAGTAAAAGGACACAGTGTCAAGTAGAATCCCAAAGCACACACATCACACTTTTTCATACAAGCCCAAGACAAAAGATGTTCCAAGAAACTTTTCAGCAGTGCACTGGAGATCATTATGTAACTGGGAAATCCATTTAGAAAGCAAGTTCCTTTGAGGCATTTCCACAAGGACAGGATAAATCAAGTACAGAATTTTTAAATGGTCTGCTTTATTGTCACCCAGAAGGATGCCATATAAGCCAAAGCTGCACCCATCACTTATCCAACAGCTGAGCACAGTGATTAATAAGCCCTTTCTCTAAAGGAAGCAACAAAAAAAAAACAACAAAAAAAAAAACTGACATCTTCCTTCTCTCAAATTTTCAGGAAAAAGTTAAGAGTTAAACCTGTGAAGGTGACAAGGACAGTATCAGGGGAATCTAATATGTCATGATAACAGCTCTTGATTCTCAGCAAAACCCACAGAAGTAACTTTGACCACAGCAAAAGGACCAACATCTCATGAGAGAATGATAGAAACCAAGGTCACACTGGAACACCATACCCCTTGCTGTCTCAGAGCTGAAGAAACTATCCAGGCAACTGAATAATAATGCAAAATTCCTGCCTAATTCAGAGAGAACAAGCACAGAAAATTTTGTCAATTGAAATGTCAATGATCTAATTAGCTCCAAAGATGGCTGAATTTGGTATGATGTGACACAACTTCATAGCACCATCTTCTGCTATTTAACTGCAACTGTAACGAAAAAAAAATGACAGACTTATTTTCCTTCTCCACTGAAAACAAAAAGCAACCAGCCAAAGCTTATTTTTCTTGAAACAAAATCTCCAGTTTGTTGGCATCCAAGCCTACCTGCACATCTATCTCTCCCTGAGCTGCTGCTTTTGCTCTATTGCAGCCACAGTTCATTAAGATGAAATGTGTTCGGCTGAAGCTGCCTCATCAGTAAGTATTGCTGAAGCAATTTAGTAATGATCTTAACGCACAGTGCTGGATTTTTATAGCCATCTCAATTGGCTATTAAAATACAGCACTGCACTTTGAAATTGCTACTGCACCGCTTCAGAAATAGTTAGCATGATGGAGCTGCAGAAAGCAATGTTCATTTCAGTGGAAACCTTACTCTTTGTGAATGATTTCTGGAAAATGATACTTAAAAGCTACTATGAGATTAGATGTTCATTTTGCATATGAACACAGGATTCTTAAGACCTGCTTGGAGAGTTCTTAGGAGCTAAATGGTTTCAAGGGAAAAACAGACAAAATATGTGCATATGATATTGCTGCATAGTCTTCCCAGTCATGTTGTTTACTTCTTTACTGCTAATGGAAAATGACAGTTAAATATAAAAGGGGAAAACCATCATTATCATGAAAATATAAAAGACTTTGAGAAATTAATATCCTACGGCTCACAGGATAGCTCCAGTTTTAGGTGAGACAACCAGCCAGAAGGAGGGATTTTGAATTCCATTTGAAATGATCCTTTTTTTTATTTGGAAAATAATTTATTTAATGACTGACTACTAATCTCCAAAGATGGTTAAATTAGGTCTTATGTGACAAAAAGCTGATTCCACCTCTTCCTGTCGATACACTGCATTTCTAACAAAAAACATGACAGATTTACCTTCTTTCTCCACTAAAGGCAAAAAGACTATAGCAAAAGCCTGAAAAACTAGAACTGAAGAGACACTCTTATAACAATAACTATTATTTTGTGAAATTGTATATAAGAACTATTTCTCTTCAGGAATGTAAAGAACCACTTCACAGAATCAATGTGGGTTTTTTAAAGAAAAATTTCATATATGGTAATTTACACAGATGAGATGGCAAGCCTTTAGTGACCAAAGGCAGATAATACATTTGATATTTTGTTTATACCATAAAGAATAATATAATAGCAGCTGTATGCATTTATCCTCACTTAAATTAATGAACATGATCCTAATCTATGAAATATAAACATGCAGATATAACCTACCACATCAAGCACTGGCAATACAAATGTCTCAAAATATTGTTGGAAAACAGCAAAGGCTTTTATAGCACTTTCATGGAACTTTCTAATTCTATGATTTTCAAGAGGATACAATTTTCATGGGATAAACTATCAGATACTCATATATTCTTATATTAGACAATCCTAGCCTGCAGGGAAGCCATGTTTTTTAGTGATGTTAACTTATTAATGATGGCTTGAGTCACTATCTTAAAACTGGAAAATTATCTATTAGTGCTTGATGGAGCACTTTCTGCTAATTGGAGGAAATACAAGTTCCTTCAAGCAAAGACATTTCACAAAAAATGGTAATTTGGTTTCAGTTCTGTTAGTTTTCTATTTATACCTGAAGTAAGTGATACGGTTACAATAATATGAAGTGACACACAAATTAGAGTTGAGAACCAAAATAGTTTGTTAAACCCAGGTTTAAGAAAGTTTGCCTGCCTCCTCATTTTTATACGGTTCTATCTTTTAAGTTGCCCCATTTTGCTCTGTTTTAGATAACGATTCACAGAGCACAGAAGGAAGAGAACATTGACAACCAGAAGTAAATTCACAGATGATGAGATCATAAGACTGAAATTCTTCAAAGATTGTAAGAAAAGATTCTGCTTAAAATGTGAAAAAACAATTTTGTTGAAAACACTTCGGACCTAACAAAACATTTCTTAATTAAGAAAATATCTGACTAACTTGCCATAAAGACCCCCCCATTCTCACATGCTAAAGTTTGCTATGGCATATTTAGTGTCTCTTAAATTAGAGAAAATAGACCATTAAAGTAGTGGGAGTGATAGCTGCAATAAAAAAAAAATAATAAAAAAATAAGTACCATCATCAGTTTGAAGCAAGCACTTGCAATCAGTTATCAAACAGCCAGATCTGAAAGCTCTCACTGTTCTCTGAAATTGGCAAATAAATAATTGGGGTTCTTTGAAAAAAGTCCCTTCTTTCATTTTAAGTGCTGTAGCTATTACCTGAGATAAAAAGGTAACTTTTGACTTTGCTTTGCTAGATAAAAGTGGTAAGTTTCCTCCTTTCCGTACTGAAAGCAGCACTTGTAATTTTTTTCTTAAATCAACCCTCTATTCTGCTATTCTGAATTGAGCATCTTTTTTTTTTTTTACCATTTTGAAATACACAAGTTGAACTGTTCTTTTGTGACTATTTCAGTTGTCACTGCAAGCTGGGATACTATCTATGCAACAGAACACAAGATATTTCCAATAAAGCCATCAATCCAAACTAAAGTATGTCTATTCTTATGAAAAAAGAAGCATGAACTTCTAGGAAATTACAGACAGTAATGGACTAGAGGACATTTCAGTAACAATCCAAGATAAATCTACAGTGAAATCATACCTTATGTTGATGGTGAAAAATCTCTGCATCTTCTCAAGAAAATCCCATAACTTATCAGAGTTTAAAAATACACTATTTAAACCATACTGATTCTTTTTTAGTATAGTAAGAAAGTTTCATTACCCTCCACTGAATTTATTCATTATCATCAAGAATAAAACAAATAGTTACAGGAAAAGGAAATCTACCATGTGCCACAGAGTCACTTCAGTTCAGCACAGAACTAAATGAAATGGAAACTCTGGAACTGGCTATGCCCAGTGACATAGTCTAACATTTAGACAGATATATATAACTCTCAAAATAAATGCGCATTATGCCCTTTATATTAATCCCATTTTATTTTTGAATATTTTATTGAGATATCTGGTTTAGGAGCTTAGTCTCTGCTGATTAAGAAATTTAAGATAAGAAGGATAGTCTTCCAGAGGGAGATACAGAACAGTGCTTAAGAGATGCATTAATTTTTAGTCTGGAGCCCTAAAACATAGTAAGACTCCAAATGAATTAGAAAAAAAGTTTTGATATGGACCTAATTCTGAGAGCAGAAAGAGTAGAGAATTAAGTGTCCCTAAACATGTTTTGTTAAGTGTCCAAAGGCAGGGTGGGGCGAACCTCATGAGAATGTGTCACTGCCTGAACTCGTCAGGAATGAGCAAAAAGCATGCTTATAGAAAACAAAAAAGTGACAGAGCTGCTGATCTGTCCAGAGCCTTTTCATCTAAAATGCAGTGACCAGAAGGGCAGCTCCAGTCATTGCAGCAAGATCCCAACACAGCTCAAACACTGTAATGATAGGTGCTATTATCATGAAGTGTGTGGGAAAATAATCCTGTTGCTCTATGACTTTATACTCAAGCCACCAGAATATGCAGATAGCAAAAGTAGCTGTCCTTTATGCTGCTCCTTTTTTGGGTGTTTTTAAGCCTGATCTCTGTGCTTACCCAAGTTTCTGACTGCCAGAAATCTTCTACAATGGTAGAAATAAATTTTTCTGCTGATCATTTAAAAATGAGATGTGGCAGCCCAGAACACTCCTCGGACTGTACAGGGGGGTCTGGAGCCATGCCAGACAGTTCGGAACTCGAGACGAAAGCACAGAACTCTATGCTTGAGCCGTGTCATCGGAGAATGCTGCCCACATTGAGAGATGAAATACAAAATAGAAAGAAAGTGTGTAATTAGCTTATCTTGTCACTGGGTGATTGTAGTTTTAGATTTATGGAAGTACGAGGGAAAGAAGTTAAGATGGAGGGCAAAGGGCGGTGCCCCTTCCCCTTCCTCTTTCTTCTCTCCTCTCCATTTTCTGCTGTGACGAAGGTGATGGGGGATTGGTGAAGGTAGCACTGTCATGTTAAGAAAAGGTAGAAATTAATTGGAAAAGATTGATAAATAATTATACGTTGTAGAACTTGGTTGGTTTTCCTGAAAGAGATAAAAAGGTAGAGATGGCCTTCTCAGGCGTCATTCCTGCTGTGAATTTTGGAGGAGCAGGTCCTGCTGTCCTTGCTCCAGACTCTGAGAGATAAGAAACAATAAACAACCTGAACACGAATCGCAGGAGTGTCCAATCTCTTGGCTCGGGCTCGGGACTTTTTTAAGATCAAGAAACAGCCGTAAAACATCACAGAGATCACTAACAAGTGGTCGCTAATAATGAGATTTTAAAAAATCAAGTTTAATTTCTATAACTAATTGGGCATCAGCATACTACTCAATGCTTCTGGGTTTAGTAAATGTGTATTTGGAGTGTGATAGGACAGCATGAAAATCTTGAGGTCAGTGGAACTCCTTTGTTTTAAAGTCCTCCAGTCAAATGCAATGAAATGGGAGTGAGCACTGGAACCCCTGAACAGTGACTGAAGTTCACAATTCACTGCCCATACACAGTTCTTTGCAGGGTCTTGCAGGAAGCTAATGCATGAGTTATATTACAAAGCCAGACAGCACCATTAAAGTCCTTTGTTTTGAATGCCAGCATTTCGTTTGCTCCCCAGGAACACACACGGCAGTGTGCGCAATCCATTCTCATTACTGCTCGTCTTGTTTCAATACAGAGCAAGATGCAAAAGCATATGACTTAACGACAGGATTTTTAGTAGTGTCTAAATCCCAGTGATTTTCAGTAAGAAGGCCGCATGTAAATCTTTCCTCTGTTACAGCTGCCAGCCACTGCAGAGATGCCGGCTGCTAAAACCTGCAGTGCCCTGGGAGTGACTGAAATAAAACACCTACTGTTGGCCACTCAATCCTTTGCAAAGCCATACAGTGAATTGTATGCCTGACTGAAGAGACATGCAAGAGGCATACAAAAGACAATCTGCTGAGAACACGAAAGAGAGAAAGAGCCTGCAAGGATGACAGTTAGCAATTATCTTCAAGACATAGACTATGGCTATCTGCCAGTATTAGCAATCGTGTGTCAAAGTGAAGATCAGCTTTAAATACCTACACAGCTGCAGCTCTCTTTGAACCCTTGATTTTCCTATTACACAACTCATTTGTGTCTTTGTTTACTTCTTTTCCCCCCAAAAATAAAACTAAAGGGTAACAGGGTTTAGCACACATGACGTTAGGAGAGCCCTTTTGTAAAGCAACAGGAACAACTGCAGGGGGATCTGCATTCAGAAGGGACCTCCTGGCAGCACACTACCGTGCCTTTCCCCCGTCATATGCCCAAAGCCATCACCAGACAATGTTTATTTAACATCTTACGCTCAGAATACCTTCACCAAGATAATCAATGTCTTTTATATGGTGGTTGCTGGCTACAAAAATTAATGGATTAAAAAAAACCCAACTAACCTCTATAGACTAGTAACTTGTAAAAACCCTCAACCTGAATATCTCAGATGAAATTAAAAGGACCTCTACATAAAAAGTCTTGCGAATTTCCTTCTTTAACAACTTCAACTGTTGAAAGAAATAATCTACTACACACAGAGAGGCAAGCTAGGAATCTCTGAGTTTACTTGGTATTATGGAAGCCAAGACTTGCTTTCATGCGGTAAATTCTCAGGGCAGTAAGAAATGAACTCAGTAAATGCTGGGTTATATACTGACAGAGGCAGTCAGGAGAAGAACTGAAAAGATATTTGCTGCTCCAAGTTTGTTATGGAACACCCTTCTTGTCTAAAAACCAGATTTACTTAATTAATTTTTGTGTATGAAAGAAGGAATGGTGTGGAAGTTACCATGCTGGTCTTCAGGTCCTGCTCTGGACACCAAAACATCCCAATTTCACTCTGAGAATAAGAAACACTGTTTATATAAATACTAAGTGGTTCTTACATCGCATAGTAATGGTGTGAAAACTGGTCCACAGATATATCACCTGAAATATGAGGAGATAAGCATCACAGGAGTGACTACAGCCAAGAGTCACAGGTTTTATTCCCGACTTCTGCTATGAGTTTGTTGCCTCTCAACAGATAATTTTTCATGAAAGATTTTGAAAAAAATCAAAGGAAAACGCCTATAAATATTAAAAACAGTATTGATAAGGTTTTCATCCCAAATATAAATTATTTATTTCACTTTGCTTTTTCATCTGTAAAATATAGAAAGCACAATAGAGCGTGCTTCCTTACTGCTTGAATTATGAAGGTAAAACCCCTGGCTTTTGCAGAAAACTAGCCCATCAACTTATTTTTTATCCAAGTTTCCAGTAAACTTGTTTCTATAAAAGTAAAAGTTTAAAAAAATATTTTCAAAGTAACAATAAAATTCATTATTCATAGCACTTATCTGTAGTAAACTGCATAGATGAATATAGCTACAAAATTATGTTTTGAGCCGTAAGCAGCAAAAGTTCTTTAGCTTACCATAAAAGGCACTTTTTTGGTACCCATTCTGTTTTATGAAAATAATAGTAAAAAGAAATAGTCTCAGTCATACACTC
Source organism: Platysteira castanea (assembly GCA_013397175.1). NCBI lineage: Eukaryota > Metazoa > Chordata > Aves > Passeriformes > Platysteira > Platysteira castanea. The sequence goes on from VYXC01002065.1 coordinate 3,174,663, forward strand.
AAAAAAAACCACCATGCAAACCCATTATTAGATAATGATTGCCTCTCTTGTCCGTTTCCACAATGTAGCAAAAATTTGGTCACGGTGAATTATTTTTACTGTTTCATCACAACCCAAAAGGACATGTTAATTTTGGTTTCTTTAGCCTTAGGTCTCTCAAAATCACGATCATATCACACACTTAGTTTAATTCCAAATCTTTAAAAACACTGCCTGCACTTCTACTCTGAGTTCATATGCACACAAAATACCATCAGAGATGCTTTTCTGTTAGAAAAACCATCCAGCATTGTAACTGACCACAAGAATCCCGACTTTCCATGATTTACCATCAGACGCATGTTTAAATGTATCTTACTCTTCTCCAAGAGCAGAGCATAATAAATACACTGCAGTGTCATATAGCGGACCGTTTTCAGTGTTGCACTACCTTTGTTAAGTATTAGAGGTCAATCTCAACAATATGTCTCAATATAATATACTCCACTACTGGTATAAAAAGACCCTATGGAGAAGCATGCTATAGTAGTCACATGAGAGGACATGTAAGGGAGAACACTGAAAAAGCTGCAGAATATTCACTATGGATAAAACAGGGAGAGTAATCTCATGTGCACTGTGCATATTAAGATACATGCAAATTTCATATATATATATATATATCTATACATACATTTATCAAAGACCTGCTTATGAAATAGCTATTATGGATCCAAAAAAATTAACTGCTGTTCATTCTATTCACATCTACTGTGAAAATCTGCATTTTCTTTGTCCAGAAATTGGCTATAAAGAAAAATGCTTCTAGAAAGGAATTTGGCTTTTTGTTCTGAAACCAGAAGGTTCTGCTGGAAGCGATAAAGCTGATTCAGACTAGTGAAGGCTTTGTTTTAGATTTCCACATAATTTTGTTGAAGGATAAAATGAAATAAAATTCTTCCATGTATCTGGGTAAGTTGGTATTCTTGTCTTCATGTTCCAAAGATAACTCTGGAAGAAACCATCATGAAGATAGAGAGGATAAGCTGGATAATCAAAAAGCCTTCTGAAAAAAAGGAAGAATTCAGAAACTCCGCATTCAACAGCAGCTTAAATGAAAGTCAAAGGTCTCAGTAGAGGAACTTTAAAGGTAGTGTGCTGCCAATATAAAGCATAGTATCTCTGTGTCTCTTTAGAAGGTAATGAGCCATCTCTGCAGTAAACATCAAACAAAGCAAACCACAACTCCTTGAACTCCTTTATATTGCAGGAAGAGATCTAACCATGAATTCAAGTCCTACCAGCCTAAATTAACTACATTTCAGTATTTGACAGGTCAACCAGTTAGCAAATCAACAAGGTCAGATGCCATTTAAGCTACAAGAGAGGTGAAACATCAAGTTTAAAATGGAGGTATTTTCATTTTCTTATCTACCTTTAGGTCCTTTGAACAACTTGATCTCTACCACGGTCTCCAGTATAGGTCTTCTTCGCCGGACGTACAACCGCACTATGGAACCAGCCTCTTTTAGGGCCTCCACGGCTTTGCTGTGTGAGACTTCTGACACGTCAACCTCGTTCACTCGCAAGATGCAATCGTTGACCCTACAAGAAAAACAAAGAACCACAGGTCCTTAGTACTTCAGCTGTTACTTTGGACCGAATGAAGAATACCTCACTGGGAATCGCAGAATCACGGAACACGATGAGCTGGAAGGTACCCACCAGTATCATCAAGTCCAAGTCTGGCAGAGGACAGACTTAACGCAATATGCTTCACCAGACAGAGCATTCAGTCTTTCCAAAAGACATACTGGATTCAAACTGGAGTCTACCTACTCAGTCACACCTACCATCCTCCTCCATAAATTCGGGTCACATGCACTATAGTGATAGAAATCAGTAATAAACAACTTGGCTTTGCAGACTTGATTAAAACAGTTTTGACTACACAATATAATTGTTTTAAAACACTCATGCTGCATGCTATTACTACTACGGTTGCTCTTAAGGAAATCTCATAGTGTAATACAAAAGCTGTCATAGCAAAAATGCTGTCCTACAAAAAGCAGACAATTTAAAAGAGAATGTTTGATGGTTAATTACTTATATTAAATTCTTTATGTTTTCAACACTGACGGTAGACTACAAGATCTGCTGTATGGTAATAGCTTTTTTTAAAATTAGAATACTACTAAAATTCCCTCATAGTCTTTGAGCACTTACTACAGCATATGAGAATGAACATATAATCACCCTCAATGTCCTGGTTAGATGGAGTTGTATTCTCCTTATCTGACAGATTTGTCCTAGTTGGAAAGGAAATCTACAACTTAAGAGCAGTAAAATCCATCTCCAAAGCAGCAGGCTAATGACTTAACTACTGGGCCATCCTTTCTTTGCAAATGAGGACAAGTGAAAAGAGCAAAGAACTAGATTAATTGAGACTCTACTGCTCTTGTGGAGTACATTTGTTGTGAGATGCCTCTAAGTACTTTGGGTACAGCAGAAAAAGGCATATGGTAAACAAATGTGTTCTTTTGCATGTCTGAAAGGACAACCAGTGAAGCAAATACGGGTTGCTAAAAATATTCCCATTTCTGCTATGTTTCTATACATAAAAATCAACTATCAAATGTTACTCTTTACAGCAAAAAAACACTTGAGCTGAGTATTGATCAGGTGTCTTAGCACATGGAAGAAGAATGAAGCTTTACCTAAGTTTATCAGAACTCTGAGAATTTAGGATGGTTTTTGGCATGTTCTTGTGCTGCTGCTTTTGTTTAAAATGAAGCCAAATCAACACGACAAAAACCACAGTTATTTGAAACTGGCCAAACTTGTAAAGGACACTTTTTATCAGGGAAAGCTGATACTTCCCTTCTCAGAAAAAGTACTATATCACAAAGGTTCCAGATGTCATTCAATGTTCGGGTTTGGTTCACTCCAGCGTTGGAAGTTTTCATGGTTGGGAGGGGCTTTGCAACCTGGTCTAATGGAAAGTGTCAGTGTCCAAGGCTGGGAATGATGGAACTAAAGGATCTTTAATGTCCCTTCCAACCCAAACTAAGCTATGCTACTATGATTCTATGCCTTTCCACACCTACAGGCTTTTTTCTCTCTCATAAGGAGATTAATTTTTCATTTTTAATAAATAAATACAATATTCAAGAACATACATGCATATGCTACAACAATGTATACCTAAAAGGATAATAGGAAAAAAAGTCAGTAAATGCAGTTTAAGAAAACTTTCTCAGATTATTAAGTGCATTGTCTTACCCCTTAGGGATAAAATTATTCTGCCCTTACAAACAACTCCCCAGTGTAGTTTCCTGGCTTTATATTCACATGGCAAGTATATGCCAAAATTTTATTTTTGTGATTTCTTTTCCCATTTATTGGTGGATATTCACTACACCTGTAAGTTAGTTTCAGATCCATACAGACCTGTGTCAAGGAGAAGATCTGCCTTATAACCCAAGACAGCCCAGTACAAGTCCATCAGGAGAGATCCTAGTAGTTTCACTGATACATACAGTAGCTGTATCGTCATATAATCAGAGAAAGGTTTGGGCTGGGAGGGACCTCATATATCTTTATGGCCGTACTCTCCAGTGAGTCTTTCATTAGAAGCCTCCAGAGCTGGATGCAGTGCTCCAGGTGGGGCCTCCCAAGGGCAGAGTAGAAGGGCAGAATCTCCTCTCCTCCCCTGCTGCCCATGCTGCTTTGGATGCAGCCCAGGATAGGTTTGGCTTTTTGGGCTGCCAGTGTCCATTGCCAGGTCATGTTGAGCTTCTCATCCATCAATAACCCGAAGTGTTCTTCTCAGGGCTGCTCTCAGATATTATGCACGTACTTAAATTTATTTAAGTCTGTAGAATCCCCAAGGCAGGTAACAAATTAGAATGAGTTAGGCAGCTTTTCATATGGCACACTAGCTCATCTAAGTTCTTTAACACAGACATATGTTCTTGGACATATTCTACCAGACTTTTGTAGTATAAATTCAATATTAAGGACCCTAGGTAGTTAAATATAGAACATGTCCAAAACAGTTACAACTGATGGAAGAAATATGATATATTTCTTTGTTGTTAAGGGGGAAGGTCAGGGATTCAGGTTTACTGATAATTGTTGCTATCTTCAAAGCAAATAAGGGCTTATATTAAGGAAAAAACCCCTATTTCTAAGGGCTTAAACTTCACTATATTCATGTGAGTTTGATTTTTACTGTTTTTAAGAGACTGTGCAGACATCCTTGAGAAGCTGATAAATGCTTCAGTCAACTTGAAAGTAAACAAGACGAGTACAGTCCTTAGGCACTTACTGGACATATAGTAGGTGACAACTGGTAATGATCATTCTGTTCCCTTGTTCTGTGCAATATGGTGCCCTGGAGGGAAACCCAAAGCAGCATAGTGTGGCAGCTAAGAGCCCCAGAAGACCAAATGGTCCTGCCAACACACATTAATCCACTTGCAGCTCCATAACAAAGCTAGCTGGAACCAACTATAGACTCAAGAACAAGAGAATAATTTGTACTCCATGGATCAACATCATGGCACTAAATCCTGCAGTAATCCACAGGTCTTAATTATCACCCAGACACCTCCAGGCTAAGTGGTATTAATGGGATAGCCTTGTTTTTCAAAAGTAGAGTTACCATGCTTTCCATTGCAGAATGGCCAGCATTAAGAGATTCTTTCTAACCAAAGCAAACTGTTTTTTTAGTTGCCTCCTCAGAAAAGCTCAAATTGATATGTACTTTATTTATTCTTTAGTCAGAGCACAGAAATCAAGGTAAAATAGTTATTATGGCAGAATGAGTGCAAAACTATGGAATATATCAGGTAGATTCGTACATCCATATATCAGTATGGAGATATCAGATAGGCTACAAAAGTAAGAAAAAGAAACACTAAACTTTCTCTTTATTCCTTTGCTTCTGCTTTGTCTAACCTTTTTAGGCTAAGTTTCCCTACAAAACTGTTGATATTTTCTTTCTTCCAGAACTCACAAGAACACAAGATTCTCAGCAGCAAGCTGGAAGGATTATTATATTTTCTTCAAGAGATCAGCAAATAATTGTAATTACATTATCTGACCTTAAGAGAATATGTCTAGTCCATTAGTTAGAGAAGGATGACTCTCCCCCACTTTGCTTTTTTTTTTTAATTCTATACACACCCTTCCTATTCCATAATAACTAGAATTTGCAGCATAAGGGGGAAAGAGTGTACATATTGATACTGGTTCATGTAACTTCCTTCCAAGAGGAATAATATTTACTTTTTTAAAATTTCCACTATGAATTCAGAATAAAAGGTATCACATTTACTACAGCAGTCTTCAGATCTGTCTTTATAATCATAGAATATAGAGTTAACACTAAATGCCCATGACATATATGCACCTTAGGGCATAGCTTCCTTATGTATAATGATCCTTAGAGACATGATCCAGTTTCTGTAGCAAATTTATGTGTACTCTTAGATGCCTTCCTGACATTGTAAAGTAGTGTAAAACTATTTCTATTCTATTTCAAAAATAAAGAGATAAAACTTATCAGTGGAAGAAAATTCCTGCCTGTTTCTGGAAGCTGGAGAGGAAATAGTGCTTATGAAAATGTCTGGTGAAGGTAACTGCCAGTCCTAACTCAAAATTTGACACATACGTGATTTATAATGAAATTCCAAATATCTCATGGTTACTACTGAAAATACTACTTGATAAAGTTTATGACTGGGGGGGATTGTAATTTACAAATGACACAGCAGAATTAGAACTGAATTTAACAAAAAATTTGAAATCCCAGGATTGATTTTGATTTTAAAATATGTGCAAATATTAGTGCAATAAAATGGCAACCCAGCTGTGTTTAGCATGAAGGCACTAATTGAAGTATTGACTCTAACCTATGCTTCTAGCAAGAACAGAATTATGTATAGTTCTGAGGAAAATAAATAAGGACTAAACCCACAGTGTTTCATTTCTGAGAGAAAAGCATCATCCTTCATGCCTCTGAATCAATTGCATTAATCTACTGCAATGAAAAAAATTCAATAAAATGTAAGCTTTTCCCCAATAATGCTGGCCTGGTGCCATCCCAACACTTCATGTGTAACCTCTACCAGGTTATTTTTTCATTGTCTACAAATGTAGGATTAAAACCTCACCTGCATCCCGCTTCCTTTGTCTCCTGTTTACAGTCTAAATAAGCTTTCCAGAGGAGAGTCTACACCTTCTTGGCTCATCTCAAACAAGGACTAGTCCTCACTGCAGCCCCCAGGCACACTCAGCATAAACACTGGATAACCAAACAAAGCAGTTCCCTGCCTGTTCCTGGCTGCACTCTCCCTTGCAACAAGTCTTCAGAAGCGAGAGTTGAAAGGCAAGCACTTCAACCTCGCGCAAAGGCAGCTCTGGGGGTGTGTGCGTGTGTGAGCAAAGACAGGAACCAAACTCTCGCACAGCATTTCCCTAAGGAGATACACCCTGGCAGATGGTTTCTCCCCCTGCACTGGCAAACCAGTTTCAGCGTGTTGGCCCCGGGAGCCCAAAGGCTGGTGGATGGCTGAGCTAACAAGTCTTGCTGAAAAGCAGGGTGTGCTTGCTCAAGTCTACTGCAGTGCTTCTGCAGCCTCACAACTCGTATCAGCCACTGGAATGATTACCACCCCAGAGACTGAAATAAAAAAAAATCTTATAAAATATTTCTCATTTAAGTATGTGTGCAGATTTTACTACAACATAATGGAAACCCAGTCTGTTCTACAGCACACCACCTGCCTTCAGCCCACAGCCTCCAAACCCCATAAGATTTTGGACCTGAAATTGTGTTGGTTACCCCCACATTCCTTTGACCTTTTTTTCAGTATTTTGGGGATAGAAAATAGCCACTTATCCTTCCAGGGGAAAGTGATCTCTAGTGTAGTCCTGCCTAAATGGCAGAAAGAGAAAGACGTGGAAGAGCATCAGCAAAAGCCTGCCCGTGCAGATCCAGCTCACTCCCTCTAGGTCATGCAGTCCCAGTCACTTTTCTCATTCCCATGTCCAGGGACATGCTAGCACTAAGTTCTACTTCTTGTCCTCCCAAAGTTTGCATGAGAAATAAAAAAGTACAAATGAAATTCCTCCCTTGTATACCAGGAGTCCAGTGATGGTTTTGGAGGTAAAAGTGCCCACTCTAATCAGTCAGGAATTTCAGATCAAATCCAGGGCACCTATAGGTCCTACCACCGTGATCTGCACGTGTCCCACCAGAGGACTTTGAGCTTTATTTCACTTCCAGAACAGAGACTGGAGCTCGAATTGCCAGGGAATAAATCAGATTTCAGGAAATACTTCTGAATTTCAGAATGTGCTATTGCCTGAAATGACTGTGTTTCCATATCCTGTTAGGGACATGACCTCGCTGAGACCTGAGACACAACCAGCACAGCCACAGAACTCTCATAAGACATTTACATTGATTGTCCTTTGCTACTGCTTTAGTTACCCACAGATTTTTTTTTAAACAGCCTCTTAATGAAACGCCAGTGTATTAAAGGGTTTACATAACAGTCACTGGATTTAAAACCCAAGTGGCTACAACATCAGTAAAAATATTAGCAGAGCACTTCCTTATCATATACGGCGTCTCTTTATCTCTCTCCTTGTGTTTCATTTATGACTCTAAGTTCTATTTTTGAAGTTTTAAGTCAGAAACAGACGGCACACTGCACTACATAATTAGGAATGGAAAAGTCCCTGCAGCCTCTAGACTCTTAGAAGAAAATATATTTAGAAGCTTGAATATGTTCCTATTCACACAGTTTCAATAGAGGATGCATCAGCATTTCCCTTTTTTAATTTCTCTTTTTTCTTCTTAAAGGCCTTAAACTCAGCTGTAAGACTTCACTTCAGACACAAACTTGGCTAAAAAGCAGTTTATTTATTGTTTAAAGGACTTTGGATCCTTTCTGCATTTTTCTCTGTTTCTGAGAACTTCCTGGGCAAAGCTGGGGCTCTCCCTGAGTTAACCCTTCCTGCCACCCCAAAGAGATCCTTTTCTTCCTTTTAGGTGGAATCTCTTTGGAATGTCTTTATCATAGGGTGTCTGTTTTTGGGACCGTGTGTGTGAGTGTTTGTGTGTATATATATATATATATATACACACACCTCTTGGCTGAAAATATTCCCCAAGATAATATCTAGAATCTGACCCCAAAGACACCTCATATTACATCAAAACTGGCACAGTGAAATCCCATGCAGAGACATCAAAATCAGCTCAGACACTGACAGAGAAGATCTAGAGTAGAAATCCAGCCAGATCAATATCTTCCATACCTCTACAGCCAATTACCACAGGTAAATGGCCATATTAATGCAGCTCTGCAATGCTGAGCTCATTTAGCACTACCTTGAGCTCCTGCACATCCTGACATGCAGTGGTTGATTTCAAGAGAGGACCATTAGTGGCTCCCAACAGGAACGGAAATAGAAAAGAGAGCAGACACAAACCTTTAGTGCAAAATCCTGTGCAACAGATGAAATCTTGGCCCCTGGCAGCAGGATTGCTGCAGGCACACACCGAGGCAGCAAGGCAAGACAGCCAGCAAGGAGACCGGCACTGGAGCTGCCCTGCTGAACCTACTGACCACATCCCTACCAAGGGTCCAGTGGCTCACACAGAGATCCAGCCCTTGGCCTAAAGGAAACAGTGCTGCCCCTATGGCCAGAATGATCCTGCTGTAGGGAAACTCGGAGCTAAAATGTGTGGAGAAAGGTGTTTGCTCATCTAAAAGATAAAAGCTATATGAAGTAATAAACCAGACCAGGGGTCCATCTAGCCTGGGGTTTCTTTCCAACAGTGGCCTTTAGCAGATGGTAAAGGAAAAATATTAACACAATTTTTACCCAGAATACATCTTCAGCTGGTGGACTTCCCTGAGCCAAAAATACTTTTTTTTTTTTTTCCATTTAATATCCCTGGAAAAAATCTTCTTACACAAATTTAACTGTTTTCAAAACTCATGTAAACTCAACATCCCCAACTGTTGTCATTTTGTATCAATGGAACTCACAGCTTTGCTGCCAGTTAAAAAATTCTTGTGGTTATTTCAAATTGCTGTTTATTAGTCTCATTTGATGTCCCCAAATCTTTTTGTTAGGAGAGCAAACATATGTTCCCTGGTCATCATAATCTCCTACATATGACACCTGATTTTTCATCCTAAAAGGCCTTGCTAGACAAGCTCTTCAAGCCAAAGGCATATAGCTGAACTACCGGTAACGCTAATTTAATTTCAGAGATGGAAACATCACCACCCATCTTTCTATATATCTGAATGCCTCTTGGCTGTAACACCTACAGATTTACAACTGAACTCTGAAATAAAATGGAAAGTTAAGGTCAAAGTTGTTTTTTATGATGCTTTTTTCTGGACAAAAGTGACATTGGTTTATGCTGAAAATATTTTCCAGTCAAGCCAAAAAAAATCTAATAAGCTCTGAATGAAAATAAAATTGAATAAACTAAAAGATTAGTCAGAGAAACAAAAATCAAAACAACAATCTGCTGTCTCCAATGTCATCTCTCAGAAAAACACTTTCATTGCCTCTGTTTCCATCACTGAAACTGTTGCACTTTGTATAACATAATGCTCTCCTTAAATTGCACTCCTAGTTTCCCCACTGCTCAGGGGAGCATCCTCAATAGCAAAATGTCAGAAATTCTGCCTGTTGCCTTGACGTGATGAAATCTTTACATACGTTACAGAAATTTACACAAGCACATAGTGACAGCCCAGGGGGTAATGGCTTTACACTGAAAGAGGGTAGATTTAGATTAGATATTGAGAAGAAATTCTTTACTGTAAGAGTGGTGAGGTGCAGGCTGCCCAGCGAAGCTATGGATGCCCCACCCCTGGAAGTGTTCAGGGCCAGGTTGGATGGAGCTCCAAGCCACCTGGTCTAGTGGACGGTGTCCGTGCTCATGGCAGGCGGTTTGGAACTAGAGGATCTTTGGACATTCCAACCCAAACCATTCAATGATTCTATGTGATGAACTCTAACAACCATAGCAATGTATGCAGGTCCATGTAAGACTGCTTCTGAGCAGTCCTCAGGCCATCCATAAAGAGGAGACCCTGGTCCACAGCCTCTACCTGGCTTTCAAAACACCACGCTCACTGCAAGGTTGCTCTGGCACAAGCAACCTTTACTTGTCTTTGAGGAAGTGAAACAACCTTGAGAGGAAAGAATAAAATACATTGATTTCACAGCCCCTACAGTTTAGTGGTCTGACTACTCCTCTGGAAGCTGCAGCCTCATGTTCCCTAGAGAGAAAAGGACAGTGAATGTGGGTCTCCCTGGAAGGTGATTTTGCCACTACTTTTTTGTGAATGAAGGCAGCCCTGATTTACTCTTTCCTTTTGGCACTTAAAAGCAATTTGGACCTAATTGTGTATCAAAAAAATGTTTTCTCAGCTTCAGGATAATATTCTTCAGTCTTTTTAGACCTGGGATTTGTAGATAGCAAAATTTATGCAGTGATGCAGCCCAGCACTCCATTGAGAAATGATCACGAGGGCAAGGGAGACTTAAAAAAATACATTGTTTAAATTATTACAAGCCAAATAAAGAAACAGTGTAATTTAAAGACGTTCACCCATGCACTGAAAGCTTTTAAAAATGTACTGCTGTCAAATGCACTAAGTATTTGTATTTTAAATTACTGATTTCAAAAAAAAACCAAAAAAAAAAAAAAAAAAACAAACCAAAAAAAACCACCAAAACCAAACAAAACAACTTGGTAAGGAGATCCAAGGCAAATTTTAGCTGTTGGAATGAATTTGTTACTAGAATGTCAAAACTAATACCATTCAATGAGCATTCATGTAATTTAAGAAACTTCAGCTTCAAATAATAATAATTCTTATGATAATGATTATAATAATAGTATCACATTATTGATTTCTAAATCAATATTAATTTTGAAATTTGGTATGATATTGACTTGGTGTTAATTCAAATCTACTCATAAAGGCAGAATGAAATATGGTCAATAATACTCAGGTGCTAAAAATATCAGTAAATTCTAAATTAGCTCCAAATGTAATTCTCTAAATCCTCACCTTTGGAAAAAACCCAAAAAAACCCACAGATAAAATTTCTCATATATCTACTTGATGGCTGAGCCAACGCCAACACTACAAAGAAGTGCTATTCTTTCTGTGTCTGATAAAAATCAGAGAGGTTAAAAATGTTTCACATACAAACCCCACACAGAGTGAGGAGAGAAGCAAAAGCCCACTTGGTCTGATGCCTCCCAGAAGAGCTGCATCTCCTTATACATACTTTGAGCATGGGGAGTAGTTATTAACTAATGGTTGCTCATCTCACAGGGTGTAGCTATATGGGCTTGAGGGAGGAGCAGCTGACACCCATTCAATTTGCACACAGACTCAAGCATAAACTTCTAGAATAAAAGTCAAGTTTAAGTACGTCTACAACAGGAGGACCTCTTCTTTCATCGTTTATTCTCCTTTACCACAAACATCCTGAAAGCAGAACGATATCCTGTCACCGTATAATGATTTTGGAGGTGCAGATGTTCTATATTATTTAGAATGAAATGATTTTCCTTGCCATCAAGCTCTTCAGTTATTGCTTGGCCAGAATAACTCAAGGCAAATTAACTCTCTTGCTAGGTAAGCCACGCCTGTGGTAATTTTGTAGAGTTTATGATCTTATACTTCCCACATTATTCCTTTTAAAATGTCCTCTGCATAATTAGCATCTTCTTCAAACAGAGTTTGGGACTGCAGTACACAAACATACGTCAAGGTAAAGCTGCTTGGTTGGAAATGAACCAGACACACAAGTATAAAAGACAAATCAAAACAATTCTCCAAACACAGAAGACCATTTTGCACTTAGCAGGCCTGATTCCCACCTTAACTTACTGGAAATGAAGTACGACTTTACTAAAAGTAAAAGATTTGCAGCAGTGCAGCACAGACACAGGTCCAAGGAGACTGAGGCCAGCAGCTCCACCAGGTAACACTCGAAGATGCTGCCCAGTTGGCAGCCACTGCGTGACTGCCTGGCCAGACACTGCCTAAATGCCCAGTCAGACACTGCCCAGCCAGCAGCCCCGGCCAGCCCACAGTTGTGTTTAAATGTCTATGTTCAATGGCGAGTTCATGGCAGAAAGTGTTGGCTGAGGAAGCAGACAGGGAAGCACAGGCAGGAACAGGGCAGGAAGGAGAGGGGGCATGCAAAGGGTGAGCAGGATGCTGGGACTGCTAGGGGTTCCATAAACCTTACCTTAAACGGGCTCAAACTTGTATAAAAGTTTCTTTCTTAACCTCTTGCAAGATCTATAGGAACTAATATTTACTTTTTCTATTCCCCTCTCCCGAAATATTATCCCACCCTGCATTTCTTTTCCCTCTATATTTCTCATCCAGCTCAATCCTCAGTTTTGGTATCCTTTGCTCTTACCACATTTTTCCATTCCTCTGTCTGTTCTGTAACTCCCAAATTATCCTCAGTCTCTCTGCGATTCGTCTCCTGCCACTGCCATGAACGATGCTTTCCTTCGGAAACTATTCCCACTAGCAACCGAGTGCTGGAACTCCCAGTGCATCCAACCTCTGCTGCTGGCTCGGCTCTATCCAGGCAGCTCTGGCAGCCTCTAATGGTGGCCAGAAGGAAGACTGCTGCTCACAGGACAGGGAGTCTTGTCTGCCCGGCCACAGCTCAGGCCCAAGTGGAACAGTGGAGAGGCGAAGGATGAGCAGAAGGAGGTGTAGGTAGCTGTGGCGTGTTGTGAGAGGAAGGTGTTGGGATAAAGGAAAGGGAAAGAAAACAAATCTCTGTAAAGCCTGAGATGAATGAGGGCATCAGGAAGCAGCCAAACTCCTCCCAGCTGCAGGGCTGCTTGGCAGGTACTGGAAAGTGCCCCAGGCCAGGCGCTGTAGGTGTGGTAGAGGGCAGGGACAGCTCCAGCTTCGCGGCCCCGACTCACCCTCGGAGCCCTCCCGTCCGGCTGTCCCCAGCACCGCGGGGGCTGCGAGGTCCAGAGCCCAAGCAATGGCAGCAGCCTGGGGCAGCCTGTGGCAAGTCCACACAGGGGGTAGCCAAGGCGCTGACTTGGGACCAAGGTGTGCTTTGCCTGCTGAAGGCACTGAACTGCTCAGCTGTTCCTCAATCCAGGTTAAAATCCTCCCAGCTGACACCAGCACTGTCTGCAGTGCGTTCAGGTTTGTGCAGGAAAACCAGTTACAACAGATAACCCAGGAGGCGATCCCAGGTTCAGGATTTTTACAAGTACTTTTCATCTGGAGCTCTCAAAGGGCTTTGCAAATATGAACTCGTTTTTAGCTTCACAACAAACCCCGTGAGGCAAAGATAATGATCATGGTATCCATTTTACAAATGGGGAAACTTGAGCACAAAAGAAGAAAAGTGTTGCCAAAGATCAGGCCCAGCAAGTTGAGCACAAAACGAAGCAGCACTGCCACCCCTGCGCTTGCACCGACAAGCAGAAAACCCTCCCTCCTGCTTTGGTGTGATTGGAATAGCTATTCCCAACATAGCTGCAGCCTTAAAACGAATGGAGGAGGAGAAAACACGTTGCTCAAGTTCGGTAAGAAACTCCACCAGCTTCAGAGTATCAGTACCATTATGCTGCATACAACACAGCTGCAACTCAGAGCAGAGTGCAAACAGGTACCCCACAGAGGAAACCCCAAGGGCTGTTGTTTGTGTTGCTTTGATTTGGAATAATGCACAGGATGGCATGACAGGAGCAGCACATTGAAACAAAGTATTCCTACATCTTACGAGTTTGATATTAAAACTCACATGTCGTGGGGAAATAAATTTTGAACCCCTGCTCTAGCATCTGGAGTAAAAGTGGAGTAAGGAGTGTAACAACAATGATGACGTACTGTTAGCAAATATGGCTTGGCTAAAGTCTGAAACCACATCCAGAAGTTTAGACAGGATATGAACTGTCTCACCATATACTAGTGGTTTTGGCTGTCAGAAACAAAAAGTTGACCAAGTTTTTTCTTAAATGTTTTAAAATCAGATCTTTGCTGCCTAAAAGGAACTTTTTTTTTTTTATGGTCACTCAATTCAGTTTTGTTTTTCATCTAAAATCTTATTTTCAGGTTTCATAGAAATTGAAAGAAATTAAAAATTCAGTAGCACCCCAGAGGGTTATTCCTGTTGAGTGCAGGAAGAGATGTGAAATATTTTTTCCTTGACTAACACTAGACTTCACAGAAAGCTGATAATTTCTAAGGTATGCAACCACAGAAACCTTCTTACTCCAGATAAATTGTCACTGAGCTATTTAGACTTGTAACTGCAGTATCAGTGCAAACACGTTGATGAAATAATCACTTAGATTTGGCTGCATGGTGCTGTTCTGCTACTGCAGCACTCTGGGGCGACTGTAATTCAGGCAGGATGGGTAATAAAGGAACTCTTTGGAGAGAGACCTGTTAACCAGCTCAGTACCATTGCATGGAATCTCTAGTACACTGGGCCTCATGTAAGCTAGAGTCCTAACACCATGCTAACTTGCTTAAGCGTTAGTCACAAGCAGTGGAATTCAATTAGTGGAAAACAGCTCAGAAATGTACGGGGGAAGGTACTGATGCTTTGTGTTACAAAAGAAAACTTCTATAAAAATGTCCATACTTGATGTCCGTAAAGAGGTTCCTAAAATTTATCAGTTTCAAATATCACAAGCCAGAGAGGTACCTTTCATTACTCATTAAATTCTCTTCTCTTTGCCTGACAATTCAGCTGTTAAAACATAATTTTACTTTCCTTGCATCTCATAAAAGAATTTTTACAGCCTACCGCCTTATTTTCAAAATAGGAAAAGTGTAATATAAATAATGATAAATAATACAGTAAAAACCAACTCAGAGACACAGTGGGGATCTGCAATACTGAACAAAGAATGCAAACTTCACATAGGAAAAAGAGAGAAAAGGATTCAGTCAACCAAAAGTGAAGTGGTGCAGGCAACAGAGAACAAAATTAGGTGGTCAAATATTCCATTAATGATAAGGCATGTAAGTTGTTAACTTAAAATGTGAGCCATGGTAAGACATGTTCAACTTTGAAAATAATGTATGAAAATCAGATTTGAATTTTATGATCTGCATTTTTTTCATGTAGATCACCCATGGTAATTCCTTTTTTTCAATTCCATGGTAGCTCAAAAAATGATACACAGAGCTACACAGACAAACAGAGTTAATAAGATCAAACTTCCTAACACAAACCAGGACAGAGTAACAGTCAATAATTCATGATCTAATTTATGACTGTCTGCAAAGCAAGCATGTTTTGCCTAATGGGGTGAATGCCTCTTTATTAACTTACTGCTAAATTATGTACTGAACTAATAGCATTGTCAGAGGCCTGTAAACAGTGCAGATATGAATCAGTGTTTTGTGGCAGCACCATAATTATAACAACATCCTGAACAAGCTGTGTGTGCCATTGCAACGTGCTTAGACCTGGTACTGATAGGGTTAGTACAAGATCAGAACTTAACAAATAGGGACTTAGGCAGCTAATCACAAAACAGACACACTTCTATTTTGATATATAAGGATGGTGGAATAAAGCCAGTTCCCAAGCTGTATTAGAGGCACATGACACACTTGTAAAGAACATGATCTCTCCTGGGAAGAGCTCTTCATGTTAATTTGAAAAGGCTCTATAGCATCATTCTCAATTGACTTTTTAGCAAGCAATCTAGAGCTACAAATGGACACCAATGGGCAACAACTGTGTGCCTGCTGCTGCTGCTGGAAATATCTGGGCTTCAGACTTTTCCTCAGAGGCAAAGCACAGCCCACGGGGCAAGGACTGAAGGGGGTCTGTTATCTAACCAGCCCTCAGGTGTGGACTCACTTCTGTTTCCTCTCCTCCATTTCTTCTTTCCTTTGAGTTCCTCAAGTAAACTGCACACAACACCAGTATTTGTTAATTCCAGTTTTCAAGCTTTGAAATAATAGCATGAAATCATAATTCTTCCCCTCTGTTTCATTTTAGTGCAACACAGACTTACTTTTAAAATTTTGATAAGAACACAATCTTTACCTTTATTTTTTTTTTTAATTTTTATTCACAAATATCCATGAGAAAGGGTCTTCAGAGTTTCTCTCTTGCTACACATACCTACCTAAATTTCTAATCCTTTGACACATCACAGTGGGTTAGCTGACAACTGAAGAGAACACCAATCCAATTTGTTTAGAGCCTTTGCTGGTAGGCATTTAACTGAAGCCCTTAAGGCACAGAAACATGAGAGAAGGAATCACTGTTCTATTCCAAGCTTTGTCCCTGATTTGCTGGATGACTGAGGGCAAATTATTTTGGTTCTTGTCTCCTGCCATTAGCATGTGTATGATGTTCCTTTCCTCACACCAAATCACTTTGAGAGCTGAGGGTGGGGGGGGAAATCCAGTGGGGAAAACTGACACAGTGATGGTAGAACAACATAGCATGCCTAAAAAGTGCTGCAGCTTTAGAATGCTAAACCTCCCAGCAATCAGTAATTAAAGGAAAGATACACTAACTAAGGAAAGACGAACAATGCACAGCCTTAAGTACTTTTTAACCTACGGTATTCAGCTAGCTGGGGGTACCAGTGCTGTTTCAGATTAGTCTGCTAAGGTAGCTCTCAATTGATCTGATTTTCTCAACCTCTAAGTTCTCCTTACAAATGTCCACACTCTTAAGGACAAACAATTGATAGGTTCACAAATGGAAGGAGATTGGAAATCAATTTCCTAGAAGAAAGAATGAATGAATGAAACAGCCACAGGTCTGGGCAGCTAACCAGGGCAATGTCCATCTTCCTAGGCACAACCAATTGCTTCCCTTGGACTCAGCCCTCACATCGACCCTCTTTCCTCTCAAGTACAGCTCAGTCTTAAATACCAAAATAACCTCTGGTACAACATTAACCCTTGAAATTCAATCTCAAGACTGTCCAAATCCATCTCACAGTCCTGTGAATTAACTCATTCATATTCAGTCACGTATGTAATAACTGATTTTTCTATCACATGTTCAGTAAGATTCCTGCGACCAAGAGATTGGTATAAAATGCAAGATTTAAATTCTTATTCTATACAAAATTCTTTTATTTACTTTTTATTTACTTTTTATTTTATTTACTTTTTTAGATCCCAAGACCTTTTAAAATTCTCATTTTCAAACTTGTCTTTTCAAGAAGGAAAAGTGTATTTTTCACAGCAATACATAAGGAAATCATATGACCCTCTCATTCCTGTAGAGCGAGTTTTGAGAAAGCTATCTCTACCATAAAATCAAATTTAGACTGTGAGAAATTATAATCAGCAAGAATGATTCTTGACTCAAAATAGTTTTGGTTTATGATTGTTAATAATGCATTAATACTTTGTGACTCTGTGCTCTCTTAAACTTGATCATAATTGAAAGCTTTGTGCTATTCTCTTAGTTGTTTTCTTCCCCCAATCAAGTTATGCCACTAAACTGTGCTTCTAGTTCCATAAACTAGTTCCATAAATTCTTGTTCTCACAGAATGATGGTTTAAATGTGTCGCCTTTTAGAAGCCAGAATTTGACATATGATCAATAAGTCAACAGAAGTAACTACTGAATATTATATTGAAGTTCTTTGCTTTATGTAGACAATTTAAAAAAACACAGTATTGTTTTTCTCTGACACAAACTCAAATAAAAAAAAGGCAGTGAGCCATAATTACTGGAATTCTCTTTCTTCCAGGGAGGAAAAGAAGTCCAAATTCAGAGCTTCTTTATTAAAAAGTAGATGTTTGCCCATGGACAACTAGCATTAATGAGATAGAAAGAGAAGGTTTTATGCATCAAAAGTCTTAAAAGATCAAAATGTTGAGAGAAATTCTCCTTCAATTCAGTGGGAATTGTTTCTACCTTCAGAGGGTTTATATTCTCTGTCTATCCCTGACTCGAAACTCAAATCTTTACAGAAACATGGCAGGAAGCATTCAGAGAAAAAATAATGTTCATTTAGTTCCAAGGTTATTATATTCACATTTAGCTAGGTAATTAAATCTAAAATAGTTTTTAAAATTCCATTGAATGATATGTTTTATATTATTTACTATATATGAAATTATTTTCTATATATTATATGGACTTCATAAAAGATTCCAGAGCTTGCTTTAATTTGCAAGGTGAGAAGTTAGTGTACTGACCTAAATGTCTTCTAAAATCTGAGCTGTGTAGTGTGATGGTTCTTACACTAGTTCTACAAGTCAGGGCGTTTCAAGGACAGTAGCATGTAAACAAATCAGTTAGTGCCTTTTTGAGGAGAGCTCCCCTGAGGAGGGGGAGTTGATCACCTCTCTCTAGTGACCAGCAATAGGACTCGAGGAAAAGGAATGAAGCTGCTCTGCGGAAATTCTGACTAGACATGAAAAAAAGATTCTCCACTCAGAGTGTGGTCCCCCCCTGGAAGAGGTTCTAAACTGTGCGAAACGGTTGTGGCACCACACGTGACAGAGCTCAAGGAGCATCTGGACGATGCACTCAGTCACATGGTTTAGTTTTAGGTAGCCCTGAGATAAGCAGGGAGTTGGACTCAATTATCCTTATGGGTCCCTTCCAAATTGAGATATACTGGGGGTCTGTGCTGCTCTGATTTTGAAAGTTCAGGAAGTCTCTCAAAAACGGGAATGTTTTAGTGAAATGAGTGTAGTCTAAAGTGGCTGATAATTATTGTTATTTTTTAAGCACAGATATGGGTCATAAAGTGATACAAACTTGCACTATGCATTGTACCTACTGTCAACAGAATGTTCTCCACTAAAGGAAAA
Source organism: Platysteira castanea (assembly GCA_013397175.1). Lineage (NCBI taxonomy): Eukaryota > Metazoa > Chordata > Aves > Passeriformes > Platysteira > Platysteira castanea. The sequence continues at coordinate 3,193,517 of VYXC01002065.1, forward strand.
CCCCAGAAACTTAACCACCTTTGTTTCAGTCTCACACACAGGTTTTATATACAAGAGTAATCTGCAGATTCAGAGAACAGTTCAGGCTGGAAGGGACCTGTGGAGGTCATCTAGTCCAATCTCCTGCCCAAAGCAGGACTCATTTGAAAGTTCAATCATATAGCTTAGGACTTTGTCCAGATGAATTTTGAACCTCTTGGAGAAGACAGATTCCATAATCTTTGGAATTCCATAATATGTGTCACCATAACTGGTGACAGAGTCACCAGTTACATTACAGAGATCTTTTTCATCCTCAGACCCAATTGGAATTTTCCCTGTTGCAACATGTGTCTGCTGCCTCCAGCCCTTTCTTTGTGCATCTCTGCTCACCTCTATGCTGGTCTTCAGTGCTGCCAGAGCACACTGCTGGCTCAGGCCAAATTAAAGGATCACAGTGTCATTTAAGTTGGAAAGCACCTCTTGATATCCTGTTGTCAAACCCTCTCTGCTGAAGCAAGTTTACTAGAACAGGTTTTCCAGGAACATGTTTAGTCAGGTTTTAAATATCTCCAAGGATGGACACTCCACAACCTGTCTGAGTTACCTGTGCCCAGTAACGCTTACCATGAAAAAGAGTTATCTGATAATAAAACCAAATTTCATGTGCTTGTTGTCCATTGCTTCTTGCCCTGTCGCTGGGCACTACTGTTAAAAGTCTGGCTTCTTTATCTTCATTACCTCCCACCAGGTATTTATTACCTGATATTTATGTACTTATAACTATACATGTCCCACTGGAGAGTTATGCCTTCCCAGGTGCAGTAGGCTGTACTTGCTTTTGTTGGACTTAAGTGAAACTTCAGTTGACCTACTCCTCCCCTGTCAACCCATATATTCATGCAAAAGATTCCCAAGGGTCTGGAGATTGAAGTCAATTTCTTACAGGTCGCTTTCATAGTCTGGCTGTTTGAAGAGCTTCACTCAACTAAGTTAGATCAAAGGGACATCATGTAAAATGCAGTGGAAGTGACTTTAGAGGCTTTTATGATTAAGAACAAACAGTAGATATAGAAGCCAGTTCAGACAGTCCACACTGCTATATAATGTGGAGTATCTGCAGGCAGAGTCTGAAGCGAAAGCGGACATTAAAAAGTAAATATTTTTTCAGTCCATAAACACCAATCTCTCATTCTCACGTAATTAAAAATTTGGCTTTTGCTAAGAAACCTACATTATCACTATTCTTGGCAGATACTACTGCAGGTTGTTGAGCTTTTGTTCCTATAGAGTGGCCCTAGCTGATAAACTCTGTTATGAAAAATTAATTATTGTGTAAATCAGCAAAAACTGCCCCAGGATATGCCCCTTCAGTGGCGTATCAGCAATAACCACTGATAACTACATTTTCAGGTGATCCTAAAAAGTGACAGGATTGTGTCTTTGTAGCAAAGTGAAACCCACTTACCAGATAAAACAAGGAAAGGAGGAATCTCTCTAAAATCTCAGAGTAGGAAGAACGACCATGCCAAATATATGCTTAAAATACTACATAAGTCTTATAATAAGATAACTATGGATTAATGAATTCCATTAGTATGCTACTTTTTATGGATTTAGAAGGTCTTTCCAAGATGTTTACAACACAGACATAATCATAAGTTGAATTAACAGCAGTTAATTAATACAGGCATGAGTTATTAACTACTTGATTTCTTACAAAGATAGTGAAATACTGCAATTGCTTCTGTCTTCTAATAGCTTAAACTAAAAAAGCTTTCAAATGTAATTAAAAATTCTACTAAAAAGATACCATTGTTTTTTGCAAGAAATTCTTTCTTTTTCGTAGAAAGGCCGTTTCAGGTTTAAGACCCCCTCCAAGTTGTTCATCATGTCAAATTTTATAGAATGATTTCCACATACTGCTGTTTCTTTATGCTGCGTTTTCCATGAAGCTCATCTGGCCCAATGCAGACATTTACAGTACAGAGTGATACAGCTTGACTAGGCAAAGAAACTCTTTTTCATCATAGGTGAAAAATATAGGCTCTTTTATTCTTCTGTTCTATTTAGACATTGACTTTAGGATGAAGCGAACCAAAACCTAGAAATGCTTAGGTTTTTCTTCACTATTGGGAGACTAGCTTAGGGGTAGATAGCTGCATTTTAGTCACAAAGTTACATGATATTAGTCCCACTCCTCTTATCTGCAATCTTAGTTAAAATGTAAATTCTTCAGGGACTGCCAACTACCATGACTCCTCATCACTATCATAGTAAAAAACAAAAAGAATAACTTCCAAAATCAAATTACTAATGTAGCATAGGAAATATCCCAAACTTGCTCTTTAAACTGGCCAATGCCCCTTCCTTTTAGCTTTGAACTAAAGGAGAAGGCTTCAGGAAAAATGTTGCTACCATCTGGTACATTTTATGAATTTTAGACCATCTGTTTTTGGCAAAGGCTCTCACAGCCAATTTCAGTGCTGAGACCATGAAAGCATCAGCATTTTCTCCCAAGTCTCTCCAGTTAAATTGGCTTTTTGGAACATTAGCAGGCTGCACGACCAACAGAAAGGTGACAGCCTCTGTGATAGACAGAAGCCTTTCTGCATTCAGTCCATAAGGAAAGACAAGCACAAGCACTTCTGTGGTTTCTCTTGTTTAAGAGAGATGCTGGCTGCCATGGATTTGAGAACCCCATCATTGACTGTTCATTTCAGGAGCTACAGCAGCAGACTACTCTGGAGATGACTGAGAATATACAGCATAGCCATCACATCCTCACGGAACAAAATAACATTTGGGAACAGCAGTAAACACATCTCCCTACTGCAGCCAAATAACAGGAAGCATCTACAAATAGCCATGATTATTTAGTAGGGGCTTTGTAGTTTGGGAAGTCTTGACAGCCTAATGTATAAGACCAATGTGTGGCTCTTCAGCCATCAACACACAAAGGCCAAGCAGAGACTTGCATGCTGATATTCAGGTTTCCTCCTCTTGCTCCCATCTTGCCTTTTGCACTAAAGTACCTGCTACTAAGAGGTGGCACCATCAAATGCACCATTATACAGGATTTAACTACCCTTATTCAGTTGCTCTAAGCTCCTTGACTCAGCTGTCTTAGCAGAAAGGAGACTCCAGTCATGTCATTTACTTCCCCTGACCCCGTGAAAGATCCACTTGGCATGTGGCTCCCAGAGAACAATTATAATAATTATGCATTTTGTTTCCAAACACACATAATAAGTTTGTTTTTACCTGAGTCTTCCATCCTCTGCTGCAGCTCCTCCTGGTATAATCTTAGTAATGAATATCCCAGGATCATCCCCAATGTGTGGGTTGTCTGTTCCTCCAGCAATACTGAACCCCAAGCCGGAATTTCCCTGGAAAAATAATAAAAAGTAAATCCATCACTCAGACGCTAGATTTCTACAGAAATCATTTGCAGTGCCTGAGCAAAGTATCTTTGCTTCTTAAAGAAAGCACTTTATTTGGCAACTCCATACTTGAAGGCAGGTGACTCAGTCAGAAAAAATTAATTGTCAGTTAAAGAACAGAGGCTGTGAACAGAAAGATTTCCTGGAGTTAATGACAGAGTTAATGGATACTCCTACAGAAACAGGATTTGACCTAAATTTGTTTTCAAAAGCAGTCACATAAATTAGCACTAGACCAACAATATTAATTCACCCAAGTCAATGAGAGCTGAAGGCTAAAAACATTTCAGGGTTTAGAAAAAACACTTTCAAAATCACTGTCATTTATAAATAGAAATAGTGAAAAACATTTAACTCTGAAGTATTTTACTGCACTAATTTCTGTTGAAAAGTTACCATTGCTCAGATTGACATGCTTTAAAAACAAACAAAAAAAAATCCACAAAACAAGATTATTTCTCTCATCCTACTGATTTGCTAGAACAGAATGTTTGAAAGACATATAAGACTCTACTCAATAATCTCACTTATGGCTTTTATTTGTGAGAATATAATGAAAGATAAATAGATATATACACACATACATACACTGGCAAATTAAATCACTGTTTTTCATACACATTTCAAAAGCATAATTCTAATTCTTTTTTGGAAGTATATATTGGTTATGCTTTTCTATATAAGTCAATCTTATGTACATGCCACTTCTTTTCTGTATGAATTAACTTCTTTTTTAAGGGATTTATTCTTATTTATAGAAAAGCAGATGCAGGTTTAAGAACCCCTTATGTACAGGGGATGTTGTAAAATTCAAAGCAATACTTGATTCTTTAAGGCCCTCTCAGTCAAAAGTATTTTTTAGTTAGGTATTTAGACTAACCACAATGATATAACTACATATATCTTGCAGAATATATACACTACTGCAAATGAAGTATATTTAGGACACTAAAATACTTTTATTTCACCAACTTCTCAGGTTATTGGGAGTTTGTTTCATTTACTGCTGCTTGTGGTCACATATCTAATTCTGTTCTAGTGAGAAAAGTTATTAATAAAAATGGCACCTCTATACATTTTTTTTCTAAATAATTTAAATCAAATGTCACTTCTGCATTTTTCAACTGTACTTCAATGCATTCAATGTCATTCATTTTGTGTGTGAAAGCCTACATGTTGCCTGCCTGCAGCACGTCAAATTCTGAATTCTGTTACCAGTATTCTGCATTCACAAGAGATGCAGTTCTCATTACTCAAGAAATGTACATGCAATGTGCAGCTCTGCTATCAGCATATAATTGTGAACTAATTTATAATCCAAGGAAATGGATTTAGGACTGCACATACCTTAATGCTTCTCAGCTAGCTGTAATATGGAAATCATTATAGTACTGAAACACTCGGTATATATTTTCTGTACCCTTAGCAAACACCTCCAGGCCATCATTATAAATCTTTGATTTAATCTCCCTTTCATCATTAGGATCATCTCATATTCAGGTTATTCTCCCAATATTTTAACACATGCCTAATTATACAGCACATTTTACAGTAGCATGCACTCTCTAAATACTTTTAGAGTATTTTCCTGAAATCCTTTCTATATGTCATATGATTAATTAAGCTAACTGTCCAACAGGAAGGAAAAAAAGACTACCTATACATACTTCAGGAAGCCTGGAACAAAAACCCTAAACCACTACACATTAGTAAAACCAAGGGCAAATTTCTAGAAACTTTGAGTAATATTTGATTTCCAAGCAGAAGAATCCCAACAAACCTCTAAAAATAAAATTGTTGTGTTTATTCTTAACTTCAAAGAGATTTTAAAAATATGCAGTAATCCGTGTGTCGAAATAAGGGTAAATTTCCAAATCCCCATAACCTACTTTTGATAGGGACAGGGAAAGAGCAGGGTAACAAGGACAAATCTGGGCATAATTATTAGCAAAAAACACAAACAGCTACATCATAATAAAAAACGTGCCTGAAGAGCTTTAAAAGCTTGCCTGTTATGTGGGGTGTGCTCAGTTGTTACAGTTCATCACACAAAATGCATTAGATTTTTTAGGAGGAAATAATTTCTGCACTCTTTTCCTCCTACCGTATCTTTTTATATTAACATTTTAGAGCTAAAAAATGCTACAGCAATGCTGGCTGTAAGCAGTGATGTGGTAGCACTGTTACACACGTCTCAGGAGAATTAGTGCTATCCTTGACATTTATCCATAAATGTGCATCTGTTACACTGCAAAACTGTTCTGACTCTGCCCCTTAGGAGCAACCTTTTAAAAAAACAGGGTAGCACTCCTCACTGGCACTCGCGTACTCAGAAAATTTCGAGCAATTATTCTGGCTGCAGTCCTTGACTTGATCAACAGGATCTACAAGCTGTCAGGCACGAGCTGCCTCAGCAAATACGTACATCCCTCCAAGGCTTCCCTGCACCCGAAACTTGCCGCAAAAGTTAAGAGCAATTACATTTTTTTTCCCCCCCAACTCTGGTTTATGAAGGGTTTGTCTTGCCTACATGGAAAAATCTTTTGTCATTGTACCCCAGACCAAGGCCAATAAGGCTAAAAGCATAGCTACCATCACTCATTGCTTTTTTGAGAGCCTTGGGTTGAAAAATAATGCAATAGGAACATTCTGGTTAAAAGCTACTTTATTTCAGTTCTGAGCAGCAATACTGATGTGCAGATCTCTCTCCTCTTCCCTCACGCTTCTCTCCATGCTCTGCATTTAGTCTGCAGGTTCACCAGCATATTGTTGCTGTCCTAAAAACTCATTGCCTTTGTCAAGCTGTAATTCCAAGTTCCAAATAAGTACTGTTTACTACTGCAATGCTTCCTGAACATTTCCACAAGGGTTGGTTCCCCACCCTTTAGTTTTTGCACCTCCTTTGTCTGCATTCCAGAAAAAAAAAAAGCCTTCTAATTATCTTCACAGCTTTTCTTGGCGTATCTGTCTCCCTCCCATTTCATGTTAACCAATGAAAATTCCATCCCGCAGCCCAAAACAACAACTGAACCATCACTTAGCCACGGCATTTTCCGAGCTGGAACATTCATGCTTTCTCTCACGCTGATTCATGTTTGGGAGTGGTTCCCCATAAATATCTGTCAAGTTTATTCCCTGTATTCTTTCTACTCCAAGCTTTACATCTCTTGGATGCTTACCATGCAAGTTAACAATGAGCTCAGAGGCCTGGTGACAATGCAGGTAAATACTTACTGAGAACTAACAGCAGCTGATACAGAGGAGAAAAAGTCTTCCTCTTTTGGAATACTCCACTGATACTTTTTCATTGAGATTCATATTTAGGCCTAAATATGCTCGCCTGTTTTATTTCAGGATCCTTCAGTAGAAAAAATCCCAACACATGTAGGGGACAAAAGAAGTTTGAACAAGCCTCAGACCTACAAACTTTTAATGGTACTGCTCAAACACCACTATTAGCATGTCCAAATATATTTTTATGTATCCATACCTATATATATAGATATCTATCTATATATATTTCTATCTATAGATATCTATATATATATATTTCTATGATTCTATAGAAGGGTTCATATCCCAATAATTTTGTGTTCAATTAGCTACATTATCTGTTGACCTAAATCGTTCCATCTCTTTTTCCAAGCTCAATTTCTACTACCATAAAAACCTCATATAATTAGTTACTGACTATACAAGGAAGATTTGCATAAAATTGCACAGCAATAGATGGATGAATGTACTTTTTAATTGTTAGTTTAGTTTCTTACTACCTTCCCCGCCTTTTGTTGCAAGGCTCCACTCATGAACACAGCCTGACAAAAGGCTTAGCAGAGCACAACATGCCCACTTTGGTTTAAAAAAAAATATTGCCTGAGTTTCTTCCTATTCATGCTGGATAGCTCACGCTTCTCAGGGATTTACCACCAAGCTCAAATTTGTCTCTTGGCTCAGCTTTACTTTTCAAACATGGAAAATTAGGTCAAACTACCACATCAAAACAATTTCTTGCAGCCCAGCCCCTGAGGCCACCTTCTTGCTCTTCTGTGAAGGGAAGGTCATCACTTCATCTTGAGGTTTATTACACCTGCCTGCCTCCTTTATGGCTTTCTCAAATGGGGCTTTGCACACCACAAGGACCATCTGAATTCTTTATAGCTCAGCCTGAGCAGAGAAGAGGCCTGGCTATATTTCTTTTGGCCCTGGGGTGGCAGAGAACCTCCAACAGCAATGCAGCATGACTGCAGATGATTGGTGTTACACCTTCTCCCAGCACTGAAACACAACACTTGGGGTCAGAATAAGATGACAGATGATTCACATGCCAGAGGAAGAAAATAAAACTTGCAAGTTGTGGACAGTTTGAATCTCTTCCCTCAAGACTGTTATACTTCTAAATAAGGATCACAAAAATAAATAAGAACCCCCAGCAGGTACTGGTTTTGGGTAGCCAGAAGGCCTTGAGACCCATCCTTCCTCTTGCTTAGCCTTCCATCGTGTGTTCTTCTCTTTTTACACACCTCTATGAGCAGCCATATATCAGGCTGCAATTTCATAAGGCTGCAGCATTTTTATTTTGTCAGAGAGTAATTGTCAGAATTTCCCCACACTGACTTCTGTAGGAACAGAGTTTAGCTGACACCAATAGCTACTGAACTTATTTTCCCATAACAGGGAAGCTCCCCATGGGTGATAGCTTTCCCTACACTTCTACGAATTATTTTGCTCTTATTGTGTCTCATTTGTCTCTTTTTTTTCTGCTCAAGGACTGCATTTGCCTTAGAATAAAGTTTGATTATGAATGATGTAAAGTCAATTCAGTCTTTAACAAAATAATGGAAGAATGTAAGTCCAAGAAGCAGAAATGAGATCCGAAATGCATATCAAGAGCAGGCTGAGTACTTCCCTGAAAAAGGGCCAGGTCATTTGTATTTTACCATATTAAACAGGCTTAACCAAAATCACATGGAAATTGTTCTCCCTTTTAATTTCTTTTTAATTCTAATCAATAAGGTGACAGCAGAACTCACATAGATGGTTTTTGAGTGAGTTAATTACTTCAGTGCTTCTAAAATAACTTCTCATAATCTTCTGAAGTGACATGATTTTGAAAATTGCTAGCATTCAAGTAAGAAAAAAAATAGAGTTGAACTTCTCAGAATTCACTTAACTATTGGTGCAACCTCACCCTGACACAGCAGCGTATCAGGAAGCCTGTTTCAGAGTCCATCAGTCAGCAGAGTCTAAGACGGAAGGAGTAATTGTATTTCCCAAAATGTTTTCTAGAGGTTGAAACCTGTTTGAGGTGATGACACATACTCCATAATTTCTACTACTGAAATGATCTTTTTGTTTAATTTCCCTGCCTCCCCCCCCTCTGGTTTAAGGGATTTTTTTGTTTCCCTGTAGACTTCCTACTTCTAATCTGGTGTTCACAGCCAAATTTGTGGAATGCTTTTCTCTCTCACATCTTGTAGAGATGACATTAAAATATGAATTGCTGCCTAAACTTGCAGGTTTGGTCAGAGCAAGTTCAGTCAAGAGAATGCTCACAGAATGGGAGCCGACTCATTCCTAGATTCCTAAAGACATGCTGTATTTTTTATTGTCTTCCATTCTTACCATTATCAAAGACCCTATAAACTTTGTTTCTGGTGCTCCTTAAAAAGTTGCCTGTTGCATTTTACAGTGGGAATTATCTTTCAGCTTTTTAAGAGCACCACTGAGCTATTTCAGAAAATCCTAACCTTTCTTTAGTCTAAGCAATGATGGTTTTACTGTGTTTATGCAAAATTTCAAAACACTTTAATACAAAGATAAGCTACATACTCTGAAGGCAGTGTAGGTTTGGCATTCATTTGTCAGAATTTCTTAATTTCACATACATGCATGAAAATGCTAAAGCTTTTCGGCTTCAGCTACTACAGCCAGGGCACTTTCTCGCTCTGTAAGCAAGGCACGCTCTTCTGACATGGTGTTGGTTTAGAAGTTATGCTCTTTTAAAAAAAAGGATATTTATTTGGTTTTGCTTTTCAAGTCTTCTAATGCAGCACATTGCTTTAAGCAAATATTGCTGCAAGAAATGTTAATTCATAAATTACTGTTGAGTTTATTTCCGGTGGTGGAAAACCATCCCTTGCGCTATGAAACATATTGTGAGACACTTTCATTTGAAACTTGCTTTTATACATTTTAGTAAGTTATTTTAATCCTTTTGTACTTATTTTTAATTTTCACATTTCTGCTTAAGTGAAGTCATAGCTTTCTTTTAAAAAGTAAAATATGAAACCAATACTTTTTTTCTGCAGATATTCAAAAAAGTTTGCCTGAAATACTCGGCGGAGTTTTGTTATGTTAAAAATTAATCTCTCACAGGGTACCTTTTTAATAACAAAAGAACACCAGTATCTGAATCTTGGCTAAGCAATGTTACCGTCTTTGGCTTAGGGTTCTTGCCTCAGGATACTTCCGTTCCAGATGAAAAAGCCAACACATTCTCCCATGAGACAAATACCAACCAAACCAAAAAACAACAAACCCCCAAAACTCCTTCCAAAAACCACATTCACTCTTGTTCTACAAGACCAGCTTTCTCCAAGAAGTACTTGACAGCATGAGAATATGAAAGCTGAGAATGAGACAAACTTAGAAAACTATGGGGAATTAATTTTTTTGGCAAGGGACAGGAGAAAAAACCCCGAAGTGCTGTGGCGAAGTGCTGTGGGCAAGCAGAGTGAATCAAGTAACATAGTCTACAAATGAGACAAAAGATTGACAACTCGGCCCGTAATTGGCATGGGAGGAATAGATATGGACCAGGATTTGCTGCGTCTCTGAAATAGCCTGTGAAAGACTTTCTCTTTTTCTCTGTGTTAAAGCAGATAAGGTTACTTAGTTTGGCACCTAAGATGCTTATAAGGAGGAAATACTTCTAGATATACCAAGCCAAAAAAGAGGATGATCATGTGAGATTGCTGTAAAGATCTGAGTATTTCTGGAGACTTTGTTCAATAAGATTTTTCTCCACAAAGTACTTCTCACCTGAAAAATACAGCTCTCCTTTATTCACCTGACAGTGAATCTATACAGGGTTTTTTCTACTTTTCACTCAGCCATGCTTAGTTTAACATCACATATATAGTGGGGGTGTAACCTGTCACTCAGCAATGCCCAGTTCAACAGCACACAGCCTCATTGCAAACAACAGCTTAACATGTTAATGCTTCATCCCACTGAAACAAATAGGTGGTTTTATAATATGCAACGTACTTTCATCCAATTCAGGATTTTGACAGAAAATGTTTGTTAAACCCACCTACTCAAGGCACTGAGATCTTTAAGACAGGATTCTGCTCTGCAATTCTTTCACAATCTGGCATTTAAACTAGCATTGTTTTTATGTTCTGAAGAAAGATTGATACATGCTAAATAACCAAACCATTTTCTGCCACACAGTGTGTGGTTCTTTTGCTGTCTCCCACTCTAACACTAATCCTGCCACATTTAGTTTTGTCTTTAGACTTCAATCATTCCACCAATGTTTTCAGGTATTTGCACATGCTATACCGTATTGTACTTTTCTCCTCCAGTGTTTTGTCCAAAGCCCAAGTTTCAAAAACCTAAGCATCAAAGCTGCAGTCACGTCTCATTCAGAGAACAAGAACATTTGCATATTTATCAGAGTATTGTTGAACTCTTTTTTACTTTCAAATCTACTCAAGAGTAACATAATTCATGAAATTCTCACTTCTCCCACATACACTGGCACACTCCCTAGAGTCAGAGTTTTGAGACTCCATAGTTATATCATGCTCCATATGGTACAGATTTTCATCTCTCACGGTGCCATTTGTTTTCAAGCCCCTTATCAGGTTCAGCACATTCATTACAAAACCACAATACACATGACTACAACTGCTTTGTATGCTTACTCTCACTTGATAGCTGTAAAGCGATATTTTTCTCTCAATGCTGCACAGATAAAGTAGGGTATTCAAAAAAATATTTCAAAAAATGATCCAAGGGATTTGATTTTTCATAATAAACATGAAATCTACAACACTGTAACACAGCAAATTTAGACAAGGAATGAAACAACCTCCAAAGTGAAGCAACTCACGAAAAGCTGATAGTGTTATCTTCTGTTTCTACACAGATTGAAGCAAAAGAATAGATGTGAATGCTCTCCAGATTTGGTTTTCACTATTTCACTCTATTAGGCTCATATTAACAGCCTCTGAGCAGTGACAGACATGTATGCCTGGTTTTTTTCTTCAATGTGTTTCTCGTCCTATTTCAGTGTTAGCCATAGGAATTGCCTTTTCCAGCATTATGGGACCATATGACCTTGCCTGTTTTATCTTGGACGGAGAAGTGAGGCAACATATGTCCTCCTTTAGCTGGCCATATACAGCAATAGCAAACAAATGGCTCAAAAAGCAGTGTGATGACTAAGTAGTATGAGAGAAAACTAAATATTCAAAATTTTTCATCACAAAATTGGAGTAGGGAAATTGTGGTCCTGGGGAGTGAAAAGTTTCACTTCACTTGAGGGAAAAAAAAGGAAAAAAAAAAAAAAGAAAGGAAAAAAAAAAAAAAAAAAGTCTATCTTTCTTTGTCATGTGGTGTCACTCCAGGCTAGCTGTAGACTTCTCATCAGCCAGACCAGAGAGCTTTCTGAGCTCCAGGGCTACACAACAGAAAGTGAAAAAGTCAGACCAAGGAAAGCTCCCACTAAGTGATAATAGCAACTCGATATAAGGGGGGTGGGGAAGAACAGGAGATGGAGTAAAACACTAAGAAGAATTGAAAGAACAGCAAAGCTTATTCAAGAGGCAAGCTACTTATAAAACTTTGACAGGATCATCACTAAAACTTTCACAATGCAATTATCTGCAAAAACTGAGGAAATTAAGACACGCTTAAATGTAACTCTATGACAGAAGTAGACAGTCACATCCTGTACCAGGACTTAGGGAACAGAAACCTGATTTTACGGAAGCCATGGAAACCAACACGGTTTCAGCACATAGTGGTAGCAATTAAAGGGAAAGAGGAAAACTCCTACTGCTGACTTCAGTTCCTCTCTAATGATGACACCTCTCATCCCCTTCTGCTGACAATTCAGCACTATGAAAACCCCAAGGGATGTTTTGAGATTATGTGGAAACTCCTTGGTTAAACCAGTTTGTAGCTCTAAGTCTTTGTGTTGAAAAACTGCTGCATGCCTAAATGGGTTTATTTTGACAGATTGCACAATCACTACAGCATTGCTGTGCAAAGCACTTAAGGGAATTTGAGACCTCTGAAGTATCACAAGTGCAAGAATGAACCCAAGTTCTAAGCTACTGTTCTTTTCCATTTGACTGTCATATTCACAGATATGACGTGAGTGTACTTAGTTGTTCTTGCAGTTTGGTTAGGGGTTTTTGTTTAGCATATTCTTAACATATTCCAACAATTTATTGGGTAATATTTCTTTACTAGAATTTCTTTACTATGTGCTTAATCATCAAGGTTAGAATTCTGAAATGTTTACATCCATTCTAAGATTTTGATAATTTCTTTCTGACTCTAATTTAATCTCTCATCAAAGCAAATGCATGAGTAAAACTCTTAATTTGCTGCCTTATTCAAAATCATGATCTTCAGGGCATGTAATCTGGAATAAAAAGGTAGACTATTAATGAACTAAAAGGCTCCTAGGGGTTAGAAGTTCAAGCACAAATCCTTGAGGCAAATAACTGAGTATTCTTGCTGTTGCATCACTTATCTTTCCACCACTGCACTACTGCAGTGGCTAAGCATGCAGAGTTTAGCATTACCTTCTCTTTTTATATAAATTAAAGCAAGCTTTTGAAACATATTCATATGTTGCGTAACACTCAAGACTTTTCTTTCAGGCATTTCCCATGATGTTCAATTAAAGATTTTATTGAGAAGAAATACAAAGAAGGATAAATAAAATGTAATTCATTCATTTTCACAGATAAACATGTAAATCTAATTCTTATAACTTTGTGGTGACCCTATTTTGTTGTAACATTTCATTTCAGTGCCCATTTTTTTTCTTATTCTTAGTAAACCTGACTGACTATGACCCTGAGCCATCTAAAACGGCTTCAAAGCTTTCTGTTTCTGAGAAAGAGCTTGGAAAGGATGACCTCCACAGAATCCTTCCAAACTGAATTATTCTCTGCTTCAATGAATCACAAGTGTCACAAATACAAAACATGTTTCAAAATCTGCTGCCAGTCTAGGAATAGTTCAGTCACTAAAAACTTCCCTTCTTAATTTTGTCTTAACGATAACATGATACTGAAATGTTTTGTGTATATATATGTCTTCACAAAAATTCCTTTTCCAAGATTTATACCTGTACATTCTTAGGTGCAGAGACTTTTTTGACGCGATCTCTATAAATGTCAGCTGAAACTCATGGCTAAAACTGCAGCTTGTGTAACTTTCACACAGTTCTTTGGAACTAAACAAATTAATTTTGTCAAATGAGAAATGCACAGTTCTTTACAGTCGAAAAATCAACCCTACAGGTGTTTTTCTGGGGGGAAAGAAGTAAAGAGGGATCTTTAACCAGGTATATGTTTGCCAAACTCAGGGCACACATTCCTAAAGCAGTATTTTCCTGTCCTAGAAATCAGTTGAGATAAGATTCACTGTTCCTTTACCGACGTCAACACTTGTCAAACGGTTGGTAGTGTTCTCAATGCACTATGCACATATATAAACAAATACACACAACACTGTGAAACAGACCTAGACTACCATTCCCAACAGTAGTCATCTAATAACATACAATATCTTTTTTTTTTTT
>VYXC01002065.1:3207797-3257196 GCA_013397175.1 Platysteira castanea
TTTTTTTGATATTCAAAGGAATTTTAAAGTTCCCATGTCCTACTTGTAAGTGTCGTGGTAATGAATCATATTGAGTCATATTAAAAATACCTAGGATAAGTTAATAGCAATTTTCAAGTTTAATAACATTATTTTAAAGGTGTTTGTCAGTGATTCACTGGCAGGGAATAATGGTCTTGTGATTCATGGAAAAAAGGAAGTCCTTTCCTCCCCAGGTGTATAGATGCCACTTTTGCCTTTTTGGAAGTGGCAGAAAGGCAGGCTGGGAAAGAGACAGAGGCTAAGCCAAGCTTCCTACCAGAAGAAGGGAGGTTAGACTAGAAATTACCAATGCACAGTTTTTAAGAAGAAAGGCAAAAGTCAACAAAGACATTTTCACTTGATCTCAGACTCTCTATGGAAAGACCACATTTGGAGATGCCTCTGGGTCAAACACAGATGTGGTTCGCTCACAGATAAGCATATTTAAGTACAATAACAAGTACGATGAGCAGAATTTTCAAAAGAATAAACCTATTCCTATCGATGTCTGACAGATATGCCACCTATTTCAAAAGAAACAGGCTACGGGTAAACACTTTTTGACAATCCAGTCTTTTATCTCAGTTTCTAACACTTCAGATCTAGTTCTCATGGTATTAGCTGTATTGTTTTTGTCACTAAAGACCCATTTTGTTGGTTCATTTTAGGAGTAAACATTCTCAGAAATAAAGATGAGATTCCTGCTTTTGGCAGCATGAAAAAAAACCATGAAAGCCCAGCTTCTACTGTGTTCCTGGAACATATTCCACATATCACCCAGACAGTAAACTAACAATGCAAAATAAAACCTAGAAAAAATAACCCTTCAGGAAGTGAAAAGAGCTATGTGACTCTGTGAGTATACATCAGCAATGTGAATGGGTTTGAAATTTTACTCATAAAATAGTCAAAGAAAATAAACAGCATGCTCCTGATACTATAGCCTCTCATGCTAACTTTTCAACAATACTGGAAAAATCCAGAGAAGGAAGCAATTTCAATTCAAAAGAAAATTATTATAACTCAGCATTTCTAAGTACCCCTAGCAGTGAAGCTTTCCCTCCTTGTTTTACTCATGAACATGCATATTAACTATTGCTACTTCAAGATTTGTTAATTCCCATGTCCTCCTCCTAAAGGAGAGAGAATTCTCATATCCCCTTCAGAGCTAGAGAATTGTTCTGGGTTTTGAAGCATGGCACTGAATATTGCCAGCATGCTAAGATTTTCAGCAATAACACCCCTAAAATCCTGATTTGTAACATCAGTAGAATACATAGAGCTGCAAGAATGAAGAAAGAATCTTATCTTCTTTTGGATGATTGTGCTTTTTTTGTACAAAATAGGTGTAATCCATTTTGCCTGTCTTTTAAAACACATACAGTAGAACATTTTCAATTAGGGTAGGTGTGCCACATACCCTCTCTCTATACTGTACAGAAAGAGACACTTCTGCACTGCAACTCATCAACATGCAAATTGGCACAAGTCAAAATGTTTCACATACATTTATCAGTTGCAATCAACTTTCATTTAATAGTTTCTTAGTCCTGGCATGCAATTTGTGCTCTATAATGAGAGAGAAAATTGAGGTAAGAAAGGGTTTTAAAAAGTAAGAAAGAGAGAGAATGAGCTCAGAATAACCAGCAGGTCAGTGACGAGGAACTCATCTGTGCTGCAAAACCTGAACCAAACTGCTGCTCTGAACAGGCACCACTGGGGTTCACATTTCAAAGGAGTGCCCTAATCACTAGGCACCCTATCTCTGATCTAATGAATATATAATTGTATATTCAAAGTGGAACAGGTCCAACAGGAGAAAGACACACCTGAGCAAAAGTAGGCGTTCATCACGGACAAATCCCTGTTACAGATCAGGCAGAGGAGGCATGTTAATCCCATTTTCCCACACCCTGGATAAGTATTCTTATGATGATTGTGAATCCTCTTCCTTCCACTTTACATATTTCCCCCAAGAAAACTTGTGAAAGAGAAAAATTCTGCCAGAGTGAAGTAGAGGTAGAAAAAAAAGAAGATACCTCCAAAAAGTTGGTGATGAATGTTTCACATCCAGCTCTCACCCTGCCATCTGTTATACACAGCCAAAGGTAGAAACAATTAGGAGAAACTATTGCTGGTACCCTGGCTTGTTTTTCTCAAGATTCTTTCTGGATATTCACTACAGTAGATATTGTCCCAAAATATTTAACACAAAAAATTTGTATTATTTTCATTAATACATATTAAATATTTATTTTATTTTTGTTTTAGGTTTGTTTAAAATCCTATTCAAAGCACAAGCAGGGTAATTTTAAACATTAAGCATCTCCCCATTCCCACGATATACATCAATGTAATCTAAAGTTAAACATACATGAATGCCTAAGCCTTTTCCACAGTACATTGTCATTACACTTTGTGAAATCCACAAACTGTTCAGCGTCAGAATTTTATTTTACATGCCTAAGTGTACTTGTATAAACCTACTGCTAATAATGCCAATCTCCTTAAAAAGCAAAGGGGAGGACTGAATTTTCCAGCTGAAATAACATTTGTCATTAAAATTCTATAGCTAGAAGATAAATTACACATTGTCATTGCAATGCAAGCTACTTCTTAACAAATATATGTGAAGGGTAGAATTCCATCAAAGAGCAATAAAAGTATCATGTCAAATTATTTTTTAGCATCTATTAAGGCTTTTCGTTGTCTCCAAAATGTTATCCAACAAATGAAAATATCCATGCAGAAGGTAAAGATGGACAATTTTTTTTTGAGAAACTCGTGGGATACATGCAATCAAAAGAATCTCACCACTGAATAGTACATTTGACACAGGAAGCCTGTGGGATGTACTATCACAGTGGTAATATAAGACATGACCAAAATCTCTAAGTTATGCATATGCTTGTTTTATGCCAAAGCTGACACCATGGGAAGGGGTTAGATGCTGAATAAAAGCAACAACCAGTGAATTAACAAACAGCTTTTCAACTGCCAAATGAAATGGCTGTTAAAGGCTGGTCTTAAGAGGGAAAAACTTTAAAAATATATTTGTTTTCTTGGTAATCAAATGTGGTGGGATGCACGAACAGGAAAGAGGGGATGGCTGTTCTACACGCAGCAATCCAATCCAGTGGCTGCCTCAGCTTTCTCTATAAAGCAATGTGACTGTTGTAACAATACCTGAAATGCTTTGCTGCACATTGGGTATACTCAAGATTTCAACAAAATAAAATAAAATAAAATAAAATAAAATAAAATAAAATAAAATAAAATAAAATAAAATAAAATAAAATAAAATAAAATAAAATAAAATAAAATGCTTTATATCTGGCAAAGATTTTTTTTTGAGACATTTGGAAATACGAGGTGTGTGTACATGTAAGTAAAACATATCTTGACACTTTTTTCTTAAATCCTTTTAAATATAGGTGGAACATTCACCAATACAGCTGTAACAATTTACAGACTCTTGATCCATATGAATCTCCTCCAGAATATTTCCCTCCTGCATTCACTTCCATAACCCCCTGCAGTCATTTCCACAGAGATTTATAAGGCTTAAGATTTTCTTTCCTACAACATGGAATTTGCACAAGAGGACAATGGCACACAGTGATGGGCAAGTATTAGCCTATCCCCTTCCCCTGTTCAAGATTCAGAAACACATCATGGGCTTTGCCTGTTCTGAATTATTAGTTATATGCATCAGTACAAAGGGGATAATAGATTTCAATGCATTTAATGATTTAACACTTTTAAGCCATAGAAATATAAAACCAGAAAAAGAAATTATTTGATAATTATGTAGCTAAACAGAGAGAGTAAATTTTAATTCTGATTAATACTTCAGTTCAGTGAGACAGAAACATTGTAGTTACTCAATATCAAACTGGATTACAAAAATACTAATAAGCCGCAATATGCATTACAATTAATGTAACAAATGGCTTCAAGGAAATTCTTTGTAGAATTCAAGATATGCTATTGAAACAATAAGTGATAAAACAGTATGTGGATTTGGAATAATATCAGAGAAATTTCTGAAGCTTTTGAAACCAAATTAAAAGTTTTGCATGTGACTGGTAGACAAGATCTCAACCTTTGCCTCAAGCAACTGTTAGATCTGTGCCAATAGCTGCAACATGATACTGAGATTTTAGAGATACCATTTTACATGGAAATTAATATTACACCAGACAACTAGAATGCTTGGGCACTTAAGTAAAAAGAATTTGACTTGACCCTTTCTAACAAGCCTGATTTTAAACATGCCCCATCCTTGAGCCTACACCACCATCACGTGCTGACACCACAGAGAGAACAGAACATGTTGCATGTCTGGCATCACCATCCACCGCCTGTTCTCCCAAAGTGTTCAATACATTTTGAGACAGCATGCTTAAAGAGCTTTGTTTCATTTAAATTAAAATATTTCTGCAATTTTTTTTTAAATGAATTTTAAAAAATTATTTCCCAGTTAAATTTAACAATAATGAGTAAAGAGCACTTTGGTGAAACAGAGCAAGCACCTGACTAACCCACTTACTTCACCGAGGAACGCCTTTTTAAAATTTACTGACTACTAGAACAAATTAATATCTTCTCACAGTCACCCCGGCATCACACAATGATTCCTAATTAGTAGGAATTTTTTTAAAATGCCAGCACAAAGATGAAAATCATTATGACAATTAACAAAAATATCTTCCTTTCAACAAAGTAGCACGGCATACACAGAGCAGCAAGTCAGACTGCTTCATCAGGAACATTTAGACACACAGTCAGGAAAGCACAAAAAATTCAGATCTAAACTTAAGTTTGTTCTGCATTATCTGTGAATGCATATTTTTGTGTGAGTCATCCATAGAGAGTGAACCCACAGCTCAGACAGAACAAGTGCTATGAATACCAAATTTCAAAGTGTAGAGTGTTTATCCACCATCTGTTGTTCAAGAATCCCATAACTAAATTCCATAAAACTTTTCAAACTTAAATTTACTGCATCAACTTATGAAATAATATAAAAAGGATCACTGGTTTTCATTTAATTGCTCTGTAAACTTTTCCAAACAAGGCACTGTATTGAAAGGGGGATTATTTTTTGTTGGGCAAATAAAATTGAAAGGGAAGAATATGAGCACATGGAACACATGAATAAAACTCTTTTTATCTCAGAGAACAATATCCCAGTGGACATATAAGATTTCCTCCAGATTTCCTATGAAGCTCAGTCATTACACATAGATAAAAAGAATAGCTCTCTTTTCCAGTTTTGTTGAGTATAAAAAAATTAAATTCAGTTCCATTTTAAGTGGTCACTAAATAGATAAAAATTAAGACATTAATTTAACCTAATTAATTGTACTGGTTCCACATAAACATTATACTTCCAGAAAGCCTTTCCCTTGCCCACCAAACAAAGATCCAATAAGCCAGCTTCTTAAAGAAGCCATTTACCAGCCATGAGAATACCTAAATCAGTAAAAGACCATGTTTCCTAGGGAAAACATGTCCAGGGATTATTGTAGTGCAAAAAGCAGCAGACCAGCGTTTTCAGAGACAGAGCACCTTCCACTGACGTGGCTCAATGTTCCATGAAACTGCTTAAAGGATTCATTCCATCTTCAGGAATGAATCCTGTGCTTATGTACTCCACATGTACTTCTTCTGTCAAGAATAATTGTATTGATTTTCCACAGGTAAAATGATTCTGGATCAGGCTCCTACATTGAATATATCATAGAGTAGGCATCCTACCTACTCTCTCAGCAGGAATATTCAGGATTTGTTAGTACTGAGTGGTAGTGTACAGTTAGTCTCCAGCTCTGTTTACTTTTCCTTGATAACTTCACAGAATTTTGACTTTCTCCCCAGTGATTAGCTTTTCTACTGTGTTGACTTAATCAGTTCATTCTTCCTCATCATTCCTGCAACTGTTTTCATTTTTCTTTATAGCAAAGTAACCGACTCCTGCATAATAGTTCTAACACCAAAATTCAGAAGATTAATTCATCTGAGTTTGCTTTTACTACATCTATTCTCAGAACATTTCCACAGATTTTCTAGTCCTTTTCTTTTTTTTTCCCCAACTGGAGGAAGCTTCTTTCATCAAATTTAGAAGCTAAAATTCTATTTTGCTTTGAATTCCTTCAGCTCATTTTTACTCTCAGGTCTTATAGAAATCTTATCTGACAACTTGCAGAAGTAATTTAGCACTTCAGATTTTAGTTTTGTACTTTGTCCTTCAAGTGATACCTACTAAAACATGTTTTCATGGCTGTTTCATGGCGTTCTTTTTGCATTAGCACTGCTGCAGTTACCCTACAGTTTAATCTCATCCTCTTGTGGAAGAACAAAGCGCTCTTTTTTGACCAAGTCACCCAAGAAAACAAAATGATTATTTTCTTCCTAAGGTTTAGAGAACCCATAGTGACTATAAAAAAGTACAAGGCAGTCTTTCTTCCAGATGGCACAGCTGACACCAGAATGCATCATGTGCACCTGCAACTGTTCACTGTGAGCGTACCTTTCAGAAAACTTTCTCCTTTACTCAGCTTCTCCTCAGCAGAAGGTAGAGCAGCTTTCAGAGGCATTGCAAGGGACTCTCCCTGGTTGAGGCAAGCTGATGAAATAGGATATATCACTAAATTCTCTGGCTCTCTTCTCCCACGACTGCTACTTTTCCAATTATAGGATAGGTTTCTCCTATCAAAAATACTGGGTCACACTCTGCTTTCATAGCTCAAAACCAGGCTGTGAGATCTACTGCTATTTTTTATGATTTTTCCAGCAGAGGATGGAGAAGCCAACAGAAGTGCTGAGGCTGAAGTGAGAAATAGCAGGAGGTACTTGAGGTACAAGACTGTCTTGACTAAAAAGACACAGGTGGGGCCACAGTGCCCCAGGTACACATCACAGCACTGAAGTGAAAACAGGATGATTAATAGCTCCTAAAAAGGTCCACCTATTGTTCATATCCCATTGGTGTGCCACCAGCACCAGTACAGCCACTCAGTCCTAATGCAATCCCATCCTAATCCCAGTCCTAATGCCCACTGATAAAGCAAACCTAGGTATTAACCATTTCTAAAAAGTAAATTCATGTGTTCCATATCTCCTTGCAACACTTCTCAACTCTGTTTAGTCCTTCTCTTTGCTTAACCTCTGTTCTATCCCTGTTTCAATTCAATGACCTCATGATTCTTTATTTCTTCATAATATTTTCTTTAAAAAACAAAACAAACACTTTTCTGCTTCCTTGAATATTTTTCAGCATTTTATTACCATATTTCTGTTTCTCAACTTTCTACAAGTCCTATAATTACACTATTTTGGGTTTCTTATTTTGTCTGATACTGACTTTAATGTATTCAGGCTTTCTTGTAGTGTCAAAATAATGTAAGAAACTGAGTTTCCTGTATAATTAAATCTAACAGAAATCTAAGGGAACCTAACATCAGGTCTAGTTAATCAGCACTTGAGATGCTGCTAAGTAAACTTGAATCTAAGAAAAGAAGTTAAATTTTAGAGTCTTAGATTTGAAAAATATTCAGTGAAAATATCTCTAAGTCTTTTTGCTTTGGACACCTTCTGGTTAGACTGCCTTATACATACACTTAAACATACACTTAAAACCATATTCATAAAATTCCCCAAGAGAGAATTCTTATTCTTTCCTGTAAAGGGAATTTTTTCCCCAAAATAGGTCAGATGCTGAATATCAGATGCTGCACAAGGCTGAACTGATTAGACAAGGTAAAGAGGGACAAAGAGGATATTTATGAACACCCAGGCACACAGGGAGACGGAAGTGAACTTTTAAGAAGCCCGAGGAAGTCTTTGGGAAGCTGAATAAAGCAAGTAAGAAGGGGAGAGTGGACAGAAGGTAAGGAGGAGAGCATGTATTGGTGAGAGGGCAGGAAGCTGAGAGAAAAGGATGAAGAATGTAATTTTCAGTGCTAGAAGGGTTCACAGTGGTTTTTATTTGGAAAAAAAACGCAAGCCTCAGAGTAGCCACCTCTCTTTGAGGCCTCTGGGTGTTCCTATGACTACTATCATTTATAACATGTTAGTCATTAACAAGCAGCAACTTGGTGCAACAAGAGACAAGCCAAGAAATATCCTCTTCTGGGAACCACACTGCCTTTACTTATCCAAGCTGATCCTTAGGCAGCAGGGGCATGTTGCCAAAGAAAAACTGAAGCAATCTTGAAAACCTGTGCTGATACTACCTTTGTTTCTGTGTCTTTCACCAAAGGAGGAACTTGACATCAGCATTTAAATCACATGAAATAAAACAAACTGGGGAGAGGACAGTGTAAGAAAGAGAGAAAGAGAAAGCAGTAATTACTTGCTGTTTAATACTTAGGTATGAGATGGGAAGAGAAAGAAAAAAATCTGTCTACAGAGTTCAGCAATTCTTAGGAAGCAGCTGAAATACAAAGAAAGGAATGCATGGTATTCTTACTGCTGGTTGAAATAAAAACTTATTTTGAGCTATGATATATACAGGAGAGCTGATGATAATGAAAAAATAAGAAGAGATTAATATAAAGAATATATGCTTTTAAATTTACTAGGATGGCATTAGACTACAATTAGTACTGGAAAAACAACTTGATAAGACAGCAAAAACTACAACTAATAAAATTTGAAATTTATGGTCACGGGTAAATGCTACTATCTAAGGAGGTTGATTCCAGGTCAAACCAGCAGGATTTTTCTGATCTAACAAAATTGCAAATATAATTAATGTAATATATTTCATAGGAGGTATCATAGATAAAGTTTTCTGAAAAAATTCCCCCTGGAAAACTTTTTTTACAAAAGCACCTCAGAGATGTCTCATATCAGTGAATAGAAAGATACGATTTTGTCTTTCTCAACTTGTTAAATCAGAAACTCCTTTTCATTTGAACCATTACTCAAGAGAAAAAGTGGTGTAACTCAGGAACACAGTTGATAAACGAGAGAACGCACATAATCAAACCTATAAAAACTTGTCTGTGTAAAAACTACTTGCAATATATTTATATAACAAAATAAACATATGATTAAATGCCAGCCAAACTCATCTGCCCCTAAAGCCATCATTAATTTCATATAATTTAATACACTTGCTGCTGCATGTTTACCCATGTTTTCAGAATTTCATAAAATATGCATGATCAGAAGTTGCTAATTGGCAACTGAAAGGCTTTTCTTTCATTACTTATTGACTACGCTCTTCTCCCGAACTGGTTCTAATTAAGGGAGAGCTTAGCATTGTACGTCCACGAACAGTGTCATAGCCCTCAGGTAAAACTGATCTGTATGGGGAGTTTTGTTATGGTTTTTTCTGTTTCAGTGCTCCCATTTTTGTTGCTACACATACACAGCTTACTGTTTTAATTAAGACTTTTTATTATCCATTACAAGCAGTAAGAGTCACAAACAATATGGATATGCTCAAGGGTTGCTAATGGGTGCCATTCAATGTTGTTTTTTGTTCAGTGCTGTTCAATGTTGTTTTTTGGTGACAACAGTGGGATCCACTGCAACTTCCGGAAGTTTGCCAACCACACCAAGCCGTGTGGTGCAGCCGACACACTGTAGGGAAGCGATTCCATCCAGAGGGACCTGGACAGGCCTGAGAGCTGGGCCTGTGTGAACCTCATGAAGTTCAGTCGTGCAATAGAAGGCCAAGTGCAATAGAAGGCCAAGGTCCTGTCCCTTGGTCAGAGCACTCCCAATCACACACGCAGGCTGGGTGGAGAACGTATTGAGAGCAGCCCTGGGGAGAAGCACTTGGGGCTGTTGGCTCATGAGAAGCTCAATATCTCCCAGCAGTGTGTGATTGCAGCTCATAAAGCCAACCATGTCCTGGGCTGCATCCAAAGCAATGTGGGCAGCAGAGTGAGGGAGGGGATTCTGCCCTCTGCTCTGGGCTGGTGACACCCCACCTGGAGTGCTGCATCCAGCTCTGGGGTCCTCAGCACAGGAGAGACATGGACCTGCTGGAGTGAGTCCAGAGGAGGCCACAAAGATGATCAGAGGGTTCAAGCACCTCTCCTGTGGACGCAGGCTGGGATTTGGGGTCATTCAGCCTGGAGAATAGAAGGCTCCGGGGAGTCCTTACAGCATCTTCCAGTACCTAAAAGGCCCTACCAGAAGGCTGGAGAGGGACCTTTGACAAGGGCACGTAGTCATGGGACAAGCAATAATGGCTTTAAACTGAAAGAAGGCAGGTTTAGCTTAGATACTAGGGAGGGATTCTTTACTGAGAAGATGGGGAGGCACTGGAGAAGTTCTGCCCGGAGAAGTTGTGGATACCCAACCCCCCGGAAGAGTTCAAGGCTAGGTTGTTGTCTCCTTCCATGATGTCCATCTGTATGTCCAAGTTTCCTTTATTTTGTAAGATTGTTAGATGGAAGGGGTGTTTTGGGGAAGGGCTAATGGAGCTGGGATATAACCATACCTACTGGGCAGCTTTCACACATACCATAATACAAATATAAGTTTTTTTCTGTTAAGTGCTATGCAAACACAGATTCCAAACCAGTTTACAATCCAAGTGTAAGAAGATGCATAGAATACCAGTGGTAGAAACAAACAGAGGGGTGAATACAGGGAAGCAATGAGGTGTGCTATTCAGCAAGTGATNCTTAGATACTAGGGAGAGATTCTTTACTGAGAAGATGGGGAGGCACTGGAGAAGTTCTACCCAGAGAAGCTGTGGATACCCTACCCCCCAGAAGAGTTCAAGGCTAGGTTGTTGTCTCCTTCCATGATGTCCATCTGTATGTCCAAGTTTCCTTTATTTTGTAAGATTGTTAGATGGAAGGGGGGGTTTGGGGAAGGGCTAATGGAGCTGGGATATAACCATACCTACTGGGCAGCTTTCACACATACCATAATACAAATATAAGTTTTTTTCTGTTAAGTGCTATGCAAACACAGATTCCAAACCAGTTTACAATCCAAGTGTAAGAAGATGCATAGAATACCAGTGGTAGAAACAAACAGAGGGGTGAATACAGGGAAGCAATGAGGTGTGCTATTCAGCAAGTAATGCCAGACACAAATTGGAACAGCACAATGATGCAACTCTGTTTTGGCAGAAGTGGTGAAAAGAGCTGATAAGTGATTCCCAGGATAATCAATGCATTCTTATTAAAAGTTAGTACCAAGGTTTAAGAAATTTCTTTACAGACATCTTTTCCTCATGGATACGCTAACTTGCATGAGAAGACTTGGAATGAAATACTTATCATGCATTAACCAGCAGATGTGAATTTCAACTCTTCTCCCTGTTCTCCCCAGGATTTCTCTCACTGGTGCCCAGTGACCCTGCAGTCTGACACTTCTGAGGCCCCACAGTCATGTGCTGCACTAAACTCTGTGCTAAAACTGCATGACTTCATATCATTTACAGAGCTGTAAGGATCTGTTCAAGCTAAGGAGATCCAAATTTGATATTCTATAACATCTGATTTTTGACATGTGATTGCTTTTCTGCTTGGAATTAAGGAAAAAAAGAAAAAATGGAAAAAAATCGAAGAAGATTGACCATTAATGTACTAAGCAGTGAATTTTAAATTAAATTAAATGAATTCTACTCACATGAAGTGGAACTTTTAAATGAACCAAAGAGAATAAGAATTAAGGAAAACTATCCTTCTACCACTGAAATTTGGTACATTTCCAACTACTTTAATAAAATTCTGGGCATAGAGGAGGTTTCCCTTATTTTCAGCATTGGAGATGGTGGTGATGAATGAGACAATGAATGGAAGAATAATTTTGGTTTGGACTTAATGGACAATAAAAAAAACAGCAATGGGATAAAAACTTCATCTCTGGCAAAAATAAGCTGGGTCAAGAACAAATCATTGACACAGAATGCACAGGTGGGAGGTGTGAAATATGCCTTAAAAATCACTAACATGTAGTTGCTGAAGCATCATTCAAACTACTGATGTCTTATTTGCCTTTTCAGAAGACAGGAATGATCAATGGCAAAGACTAATTTGATCCCTTGCACTCATTTCAGGTAAGGACTGGAGTGAAAGTAAGTGGAATCTTCAAACACAGCTAAAACTACACAAGTGAAAAGTAGGAAGCAAAATAAATCATATTTTTGTCCAGTGTGAAAAAATTTGAATGAAGCAGCATGTATGCCCTTTTGATCTCCTCCTCTATACTTGTCAAGGGACATTTGTTTTCATTATTTGATAAGGATAGTTCAGGGATAAATATTCCTTTTCTCAAGTCCATTAATAGCTATTTAGAAAAGTAGCATGAACTGAAAAGCCTGGATACCTGCATGCCAAGGAGAAAACTAGTTAAGAGCAGAGCTGTCATATCTTTTCCAGTGTAAGAAAGAGTAGTGAAATGATAGGCAAATACTGCAAAACTAGGCACCAGTAGTTCCGTGAAATCTTGTCAGCTTTATCTAAACGAATCCATCACTCAATGAACAACAATTTACTCATTTGTCAGGTGTATTGTGCTAACCCTAGGAATGCTAGTCACGAAGCAGCACTTGATTGTCCTAGCGCTTTACAAACACAGAAAACAGAAGCAGACAACACTTTGAAGGTGCTGAGAGCAGCATAATATAACTTCAGGAAACATGTCCAGCTACAGTTTGATACACCCACGCTGCCTTTCAGCACAGTCCTGAGCTGGCGGAGGTGTTAACCACAACACTCAGATTGGGTCCTCAAGCACCACAAGCTCGCTCCTCTCCTTACTTCAGCAACAGAGGCAAATTGTATTGCCCCATTGTTCAGTTGTGGTGAAGAGGTAAGGGCAGCTGAAGTTACTGATGCATAATCCAGCCACCTGCTGAGGCGACAAGAGAGCACATCTGTGGTTCCTACATAGCCCAAGGAGGGATGCAGAGGATGCTTTAACGCACCTGAAGCAGGTGTAGCTTCAAAATCAGTCTAGTCCTGGAGCACCAGTTTACTGCAGGATGCATTCTGCATGCAAATGAGGGTTTGATCTGCCCTGTTTATCTGTCTAGATAGATTTTAAAATCAGGAATCCTACAGTGTTGTCTGTGAGCACATTCCTCAGAATCACAGGAAGAGATTCTGGTTTTCTGAGTTGAGCCCTATGGCTGCTGTGGACAACTATATAAAGTAATTCACTTCAGAAATTATTCCTATTGGAAGACTATACCATAAAGTCAGTGTCTGGAGGGTAAGTTTAATGGCTTTAAAGGTTGGTTACTTTATTTAATTTTCAGCTGAAATTTATAGAGGATCAATTCAGACTCATTTGTTATTCTAAGAACAGTTTCCTTTAATCTTCCTATTATCTTTGCTCTCTGGTTTTTACCCTCAACTGTATTTACAAATGATAATAATCTCTTGTCTCAGACTTTGCTTTTCTAGCCTTAATGGGACAAGTTTTTAGAGTCTTTTCAGATGCCAGCCTATTACCTACAGTATTCTAGTAGTCATTTCCTGAACTTATCTTCATTTAAATCAACTCTTTTAAACATAGGAAACTGGACACAAATGCAATATTCCAATAGATCAAATGATACTTTGGCACATAACTTTTGTATCTCTTTATACGTACAGAAAACACCTCCTTTGAATTGGTAGGCCTGCACATCTTTTTTAGTTTGTCTTTTTTACAACTACTTAAGATTAATTTACTTATACAAAACTACTTCATGAAAATCTTTTCCACCTCTGTCAGCTAATGAGCTCTAGTTACACGGCAGAAGTTCTTGTTCTTAGTTATCGGTACTTAGCACACCACTTGGCATAATTAAATTTAATTACCTTTCTTTTCCATCAATGCTTGAGATTACCCACTGATCTCTTTAGCACACTTACATCCTCCCCATACTGAAAACTTTTCCCAGTGCTGTGACACCAGGTAATTTCACTGACACAGAGTACGTCAAGTAGAAA
The DNA here is from genome assembly GCA_013397175.1 of Platysteira castanea. Lineage (NCBI taxonomy): Eukaryota > Metazoa > Chordata > Aves > Passeriformes > Platysteira > Platysteira castanea. The sequence continues at coordinate 3,221,738 of VYXC01002065.1, forward strand.
TGATTTGTTCTAAGATCATTTCTAAACGGGGCACATTTCGAGAACCATCAAGAAGGACTCATTAATAATGGTCCGGCCTGACAGTTACCTCTTCAGAGCAGTGCCTGTCATCTCCCATAAAAACAGGTGCTATCTATTCCAGAGCTTTTTTTTTTTACTAATCCCCACAGTGTCCAGCACAATGCTTACTATGTTTAAGTCAAGAAAGGGAGAATAGATTTTCTTTTCCTAGGGAGTCAGTTAAAAAAATGTGTCAAATTACTCCAGTACAATCTAGTTTTGCTAAATTGCATTGAATTTTATACAACTTTCTATTTATTTCCATGACCTGAATGTGAAAGAACATTCAAAGCTGTTCTAAGTTTAGCGTGCTATTTAGCTGCTACTATGGGCTACAACATATTTTCTCCTTTCCCATTACATCAATTTTCTATATTCTGCTTCAAATGTGTGACCACTGCCTTGATGAATGTATTAAAAACTTCATTCAGTTTATTTAAAATTCTAGAAAGGAAATCACCTTTCCTCCACATCTTAAATTAATTTCAGACTCTTGAAGTTTTCCTTGCTCATATGTTCTATTTTAAAATAATTTGCTACTTTGTCCTTCATTCATCCTCAATGTGAGTCCTTAAGAAATAGACTCAAAATAATAGTTTGTAGAAGGCACAAAATCAATCATTATTTTATCTCACCAGATAGTGCTCCGAAATTTACACCCTGTTCCTTTTCTATTTAGATTTCCACTTTTTCTTTTTATGGAAGATCTTTTTCAGCTTGACTTTTGCTAAGTCTCACTATTCCGTTAAATATTAACCTTTCAGATATACTATTGGCCACAGACCAATCTATTTTATATGCTTAATATTCTTTTAGAAGTATCTTCTCCCCTACTTAAGGATCTTTCCTTAGAGCTCCTTTTTATTTTCCGACTAAGTCACAAAATTCATTCAAAGTCTCTTGAAGTTTTCTCCATTTCCAGTGTTGACCTCCATAACTCAGCTGATTAATTTGTTTCACTGGTTTCCAAGAGTTCTCCCTTCATACACAGAGAAACTCAGCAAAACCATTTTAATTTAAACAATTGATTTGGAAGGACTTGGTCCTAAGTTCTTTGCTAAATTCAGATCTTCTCTGAGGTCTTTATTAATGAGATCTAAAGTATTACCAATTCTTTCTGTTTCAGTTACTATCTGGTAAAGAAATATATAGTCATTTAAATCCAGTCATATTCTGTTATTAGCATCACATGTCCTCCAAACAGAGAAGTTGTGCATCCTGTGCAGTCCCTTCCTCTCAGTAAGCAGAAATACTGAAATTGAAACAACACCACCAAATTCAGTGAGAATATGGAGATATCAATAAGCAAAGTCGGGGTGATACAGATGGCAAAATAATTTCTATACTAACATTAGTCTGTGTATTTTAAAAATCAATAACACATAGAAACAGGCTGAGTGCATAAAAGCTAAATAAGCCATGGGCCATTTTTCCCATTTTCCATGTACAAAATTATTAAATTTATTATTTATAAAAAATTTGCATAGAAACACGAAAAATACACAAGTAATGATATTGGTTGAAACATGAAATCAAGACAGAACAGAGCCTCTGCCTGCTGTGGTTTCTGTGAGTTCTTCACCCTATAGGTATTTGACTGAAGAATTGTAAAAATCTTTTTGACTTGTTTGCTTTTATGAAACTACATCTATCAGCTTTATCAGCAGACTAAGTAAGGCAATTAGCCTATATCACCCTCTTTGTTAGGGCCAGATCCAAAATCCATTAGTGACTGTGAAAAGCTTCCTATTGACTTCAGGAGGCTTTAGATCAGTTTATGGGTGTGAGCCTAAAGCAAGATGAACATGCCATCTGTTTTCTCTGATGATCTGATTTCTATTCTCTACCCATTCCTTTAGAATTTCTAGTGGGCTTTTTTCCTTTTTTCTTTCTTTGCATATTATTATTCAGCAGCTACAACAGCATTCTCTTCTTCACTACCCCTCTAAGTTTCAAAAAGTACAGGATGCTGCCATTTCTCTAGCTTATTTCCATAATATTTTCAGGTTACAGCTTGCTTTCTTTTTGATTGCTGTATAGCCACATATTACTATATAAGATGGAAAAAACAGCAACAGACTTCTCTCCTCCAAATATGAGAGGACACTGGTTTTGGTTAGCATATAAACAACAACAGAGAAAAATGAAGTGAATTTTTGTCAGTTTTCAGGTTTAATAGCAGTGCTACTTATAATTCCATGCTAAACAATACTGCTGTCTCACAAGGAAATTCAAGGAAATTTTATTGCTAAGTGCTTTACTATTTAACTGATGCATTACAAAGATAAAAGAAAGGAGAGAAAATAAATGAAAATATAAGAAAGTGAAGGGAAGATAGAGGTACTTGTCTTTGCCTTATGACACTAGAACAAAATAATTAGAAAGAATGGTTTCTCCATCCATTTAAGTTTGCTTTAAATTATTCATTGAGTTAATGCCTTCTTTCTCAATATCTCCAGAACAACGAACTGTTTTCTCAAACAATTTAGTGCTACAACAAAATTATTTAGGTTTGACTTACTTTTTCATTCAGTATTGCCTGTGTCTAATGCCTTCAAACTTGCTTCCATGGAATTCAGACTCTACCTTGCAGCACAAAGATGTTGATTTAAAATCCACAAGAAATACTTATAAAATCAGCTCCCATTTTCTGCAGTTGTCTCTTCAAATTGATGTTGACATCATTCTTGCCATCAAGTAATTAAATGATATACGTCTAGCGACTGGGTTTTCCACAGTATAAATGTTAGAGATCCCCAATATTGTGTAATGGGGATAAGCTGCCCTTTCTTACATCCAGAGAGAACTCATATATGCTTTCATTGCAGCACTTTTGTTTTGAAGCATGCACCATTGTCTATGATACAAACACTGTGACCTTCAAATCCCTGAAATGCTTTCCAGTGCACTTTTAAAAGGACTTGCTGTTGCAGGAGAGGTTTGGATCAGTTGTTCTGATCAATGCAACAACTCACATAATTTCACAAAAGTGCTTGGATAGTGCCAGAGACTCTGAAATTAATCTGAACCGTCTCCCAAATGTGTTCTGGTTAGATATGTCAAAAAAGAAAGACTTAAACCCACATGTTAAAATTTTCTGGCTGTCCTGAAAATACTTCTGTATCCTAGCAATGAAGTAAATGAGGATTCTCTTATTTCAAAATGAAAATAAAACCATATTCCTTTCCCTATATCAGACCAGTAACCAGTAAACTGATATCATAAACAGCATCCTGAATAATAATTTTAGCAAATATTTGGAGTACTAAAAAGCCTCAGCACTTCAAGAAGAGATGATCCATTGCAGCTGAAGTAGAACAGGACCTGCGATCCAGTTTTCTACCCCACCCACTGAGCTCACACCTAGTGTTGTATCTGGATTTTAGATTGAAACTTTTTAAAATTAAAAATATCCTCATAGTCGCTTAAAAATTACCAGTCTCCTTGGGAAAGTTTAACATCCTTGGGCTAAAGAAACAAACTCCCTCTGATCTATTCCCTTCCTAATACTCAAAATCATGAATTCCGACTCCACAGTAGCTTTTCTTTCCACTTGCTCCTTTGGAAGGAAAGGTCAAGCATCCCTGTATCCTATGGATGCAAATTACCTGCGGACTAAAGTGCTTTCTTAGGAAATGGAAACTGCGTTCATAGCTCCTCCCCAGGTTAAGGAGGTCTTCATCATCCCTATCTCCACTTGAATGGTGAGACAGTAACAGCTACCCCATGCCCATTCTTCCCTCCCCAGTAAATGAGCAGGTTCAGAGAACCTCTGGGCAATTAAACTTCTTAAGCCATCCAAACTTGGGGACATCACGTTCACAAGTGCTGCCAGTAGAAAGACAAGTGATGATCATCTATAAGCAGCAGCACTTCTAGGAAAGCACAAGACTGGCATTAAGATCCCCAGCATCATTTGCAGCCCATTCTGACATGCACACAGACCCTGTAGTGCCTAAATTGTCTATGCCTAATTCATCTATGTGGCTGTTTTGGCCATCTGAGTCCTTCTATGAATCCCAGCCACAAATAATGCCTTAAAAGGGTGGCAGCTCCCTTTCTGCCAAATGTGGATAACTAAATTCATGATTATATTATCCCGTGAACCACTTGTTTATTATATTTTTTTTAAACCTGATTGAAAAAAAACCAACACTCACTAAGTCTGATAACCACTTTACCAGGTATCTTCATGGATGCTTAACTTTGATGTTTACTTATTTTTAAAGTTAATTATATAGGTAATTATTACACTGTAATGCCATCAAAAACCTTATGTCTTTCAAAGAAAGCAATTATCACCAGATTTTAAAGAACTCTGAAAGCTAGGACATCAGTAAGATAAAGGTAAAACCAGAACAAAATAAAAACCCTCACTGGAAATGGGAGCATTTGCTTTTTGATGGTATTTTCAAAGGTATCTTTTGTTATTCTAAATAAGAAGATATTTTTAAAATTTCAAGATGGAGAAAGGATTTGGAATCACTGACATTTTGATAAAATTATTATTTTGATATTAATCTTTACAGTTCTAGTTCCATTTTCAACTTAACTTTTAAAAATGATGGTTTGCTATTCAGTTTCTCAACAAACTCTTTCTCTCCTGTACATCTCTGTGCAGTCTAAAATTCACCTGCAACTAAACCCACCTGGTTTGGAGCTTTATTTTTCTTCTATTTCCTATCAACCTTTTCATTACTTAGTTTTTCACTGCATACCTGACAGCAAGGGATTTTTGTGGGTTTTTCAGACATGGTTTTGCTTCAAATGTGTTGCTATACAATGAACCTCAAACTAACATTGGCTCTGTGGTATGCAGAAGAGTATATTGACTGAATTTAGCATGATAGTCCTGTCAGTGTATTGTACATTCCTGTTCAGAAATAGTTAATGTGGTTAAGCTCTCCATAGTGCTTCATTATTCAAATTATTCAAATCTGCATTTTTCAGATACACTCTGTTTTTTCAGTGAACCAGGAGCTTTTGTATCTATAAATCTCCTTTGTTAGTTAGTCATGGTATCTAGAGAGTAGATTTACCTGAGATAATACAATAAAAGCAAAATGTTTGTTAAGCATAGCAGAATAATATAACAGGAATGAAAATCTGACAAATTCCAAAGCATACATTTGTGTCCCATAACAGCTGTTACTGTTTTTATTTCCTCTTCATGTATGCTGCTTTTGTCTAATACTTATTTCTCATTTAAAGTTTTGTTTATTTCAAGTGTGTATTATTTCAACCACTTTTTCTTGGCAATTGTTTTCAATGAGCATGTATTTTTGACAAATACATTATGGTTATACACTACGCCCCCTCCACTAAATCCTGAGCAGATCTGAACAAACTAAAGACAGTTTTTCCTGAAAGTTTCAAATAATTTACTGAAAAATCACTTCAGCCATACAGAGTTCAGCCTCCATTTATGGAAAAATGTTTTCCAGCGATGACACTCTGATATATCATCTGGTAAACATTAAGAACTTGTGGGGTTGGCCTCTACTGACTCTGGTCACCATTAAAATGATAGTAATTAGTAACAGTGTTTATGCTGAAGCACCTGAAATGCCTCAGAACAAGGAGATAAAGATATTTTATTTACAAATACAGTTTTGAAAAACTGTTACCCATGTAATTATGTCCAAGTACATAATCAATGCCTAAAAGTTAATCTAAGACAGAGGACACAACTGGATCATTTACCTTGAACTCCTGCCTAATATAGGCTATAGGACCTACTTAAATCCTCTCTGGAGAAAATTGTCACTTAATTTCACAATGTCTCTTCCTTATGCAGAGCAATTACTGCACAAAGGAGACAAAAGCCAGGACAAGCTTTCAGTTTCCCCCCTTCTTTTAGAAACTGAGCACATATCCATTCCCCTGCACTCCCTGAGAACTCTGTTTTTCAAACAAAAACTGTAGCTTTAATGCCTTCCTTACTTGATGTATTCTACTTGTCATGAAAGAACGATGGCAGTAAGGGCTGGTACATTGCTTCGGAGCATTTGGTTTGCCTTGCTGCTCCCTTAAAAATACGCCACAATCACAGCTATGGGTCACATATATACACCAACATGGCTGAACCTGATCTTCACCACTGACATCCTGCTGTGCCCCTGTCCTTCCCAAAATGTCTGGTTTTGCCCTTTATCAGATCAGTTAGTGCTTGACAACCCCTTCTGAATTCATTAATGTTTTCTCCTTCTTAGCACTTATAATATGCTCTTTTTTTTTTTACTTTTCTATCAGCTACCTTTACTAAAACTTTCATTGAGTCCTGCCCCCTTGCCATTGCTGACCTATTAACATATTTGTATCCAGTCTCAGCAGGTCTAAATTCAACATCAAACCATCAGCTCCTGTTATCTCCTTCCAGATAGGATGAAGAACATTCTCTTAAAGGTTATTTCTCATTTAAATGCATGTTTTCACTGACCAAGTCACTTCTTAATTTCCTCCCTCAAGAAAATAAATTTATGAAGGTACCTTTGTCTGTCATTACGTGTGTTCCAAGGTCACAATAACCGTCAAGGTCTCTCCTAAAGACAGTTTATTTAACAGTATATTTTTTCTGGTAGAATTAAGCATAACATTCCAAAAGTTTTACACATCAAGTGCTGATTCCTGTTATATTCCACATCCAAAACATGTTCTATTTTACAGCTCTCATTATGCACTGTAGGTCTTCACCAGACCTTTGGTCACAACACTGGACTAAAAACTTGTGTTTGGCTGATGACCAGCCAAGGAGGCCCACGACTTCTTTTCAGTTTCATTGCTTTCAAGAGTCCTTAATTTCATACACAGGCTGCATTTTCTGTCTTGACACATGACTTCAGACTCAGCCAGTGTTAAATACCCAGTGTTCTGTGTTTTACCCAGAACTGCCTAGCAGTCCTTTTCTTCTAACCTACAGACACTGCAATGAATCACTCCACCCATTTACCCTTCTTAAACATCACCAGGGCATTAACTCTCTTTCAATATGTTCGAATTTCTTCAGTACTCAAAGATCTTTTGAAAACTCAGCGCAACAGATGCGGATGCTGGTCAACTAACTCCTTTAGAAATCAGGTTGGGAAATCAAGGCTTAGATCATTCTTGTAATTAAAGATAATTTTGGGGTTTCTTCATACACAGCTACATTAGACTCTGAGTCCTTGCTATATTTGAATTTCTCTGACTTCCTTCCACCTAGTTAAACGAGCGCTGAAGTTTCAGGAAGATCAAGTTTTTTCACAGCCTGTTTTGATGGATATTTCTCTGCTGCTGGGAGAGATGAGCAATGGCATTGTTCGGAGGTGGAAAATCAGGGGAGACATTGATTTTTAATGGCCTTTGTTACTTTAGCCCAATGTAGCAGTCACATTTTCTTTTTACTGTAGGTCTACACACACACAATCTTAACTCACTTATTTCTCCCTAAGCCACATTATAACGAAAACACCTAAAAAAGCCATATTCATTTTCTAAGCTTCCTCCCAGAAAGGCCTTCCTCCCACTTGAATTATAACAATAGATCTCTAGATTTCCCATGACAATGCTTAATATGAAATCTCTAAGCATATTCATTTAATATAAGTTGCATAGGTATAGCATTTCTCCTTGCTTAAAAATCCAATTAAGATTTCAATATTCAGTGTTTTAATTATATGTTTATTGACAAAAACATGTAAAAATTCCTCACGGTGGGATGTAGCCTTATTTCTGCTTCAGAAATTTAATAAAGACATCTATTTGTCAAATATTTATTATCATTCCTAAATAAATATTGGATGGACAAGTAGTAAGTGCACATATTTTAGCCATCCTAAAAATTCAAGGGACATTAGAAGAGTATTAAAATGCTATCTTCTTTCCCATATTTCCTAAACTTATGTAAATTTTGCAGTACTATTAAGGTCCCTGATACCAATGGAATAGGTACTTTTCACTGTGTACTTTTCAAAGTGGACTTCAAAAGGTAGGCTACTAGACTCCAGATCCTAAGACGTGTGTTTTCATGCCATTTTTACAGTCAGCCTGCTTTTCTGTGCTTCAAGTTTCCCCATCATGGAATACAATAGAAACACAAAGTACATGATCATCTTCCTCACAGTTAAGAGAAACATTTTGACTTTAAAGCAATAGTCAACATTAGAAAAGAATAAAGTTACAATCCCATAATTTAATTTAATGAAGTTGTTTTGTTTTGTTTTGTTTTGTTTTGGTTTGGTTTGGTTTGGTTTGGGGTTTTTTTGTTAGTTTGTTTGTTTGTTTGTGGGGTTTTTTTTTGTTTTTTTTTTGTTGTTGTTTTTTTGTTTGTTTGTTTGTTTGTTTTTTGTTGTTGTTGTTGTTNTTTTTTTTTTTTTTTTTTTTGGCAGGAGGTGGGGAAAGAGGGGTTGGTTGGTTTTTTGGGGTTTTTTGGTTTGGCTTGGTTTTGGTTTTTTCCCTATACAGTGTAATCCCTTTTACTGACAATCTTTGTATTACATTGCTACCAGGAGCTCTCTTCTCCTTTGCAGGTGAGGTACAGGAAATGTGGAACAACATAAACTCTGCAAAATTAAAAACCACTCAAAAAATAAATTATTCACAGAATTCAGTCAGAATTCATACATCCCATTAAGCTAGATAAGATGACTTTCAAGCCATGTTTGAGTCGCACCAGCTAGGTCAAATTCTTAGGGTAAAGCAATATCTTGCAATATAAAACATTCATAAGCAGCATGCAATTGCTTTTCACCTACTTATTGCTTCACATACATGGAGTTACCTTATCCATTTGACATCTAGTTTCAGTTTTAAACCCAGGGACAAACTTGAGAGGCAACAGTCTGTATCATACAATTTCAAAGAATTTACACATGCTACGAAGTGGGCCACTGCTCTTGCAAAACTACTTTGCAAAAAGGAACGTCAGATAAATTCTTGGGCTTCTTATGACAAGGAAAAGCTTTTCTTCCCTTCATAGAGGCAAAGATAAGCTATAAGTGGTAGTTCTAAATGCAAGACAAATGATCTTGTGACTGCTTCAAATGCATATGAACCGAAAATAATTGCAATGCTGCATCCGAAGAAAAATTTGAATTTTTTACTGTGGATAATGAGTTAAGATGCAAGCAATGACAGTTGTAGAATTCAGTCTGGGCAATCCAGCAATTTTTTCCCCTTATTCCTTTACATCTTTGCTGTATATTTCCCTACTAAAATGGCATACTGATTCCTCAAGGTTGTGCAACACTAATTTATGCATTACAATTGATTCTAAATTATAATAAAAATGAAAAGCAATTTTCTGCAATGAAAAATATTACTTTTTCTAAAAGATAAATCCAGTACGTGAAAGATGCCTTTTTAAATTCCTGCCTCAAAAATGACCATCTTTGCTGCAAGGTGATTATTATCATCTCCAGAATGAATCATTTTCTACGAGTAAATTGAGGTTCATTTTCCTCATTTACTTAAATGTACATATTTTAAATCTACATGCTATTTTCCAATGACAGTTGCAAAGCTAAGTGAAAACTGAGTCAAACCAATTCTTTGTACCCCATATGTTGTTTTTTTTTTTTTTTCTGCAGTGCTTTCTTAGTCTTTCTGCAAAAAGATTCCTACATGTTTTCTTGGAAAAGACAGCATTTCAGATGCACATGTAACTGATTTTTTAGTGGATACCTACCCTCCCACTAGTGCTCCAGAAGCTTCTATTCAGAACTGGAATGTTATTTGGAAGTCATGCTTGCAGCTGTGCTCATTAGTGGCTCGTGCTGATTGATGTGGAGTAACACAGGGTGGGACACTTCAGGTTTCCTTGGGTGGTACATTTACACTGATTTCTCCTAGCAGGCTTTCTCACAGAATCATGGAGTCATCAAGGTTGGAAAAGACCTCCAAGATCGTCAAGTCCAACCTTTGACTGAATACCCCCATGCCCACTGACCCATGTGTACTTTTTTTGGACATTTTCAGGGGTGGTGACTCCACTGTTTCCCTGGGCAGCCTGTTCCAAAATGCCAGTTTATGCCAGTTTGGAAAACTCAAACTGTGTGAAGCATAATGCCTATTTGTTTGCACTTCCTGAAAATTAGGACACAATCCAAGCACTGCAAACACCCTTAAATCTGGTTTAAACTCCTGCGAAATTATTTCCAGGCAAAATTAGGCTGGAGGGAAGAGGTCTGCTCTTCTCCATCAGACTGGAGAACTAGGATACAGCACCAAAGGCAGCCCTGTTTCATTGCACAAAGCTTTCTTCCCTTAGATCAGTATTATCTACTGCACACTTAAGTATTCCTTTCAGAAACTGCAGTGTTCTGCAGATTTGACTTCATTGTCAAGACAGCTTCACAAACTGCCTGTGCTAGATGCTCACTTTCCAAACACCAAACAGAAGTGAGATAAAGCTTGGACTTCATAGCTACAGATAGTAAATTGACTGAAAGGCCACATCTTAAATAGGTTCATCTGAAGTAAACACAATTTTTATGTAAAGTTGTAAATAATACAAAAAGGCAGCAGAATTACTCCCTGAAAACTGTATGAGTGAGTTAGGAAATGAGAGAAAAGCAATAAACGGGTGACATTACCTGAAAAATAAAATGTCAATATAATACTACTACTACTAATAATAATTTAAAAGAACCAGCAGCAGAACATTGCCTCGAGGCAGCTATGATTTGCATGAAGTAACTTTTCAAATAATAGGTAACTCAAGGTCTCGGTGATCTTGGCAAAGTTAAAGAGATAAGATTCAAGTAGAGATAGACATGAATAATTCTTTTCGTCCTACACTCACAAAGGTAGGTTTTGAACTCCTAAATAAATGATGTTTAACTTTTCAACTCTTCTTCAGTTTTGATATGGAATATATACATTTCTTCCCTGCAGTTGACTTGTTTTGTTTGTGTCACTTTTAGAAGACTTTCTAGTACTATGTTAGTGCCTTCTTTCTAGTGTCTGTATTTTCTACTGACGTGCTCTCCTTGAACAAGTTCCCTGTGAGTTTTCAATGCAGAGAGTTTAAGTAACTTCAGGCTTGTGATTCAGTATATTGGAGAATGAAATTTACTCCTCTGGGAATAAAACAGCTCAGTGTGTCAGGTGACTCTTATTAAAAAAAAAAAAATACAGCAAAAAATCTCCAGTTTTCTTTGTCTGCTTGAGCATTCTTCAAAGCTTCAAATTATTTTGAAACCACTAAAATGCCATAATGAGCTTTTGTAACAGAATATTCAGTTATTTAAAATTTCTCACTTAACAAGAAAACTCTCCTAATCTTCCCTGGACCTGAGCACTCATTGAAACAAACTGTGAACCCCTGATCTGAAGAAATACCCAGAAATTACAATATTCAAAATTAAACATTCAAAATTACATATACAAGTGAAGAAAAGCCTAATGAATCCATTGTTTCTTTGCCTTGGAAAGCTTGAGTCATCAGGTGTAAATGCAAGCTATTTATTTTTTTACTCTGAAATATAAAGCCAAAACACATGCATGGTGGAGACATCCTTCACTGCAATAATGCCCTTAGAGGAATTTAAATGGCATTGCAGTGATACATCCAAAGAAATACACCATTCTGATTTAGCATCCATGAAGTGTTTTTCAGACACTTAAGATTTAAAAGCAGAGTTCTAAGAAAATACTAGAAAAATAATAATTTCTCTGATAGGCACCCAGAGGGAGCTAAATGTATAGCGTTATTTCAGCTTCTTTTTCTAAGCACAGCATAGCAGTTACGTTTTTCCCCCCTATTCGCTTATAGCCTTTTCCTCTCCTTTGTCTCCCCTTTCACGGCTTTGCAGATTTCCTGTCGTGCCTGTTGGGATGCAAAGTGCTGTGACTACACAGCTGGGAAAGGATGTACCCTCTGCACAGCTGTAGCAATGATGAAATACAGGGCAAATCTTCCTGAAAAACAAAGGGTCAAGGGAAAGCCATGGGCTTTCTTAGCATTTGCCCCAGACAACTCAAATTCTCCTGGCAGCGTGTATTCTGAAGCAGTCACTATCTGTAGATAAGACTAGTCCTCCTAGCCCTGCCACTGTTTCCAGAATACTGTCAGTGCTGCAGCAGTGCAGTTCTACTTTCTTATGCTCCTTAGCCATATAATTTTTAACAGCAATAATGATAAATAAAAATAATTTGTTCCCACCTCTAAGAGGGGTATAATATCTGATAGCTGTTCCTTCACCTCTCTTAGTCTCCACTTTCAGTAGTCTTCAGTAAGACAGTTATGTGGGCTTATTGATTTCCAGTCCCAGACATGAACGTGGAGGATGACAGCTAAGAACATCAGGCAGCAGCCTCTGTTTCTCAGAAGGCAGAGCCCACCCTCTCCCAACTCTTCTGCCTTTCCATGCATCCTCTGGACCTGCACGTTTTGTACCTCTACCACGCACGGGTGGAACAGGCCCCCACAAGACATGTACAGCTCTACAACCAGGAATAGTTTCAGCATAATGACGTTCTGACAGAATAAGAACAAAGTTTTCCAGTGATTAGTTATATTTTGGGTACCAAATTAGGGCTGCTCTGAGGTGAAAGAAAATCACATGCTTTGGGTGAGCAATATTACCAAAAAAAAAAAACCAAAAAAAACCCAACAAACCAGACTGTTCCAAAGAATCTTAATTTAGGTCATTGAACTAAAGCAACCAAATTCTGCAGCTGTTTTGGAAAATGTTGATCTGGTATTTCAGTGTCCCATTAGCAGGACTGCACACCAGACCCCTTTAGTTTCTTTCACTGCTCACTCCTGCACAGCCGCAAGGCAAAATCTGGTAAGACACAAGAGACAAAAGGAGAACACAGACCTTGCTTCAGCCATTGCATTCAGGTGCCAGAGCCTGCCTTTTCCAGTACTTAGAAACCTCTCCGAAGGTGAACAACAGCTACTGACACAATTGACCATCAGTCTCAACTCTAAACTAAGATGTGATTGGAACTAGAATGCAGAACAGAATTTCCTGCACAGGGAAATACATACATTACATATGTATTTTCAAGGATCTTTCTTGATTTCTTATTTCACAGAACTTTGTTTTATATGTACACAGAGAAAGACGCTGCAGAGACTCTATACGGATACACTAGAGATCAGTATTTCAAATAGCTTGAACAACAATGAAAAAGATGGCCTTTTCATTTTCTGTTTGCTGATAACTCAGTACCATAAATAGACACTTCTGCCTCTTCTTATAGGCCCCTTCCAGAAGTAAAAAATCCCGTGGGTCAGCTTTCTAGCAATAAACACCTACAAGTCACTATTCTACTATGAATCTGGTATAACTAGTCAATAAGAAGGATTCTGCTTTTAAATTATAACTTATTTCAGTCTGAGGTTGCAAGAGTAACTACCTCTTAGGAAGCAGGCAAAGACTATCAAACAAGAAATGTACTAAGGGCACAGAGAAAGCTTTCAACTATAAAGAAATCATTTACAGTTCTACAAAAATAAACACTCAGAGAGCAACTCTGAATTTGGTGGAGCTCATCAGGTACCTGAGGGACACTCACTTTAAAAGATTTACTTCTGCTGGAAGATGCCAGACTACTCCATCGGCACTGTTGATGGTTGGATATTGATTTGTGCACTCTGGGTTCTCAAAAGGCATCTACGGCATGCACTTTTAAACTTTGAAAACACCTTTTCCTAGTGGTCATTCCTTGACCACTCCCTTCCACTCTGCTATTTCTGAAATAATTAAAGGAGAACTTTCCTGGCACTGTGGTGTCCTACAGTCTCAGTCCTGAGAGGTCAAAGCATGTTGGTGCATGAACTGCTGTCTAAGACCTTGAAAAAAAAGCAGAAAGATTCAATACTGACTAATAGTGACCACCTTGTTTCCCAGACATAGAAGCAAATGGTGATCTTGGTTGGTGAGAAGCTGGACTGCATCCAAAGCAGTGTGGCCAATAGATCAAGGGAAGTGATTTTGCCTCTCTACTCTGCTCTGCTGAGACCCCACCTGGAGTGCTGCATCCAGCTCTGGGACCCCAGCCTAAGAAGGATGTGGATCTGTTGAATGCAGAGGAGACCATAAGGGGATCAGAGGGCTGGAGCACCTCTCCTGTGAAAACAGGCTAAGAAAGCCTGGATAAGAGAAGGCTCCGTGGAGATCTTAATGCAGCCCTCCAGTACCTAACGGGGGCTTATAAGAACGATGTGGACAGACTTATTTTTAGCAGGGCCTGTAGATGTAGGACAAGGGTTTTAAACTAAAAGAAGGTAGATTTAGTCTACATCTAAAGAAGCCTATTTTTTTTTTTTTTTTCAGTGAGGGTTGTGAAATATTAGAGGAGGTTGCCCATAAAAACTGTGGATGCCTCATCCCTGGAAACATTCAAGACAATGTTGGATGGGGCTCTGAGCAACCTGATCTAGGGGAAGGTGTCTCTGCTCCTTGCAGGGGCCTTGGACTAGATGGCCTTTAAAGGTCCCTTCCAACCCAAACTGTTCTACAATTCTATGATCTCTACAAAAACCAAGATATATAGATAGGTATAAAAAAGTAAGACATCAAGTCAAATTAAAATACTTGTGTCATTCAATACAATCTAATCTCACTGTTCTTCAGTGTTCAGTGGAATGCACCTGTTCCTATCTTTGAAACTACACTTTCAACATAGGAAATTAGTGATGAAAAAAGAATGATTAATAACAGAGTAGTGATTATTTCTAAGGTTTACAAGTATCAAAGTAATTAACAGCTGAGGCTTGTAATAAATTCTTTCCTGAAATGTACAAGGATTTCTTTTTCCACTGCTTCTTCAGGATTTTTAAATTTTAGCCTTTAAGCCATAATTTCACAGAATACTCTGAGTTGGAAGGGGCCCACAAGGATCATCGAGTCCAGCTCTTGGGTGAACGGCCCTTATGGAGATCAAATGCTCAACCTTTGGGGTTGGTGTTTTTAGCACCATGTTCTAACAAACTGAGCTGATGTCAGTTCACTTATGACTAGTTTTAGCTTTTCTAGTTAAAGTTTGAATAAGTCATTCAATCTGGTGAAATGTAGAAACCTAACCTTTTAGAGAATGATAATCTTGAAGCAGAAAAATTAGATCTTTTCATGTTGATGCTTGATATCACTGAACTATCAAGTCAAAGGAAAGAAGAGACAAAGTAGATTTTTAGTCTCTCCACTGAACAGAGCATGTGGTAGATACAGAGTTAAATTTATCAGAGTTAACACAGCAAACTCCAAGATGATAAATCATCACTGAGAATTTACTCTTTTGGAATATGATTCTATGAATATATTTAACCTGATTTTCTAAGGAAATAATTATGCTATGTGAGCATTCATGCCTGTCTCTCCCTCAGCTGTAGTGAGACAATAGGCAATTGCAATGAAATCTGAAAAAGTGAGGAGGAAACAAAACAACAAGTTCCTAAAAACTTTGTAAAACTATGTGGTTCATTAAAAAACAGGGACATTCTGCAGTGTAACCTGAATTGTTATGATAGGTCAGAAAATTCACAGGAGTATAAAAGAAAAAGAAATAGAGATGCTTCATACATGTCTCAACCTTGGCAAAATTCTCAGTCAGAGCTCAACCTGTTCAGATATCAAGGTCAGTCAATCTCAGGATGCAAATGCACTGGGAACTAGATGTCTTTAATTCCAGACTTTAATTTTTCTCAACAGTCTATTCCACGAAAATTAATATCATTCTCCTCTTCTACAGATACAGAAGGAAGGGACATACTGAACGTGAAAAGAATCGATGAAAACAGCTTTACTAATCATAAGTGTCCCCTTTTTGTCTAACATCTAAAAAGCAGGCAAGGTTAGATGAGCAAAAAGGTTCTGCGATCTGAACTTAGATGTTGAACTCGGCATGAATCCAATATGAATCATTAGGTGACCCACTGTCTTTCTTTACTTTCTTCAGGGTAGGTATATTGCCTGATACTCCAACCTCTATTAAAATCCTTTCTTCAGCATCTGTCTCCAAGCACAGCACTTGTACCAAGAAGTCAATCAACTAAAACTTTCCTCCAGCTTAGGGAAGTTGGTTAGGCTTTGTACAGAGACTAACTGATTATCTCTTACACTGACCACTGATTTACAAATGCAAATCAGTCTCTTGATAGCACTGGGTATGGTTTTTTTCAAGTCCTTCAGTAATAGAAGACTAATATCACTGCACTAATATGAATCATTCTATGTAGAGTTTCCTTTTTAAAATTTCGTTAATATTCAAGCCAGAGCAAGGTGATGTTTTGAAGAATTTTGAAGAATTTTGTCTGAGTGTGCATTTGGGCATTGTAGATTTTTTTTGAATCACAAAGTTTTAGTCTACACCTGGATCTGTATTTTATGCTGGTAAGTTAGTAGAGAATCTCACATATTATCTGGGGTATCTAAAGGAATTTAAACTCTTATTTTTTTTTCCCCCCACATAAGAGAATTTGTTTGATTTCTCTTAACTCTGTAACTGCTATTCAAGTGTGTTCTTAGGAGAGCTCTAAATGATTTAACAGTGAGCTCAGAGATTGGTGAAGGTACCTGATAAGCGGCTGGCACAACTGAAGAGTGAAAGGAGCCACTAAGAGAGGGATGACAGGGATGTACTTACAACTTCTTTAACTCCTGGAACAGCACTGATCACAGACTTACGGTGGATCTGCCTCAAATTAATCATCTCTGTCAGGTCTCACTGAAGACTTTTAATCTCAAATCCTCAAGTATTTTTTAACTGCAAACTAGGGCACAACACTTTAAATAGAAACAACTGAATAACATTATTTCAAAGAGAGGAAAAAAAACAAACTTGAAAAAGCTTTCTTCACAAGCCCCCTGTAACCTTGCAGTCAACTTCGTGGTACACCAGCAGAGTCTTGGGCACCTCAGGGATGCTCAGCAAGCCCTGCACTGTCCTTCCCATCAGACCATTAGCAGGGTTTGCTCTTGGCATTTTTGGGACCCTGCTGATCTGCTCCCCAGCTCCACACTGGACACTTTGCACCAAGATGCACAAAGTAGTCTTATTTTTACCCCAAGAGATGGAGACATCTCTTCGCCATTGGGCAAGGTTCAAACCAAAGCCTCTCTTTGGGAATAGGTTCCACAAATCCATGTCACCTATGGATGAAGGTGATCTCCTAATGATTACATTAATGGTATCTATAGAGACTGGAAAGTACTCTGAAGTAATCAATCCCTTCCCTTTCATTCTATTATTAAAAAAAAAGCAGGTAAGAGTGATAAAGCCCTAATATACCCTCAACCATTTTTTTTACATTGTAAAATCCTTTAAATTATACTGACCATTTCAAAATGTGTAAAAATATCAAGAAGAAAATCTTTGATGGTTTTGGGGATGCAGAATACTGTGACTCGAATAACTGGATTAAATTGTAACGTTTATTACTAGCTGTTTGACATGGGCAAACTACATTTTTCTCTCTCAAAAGTAGCAACCTTAATTTATTTTGCAGCTTTGCCATTAAATACAGAGAGATGATTTCCTTCTAATTTCTAAAAGCAGTTTTGTGGAAGAAAATGGCTAATCAACATGGAGAATATCTTTTTTTCTGAAAAAGCTTTTAGTCTGACATGAATGACAGCTATTTAAAGGTAATCACTTGTGTTTTATAGCTCACACAAAAACCAGCAGACACAGTACCCTGCCTTTGAGACAAAACACTGATACATGTGACAGAACATTTCAAGCAGTAGTAATCAGAAGCCACAGATCCAGCATCATCAAGAAAACAACTGAAACATTGTCCATTAAGATCTGTATCTCTTTCCGCTATTGTTGTTCAGCATTTAACTGATATTACGCTGCACTATGAATAACCAATTATCCACATCTGACAGGTACAGGAGATGCAAATCACATCCATTCTGCAGTATGTACACTGATAACGTACACATCTGTTAAAAATAAAGTGCTTTTCAAAATATCACCCAGGAGGCATGTGTTCTGTTTTCTGTTCAGTGACCTTTGGAAACTCTAGTCCAGTGAATAATTAGTGACGCGCAAGTAAGTTGAGAGACGGTAGATAAAAAGTGCCTATAACCTTACATGTTATCTGTTATAAAGATGGCTATGATAAAAAGATATATTGGTCTTTCATAATTTGCCTGAGAGAGCAAATCAATGAGAAAATAAACTTGTATCCCTTTAAGTTGAATGGTTATGTAATTCATTATCCTGGACAATTAAAATTATAACATGCAGAAAAAGTGCAGGGAATTTTATAATTTAAGTATCTAATTTAATGATAATTTGCTACCTTACAGGCATTTGTTCATATGGCATCAGCCACATCTTGATAAATTTGGCCTTTCATTCATTCATTTCGTTGCAGAAAGAATCTGAACCGTGCTTCAAGATGGAAAAACTTCATATTCCTGAGATATTGGTAGAATGAAGGAATTCAGCAGTGACATTCTTGCATCCATTAGAAATATTTGAAAGCATTATGGCATGACAAAGCTTAGACTTTCTTTCTCACACCATTCACGGCCCTTTTGGCCTTGATCTGTGTCAGACAAAGTCAGCAGTGTAAGGACAACAGCTACATAACCAAAAGTCAAGGAAAAACCATCAAATTTGGGGAGATATGGTGCAGCACATATCTCTTTGGTTTTGGCTCTAGTCTCAAACCACATTACCAACAAAGTCTTCACAGCCTGAGCCTGATTACAGCTCAGGTAATTCAGCCTTTGAATAAACATATCTTTCATACATAGATATGGTCTTTAGCTTTTATGTAGCCACTTGAACGTTAAGAACCCTTTTGAAATTTTTCTTTTGTAGTATAACACTACACCTCCTCTATTATGTACATATGCAAGGAAAACAAGTTTGTAAAAGAGAAAAATTTCCACAATTCCACTTGACAAGCTAAAAAGGGTCAAGAGAGTCATGGAGGCTCTTCACAATAATCAAACACCCAGTTGAGCACTGACAGAGCTTTGGGGAATAAAAGCATTTTGCATGCAAGTAGCTAAACCTGAAACTTCTCAATAGTATGACTTTTCTGTTGTATCACTCACATTTTAATAGTTTAGAATAAACACTGCACACCTTTAATCAAAATATTAAAAATTTCTTAACCACTTTTAATTTCATAATTAATCGCATTATTTTCATTACAGATTATATTTTTTCCTATAAGAGAGAATAAATTATACTTACTCTCTCCAAAGTAATTTCTTCAAATTCATATTCAATTTCTGTTCCATTGACCTATAGAAAATAAAATCAGAAAACTCCTTAAATCCACATGAAAGTTAACTTCATAGGTATACTGTACAGCTATCCCAGTATCACTGGTTTACTGAAGCACATTTTCCAAAATATAGGTGAGGATTTCTAAAGTACAGACTGCTTAGCTCCCCTTTGTCTTGGGGGTATGTAATCAAGCCTATAAACTTGAAAACAGTACAAAATGTGTGCTGAAAGCAGTAAACGTTCAGTATGTAATGGCTATATAAATCACTAACATAATATGACTGATATTTGATAGAGTGTATTTGTGGACTTTGTGCAAATGTTTAAATATTTTCCAAGGTAATAGTTTTGATTCAAAGTAGAAGAGCTGCTTCTAATATTCTCACAATGGAAGAAAAATTATTTATGCATTGTCTTACAAGCTCCAATTTACATTGCTATACAAAAGCAGACAGGAAATTCACAGCACTTATGTAAAAATCACTCACTGATACATACACTGAAATACATCTTGTTTACTATATTAACCTAGGGCAAGAACATGACAGAGGACCTTTGCAAGAGACAGCTGAATGGCAAAAAGGCACAGAATGTTAATGTAATTCTTAGGCTGAGTCTCAGTGTCAAAATAAATTAAGCTACAAAATGTAGAGCACCAAAATAGATTGTGCTGGACAAGAAATCTATCAGCTGAAGACACGACACTGATTTAAGCAGTATTCCGAAGCCTTGTTCTAGTCTCATGTGGATTTTTTTTGTCCCTCCAGGCAACTCACTTAACATACCTTTCTTTCTTTTCTCATTTCTTAAATGGGTAAAGTAGAGCATCTGAGAAAGCTACAAAGGCTCACAATATGGCAAGTAAACTGCAGAGCAATGAAAATACTTCTATCATTAAAATCTCAGAAGAATTTCAAAGCATCACTTTGATACAACTAGTCAGCAATTTTTTGATTTGGCCAGAAAGTATTAATTAAAAAAAAACAAAACCAAAACCATGCTATTTTAGTTTTTGTAATGATGGGATATGCGCTGGAAAATAGCTTTGCTTTAATGCTTTACTTAATTTATATTTTAAGAAAAAAATGTTTTTCAAGACTTAGCTGAAGGAAAGCATTAGAATTGACTTCATCTTGGAGGAACAAATTTGTTATTTCTCAGAACAAGAACATTTATCACTCCTCCCCACTCCCAACTGCTAATTTTCTGAATTAGATTCCTAACTGTAATCATAAAGCACTGTACATAAATCATTCTTTATCTAGTCAAGCACCTTTCAAATGTAATTAGGTACTTCTCTTGTGAGTATTATAACAAGGTACATGTATCTGCCAAACAAAAGCTTCCTACAAAACCCACCAACTTTAATTTGTTTACAATTCAAGATCTGATAAACCATGAAATCAGTAATAGAAATACAATCTCCAGAATCCATGTTGAAAAGGAAAGAAAGTCCAAACAAACAACTCAAGCTTAACAATTGCATGAAAACACAGTATCAATGAATAAAATATTTAATATGTGGGTTTTTTAGTTTATTATGATTGATAAATCACATCACACTACACTAAAACCAGAGACGAACAAAAAAATTTTACTACGGGATTTTTCCTGTCCTATGTTATCACTTTAATGCTCTCTGCATAGACTCTTTTATTAATATAGGCAAGTTACTAGGTATGAACACCTTTATAGCTATTCCATTTTTTGTCCTTTCTTGTCTAATGATAATGAAATCAAAGCTATCTATAAGTCTCTGTTTTCATGAACTTCTCTTTCATCTTAGGTTGGTGGATAGTTCTGATCTATGTCTTCAATTCCTCAGTCTTGCTCTATAAAGCTGTCTTTGCTTCACTGCTTATAATCGCTTTTCCTTTGCATTAAAAACTCGTTAGTGCAGCAAAATGGGAAAAAGAGGGATATGAGAAGTGAGCAACCTCTGTGGAAAGATGAAAGGAGAAAACACAAGCTGAATACTCAATCTTTATTTGCACACAAACGATATCTTGCTTATGACCATCTGAGGGGTTTCTATTATCATCCACAGTGGCGACTCTGAAAATGCCTTCAATTCAAATCGAAATTAATTGCAGCAGAGATCCATTATCAGGCTCCATAGCAGCAGGGGTGATATGAATTAAAAAGCTGATCTTGATCCAGCTCCTTTTGTTATTTAAACATACATGTCTGCATATGCCATTCACTGCCCTGTTTGTTTTGCTGGTTGCTCCCCAAACCAATGCAGTTATTTTGTAAAGTATCTAATAAGATTCTGTACCCACCTGAGGCAGGTGGAGCGATGTTGTATGCAGCACCATTCATTGCTAGCACCATTTTACTTCATATTTAGACTCTCTGGCTGCACCTACACTGCTAAATTATAATCAGTTTTCAGCCAAGTCTCAGTGCTTAGGGCTGTTTCTGTCTGGAGCCTGCTGGAAGCAAATAGCCAAGGAGTGAGCCAACAGTTAAGCAGGAAGAGAATCATGGCTCCAGCACTGGAACTGGCTTGTTGGTGCCCTCATTTAGCAGCATATGGACATACCCTCTGTTTTTGTACATTTTAACTTGATAGTGTCTGGCCTGTCAAAGCACCTAAACAAGCTGTCTGAAGCCACAACTTCCATTTCTTGCAAGCAGTGGCAACCTATTCTTGCGTCTCTCTTTGCATGAGTGGACTTGTCCTGCTTTTATATCAGATTGCAACAAGAATACATAGCAAAATTTACTAAAGCCTGAATTATTTTAAATAATTATGAAAAATTACAAATGTTTTCATACAGTTTTCTCCACAATCAAAGAAATCATCAGCATTCTCCAGTTTTTTGGGGCGGGTGGGTGGTGGGGGGGAATCTTTCTCAGCTTCCACTAATGCAAACTTGTCATGACAGATATCTTTAATCTCAAGCAAAATTTACATTTTTAATGCTGAAATGTGAGGTAGTCATCTAACTCTATACTCAAGTGAGAAAAAACAGGCACATGAAGGTCTTAATTCCTTTCATCCTCCCCTAGAAGTCTCAGGTAGGTGAGACGAATTGTGCCCTGAGGTTTCCTTTCACTACGTACAAACAGAGTCTAAAGACGATGTGCGAAGTTTGGTGAGCACTCGCCTTAAATCTGTTTTCTCTGCATTTCTCCTGGCTATAGAGTGGTAACAAACTTCTGCTTAAGGGATGCCGTATGTCTTTCATAATTATGCACTATTGAAAGGCTGGATCTCCGGTTTAGCAGCTTTTCCGATTGCTTTTTCGGGCTTGTCTGCACCTGTAACTGGCAGAACATCACCGGCATGATATCTAGCACCTGCTCCCACAAGCCCAACCAGTCAGGATACCCACAAGGAACAATTCAATCTTTCCCCTTCTCCAAAAGCCATGAAACGCTGCTGTTGGCTTCCATCTCTCATTTGGGACACTGATGTGCACTCATCTGGGAAAGATGCTCAATAGCATCTGTGACAGCGAGGGGCCAGAGGACTGCAGCAGGAGTGGTACGGGGTGCACAAGATGAGCTCCACGGGAGGACACAACCCACTGCATCCCTTCTTCAGGGCATAGGGGCTGGAACCAACGTGTCTCACCCACAAACTTGTATTTCTGGCAGAAGAAAAAAGATACTACTGACCAGGGCAAAATGTGAAAGTGCTACGTGGGAGCAGATCCGCATGAAATCTTTAGATAATTTTGAGGGCCTCTGCTGCATGGCCAACACACACTAACAACATAAGAAGGTTCTCAGCCTCCTGACCTTACATACGTTCATGCTCCCGAGTGTGATGAATGCAGGGCCCTTCTAGAATGTTACCACAATTTAATTAAGCCCCAATGTTTAAAAGAACCCCTTGCAAAGGCAAGGTAACAGTTGCCTTTCATTTACAGCTCCACATATTTTTCTGGAGGACTCTCCAAAATATTTGACAAGAAAATGTTTTGAAGAAAGAAAGACATGTAATATAAGGTAACTATCTAGACTCCACTATTCAAGAGAGATTTCCTCTCATCGCTGTTAGAGTTCACTTATCTTTCTAAGAAGAAAGCACTAGTCATTTTCAAATGATCAAACGACTCTTACTTTCAGGAGAATGAGAAATAAGAAACAGGTAAAGAGAGGTTTTTATATATAATTGTGTGAAAAATCTGAAATAAAGCCCAGCACACAGAATGCCAAAGTAAGGGCCTGAAAAACTCAGATTTGTTTGTTCCTTTATGTGAAGGCTTACTTTCCAGGAAGTTGCTCTCCTTTACTGCAGCTTAAGGGTGACATAAGCAGCTGAAGTAGTCCCTTACTGAAAATCAGCTCTACAGATTATGTTAGATTCCTAAAATCCTTGAGAACCCAAACTCTGTTGGGTTTTTCATTTTCTGCCACACTTTATTAACACTTTTAAAGATACTTTTTCTCATAATAACAACAGTAATTTGATATTCTTTTATTTTCCTTCTGCAATTATTTGATTTGATGGACTTGTTTACACTCAAAAAGTAAACATTGCATAATTCTTTCTTGCTATACTTCTACTCTACTACAACTGCATCCACCCACTCACTAAGATATATATTTCATCATATGAATTTTAATGATAAGAACTGTATTATGATAGCAGCAACAACATAATCAAAACATGTACAATTTATACAGCTGCAGTATTTCAAAACTCCTGCACCTATCCCTTCCAATAAAAATTGTCATTAGGGCTGTTTGTTATGCTAAGTCTTATCTTCAAGAACAGATTCTTTCGCCTAAACATTACACCTGTAGACTTTTATTACAAGCAAAACTCATTTTAATCATATTTAATTGGATATTGGTTTTCAGACAACTGCAAGAAAGAAGACTGCTGCTTCTACTTCTGTTATCATACGCATAGGAAGATAACTACCCTGACACTGATTTTCATTCAACATGAAAATTTTATTCCTTTGGCTGTATGGTTTCACCAGTTGTCTCATCATTCAAACCTCAGCTGAATACAAGATTGCCAAATTCTTGTTGTACAAGTAACCTCAGGATATATTTGTCCTTTTAAAATTTCCAGTTGGCTGTATAATTAAGATGGTCATAGGATCAGAGGATTATAGAATGGTTTTGGTTGGAAGGGACCTTAAAGATATCTATTTTCAAACCCCCTGTCAAGGGAAGGGACATCTTCCACTAGACCATGTTATTTTACATTTCAGAAACAGTAACCCCATTTAGAGATCTAACAGTATTAGATTTGAACAGCCTTTCACAATTTCTGTTTTGTCAGTAAAACTAAGGAGTGATCCTTATTTAGCCCTTTGACAACTCCATATTTGGGTTATTTCTTTATTAATTGTCAAAGGAAAGCTGCTGGTGTTCTTTTGATATTGCTTTTCAAAATCATTAGGAGTTTCCTTTCTTATTGCATATAAACAAAAATACAGAAAACATTCTCCTGATTTCTCTGATTTTAAATTTGATGACTTTGTGTTTTCAAACTGTCCTAAAAAGGCCTCCAGAAAGTTTTTTATTCTAGTCTTTATCTGAATGAGTACATTTGATGGACTATTTATGTGAGATATCCTGCATCTATTTTTAATTATGGTGCATAACTCAGCCCATTTCCCTCTTTATACCCATGCTTCCTTTAGGAAACAAGGAAAATATGTAAAGTTTGTTTTTAATCTAAATTTACCATAACCTGTGACTTTCTTGTTGTAATATGACTGTTCTGGTGTGAAGAATGAAGAGTAAAAGCCCAAATGGTTTTCAAAGAAATTTATACTTTATCAGGAATAGATATTTGTAAATCCTTCCACAGATGCCCAGGCAGCACTCAACCACCAGTCACCGTACACCCTTTAGGGAAGATATTACCCTCAACACACAACTAGCAGAGCTCCAAGAAGCCCAATCCAGCTTTTGATTAACACAAAGATCTGCAGTCATGATCAACTTGCACCCTACTCAAAGGGTGCTATATACACTCATTCTTTCTTTCCTAGATGTCTCTTGCATCCTTCAGGACTTAAATTTTAGTCAGCCTCCTCTCCAGTGATTGTCACGATACTCATCCTTTCCTCTTTCTGCCTCCCTCACCGTTATGCTGGCTTTTCTTCTTTTCATCCCCTTGGAGAAAATACCCATCTAGCAAGTAACCATTATCACTCTTCTCTAGTTGATTCCCAAATTGCAGTTTTATTTTACTCTACCTCACTTCTCAAATCTTGATCAGAACAGTCATGTTTTCTCACCTATTGTGAATCACTATCCCCCAGCTGTAATCACAACCTCTCATGTCTCCAACTCAGCCTCCACTGCTTTCTGATTTTCGTTCCTTTCAGGTTTGTCTTTCATCCTTCTTATTACCTCCCATATTTGTTCTGTTTTTCTCTCACACATAGATGCACACACACACATATCAATTTAAGCTTCCTTTATCTATTCCCACTTCATCCAAAACATTATTCATTATTAGTTTTCTACCATCTCATCTTTTCCAACTAAACTTTAAACATAATCTTCTCCCATGACTCCTATTAAGCCACTCATACACTCCATGTTCCTTGATTGTTTTCACTAATGCTTCACCTGCTTGACCATAGTTTCAATACTTTGTCAAAATAAGGGATTCTTTTCTGGTTTCCCCTACACATTGCTCTCACTCCTCAGAATCCTTTCTGCTATCTGGCAACAATTTAGATTTACTTTTTTTAGCTGTTTTTTCACCATAGAGCTGACACTTTCCACAGTATGAAAAACAAATGTGTTGATGATGCCCTTCTCTAAGGTATTATTATTATTTTATGAGATTTACAATGAGCCATCAGTTTTTCTTTCACCTTCTCTTTGTTATGTCCTTATTCTGATGGAAGCATTATTGTAAGTGTAAACACGTTATTATAGCTAATGCAGACTCAACACAAACTTCCCAGTCTTACAAGTCTAATGCAGGAGCAGATAAAAGCAGAAATCATTATTTCAAGTGAGGGTCACAGCAAATGGAAATGAAATTACATCTGTGTGTAAATTCTGTTTAGGCTAGCACTTCCAGCTTGTAAAAAATTAGTACCAACAAAAGAAAAAGAGTGCACAGTTCAGCTTTGGTACTTAGAACCTTCTCTCTCAGGCTAAGAGAAATTCATATGCCATCATATTACCTATCCAAAGGGTAGCTACCTAAGTTAAGACATGATCTAGGTTTTGGGGTTTTTTTAATAGGTACTGGAGAGAGGAATCAAGGGGAAGGGGAGTGTTTTATGCCGTGTCTCTTAGTCTTTGGATGGAATTGTTGTTTAAAGAACCTGCCTGCCCACTGACTATATGGACAAACTTTAGACTTCTAAGATTTCCATCCCAAAAACATTATTTCTTAAAAATATGTCAGGGAGCTTGGAACTAGGTGATTTTTAAAGTCTCTTCCAAACAGTTCTGATTCTATGAAAATTCCTTATCTTTTGTATCTTAGAATGTATAGCAGTGCATAAATTTGAAACAATACATTCCAGAGAACTGGATGCACCAATTTCTTTCTATAAAATCATATTCTTTCTTGTAAAATTCAGGTCATTTACTATACAGCTTCAGTAGTTCACAATCACTTTGTCTCTTATTTTCTTCTGTGCTTCTGCCATTGCTGACATGGTAATATATGAGTTATCATAAATGCTCAGTTTGTTAGGTTCCTCTGTCTCTGCTCTATTTCATATTTAGAAGAAAATCCATCAAACCTTTAAAAAAATTTGAACAGTTCATATATTTCTAGCAATTATTTTTCTGGTGTAATCTATCATTCCATGCACAAGATACATAAAAATGGAAAATTGCTGTTGCTTGATTGACCTTATTTCATCAACAAAGATTATAAAGTACTTGTAAATTAGGACTTAAAGGTAATTTTAATAATGTTTAACACTTCAATTTGCATAAATTGATTTTAAAGGTTGGTAATTGTAGGAGTGTTTAAAAGGCAGAAAATATTACATGTGGGTTAAGTTTGAATAATTTAAACACAAGATAAAATCGTCTCCAGTTTTAGGGAGAAATCAGTAGCATAATAACTGGCAAAATTTTAGGCAAGGAAAGAATAGCACTAATTAACTTTGTTATTTGGTATCCATGATGGGTTTATACAGCAATAATGAAATATATTGAAATGATATGTAATTGATTGAAATATAATGAAATTGAAATATATTGAAATTGATTTGAAATATAATGAAATATATGTAATAGACATAACAGGTGCACCACATTTCCTCAATAAATAAATATACAACCGATATAATCTAATCTCTTACATTTTGCTAAATGGAAACATACTCTGACTCATCTTTTGGTACCTAAAATTGTCTGCTAGTACCTTTGTTTAGCTTTGAGAGTTAATACTCCTTTCACTACTCTCTCACCCCATTGCCTATGAAAAAAAATCACAATCCATGAATTCTCTTGGTTTCTTTTGCTATTTGTTAACTCCAGCACAAACACTGAAGGCTAAACTCTACTGTCAGTAGCACAAGTGCAATCCCACTGGTGTCACTGGGCTTGTACTTGTGTAACTGAAGTTGCATTTATTCATCTGTGGATGTACCTACACCTGCAGGATGGAGCAGCCCTGAAAAAGTGAAGAAAATTCCTGTGCTAATAGTAAAAATGAGTAATAAAGAATATTCACACAAATAAAGTACATGTACATTTATG
Source organism: Platysteira castanea (assembly GCA_013397175.1). Classification (NCBI taxonomy): domain Eukaryota; kingdom Metazoa; phylum Chordata; class Aves; order Passeriformes; genus Platysteira; species Platysteira castanea. The sequence continues at coordinate 3,249,647 of VYXC01002065.1, forward strand.
AACAAATACAGATTCCACAGGACAAGCTTTTTATGCGTGACTCAGTTGCTTTACAAGTATCTTTATAGCAGTAGAAAGGTTTGCTATTTCTCTTAAAATCTTGTTAGGCTCTTTAGTGTATGTATGGGAAGGGAGACACAGTCCTCTGCAGTATACAACTAAAAGCACAGCAGAACAGCTCCCTCATAACCAATTCATTTTTCTGCAGAAAAAAAAAAAAGAAGATATTTTGAATGGCTGAGGCAAAATCAGTTGTTTTCTGCTCCTCCTCCTAAGCCCTGGGAAAGAAAATTGACGTAAATATTGTTCATAGGAATTAACAGGGTACACCCTGAGAAGCAGCTAATGCAGCCTGACTGATCATCACCAGTCCCAACCTAAGCCAAGTCAATATTCAGCAAATTGTTCCAAATGCTTCTGAAGCTTTCTTGGTAGAAAAAACTCGTTTCCATCAGTTTGAGAAAATTTGAGTTATTCACAAAAATTTTTCCATCTTTAATCTAAGGAGAGAGGAAAATACCACTTTCATCCACATTCAATCCATCTAATTTCTGACACAATAATGAAATCCTGAACTTGAAAGTTACTCTGAAAATAATTTGTATGTATTACCTTGGTATTCTTAAAAAAAAATATTATTTTTAAGATTACCTATTAACATACAACATCAGAGATGAGAGAAGCTTTACTAAAGAACTGAGGCAAAAGCCAAAAGAAAGCTTGAGAAAAATGCTGACACATAATCCTCTTTAAAACAAGCACAAAAATGTTGCAGTGCTGTCTTGTTCTAAGTAAGCAGTGATGAAAAAACCTATGGTACCAGAAATACTCTAAGAATATTTTTACTACACTAAAATGCACAGCTGCAACACAGAAGTACTCTGAAAATGTTTCATGTCACACAATACTACTTTAAAATGTCAAGTATTTCATCATCTCATTCCAGAAGTAGAGCATGTATTACCAGTTATTTTTATTACCAGTTATCTTTATTACATTCTCCCTACGTTTCCTGACATAATGAAACCTGTAATTCCCACATCGAAGCGAAACTATTTGGCAGCAGAGATGTGGACGTATTCTAGTTCTTATCTCAACAATATGTAATGAAGTTAGTGGCCAGTGACCATCACAGCTAGATTTGTGTACAAATCTTCTCCTGGACATCAAATACTCTAAATATACACAATGCCACTAGCCAGACATTTTACTTGCCATTACTACATTGTACATGCTCCAGCATGTCTGCTCCACAGACAAGTTATTTTTCAGGATTAAATTTATTTCTGCTTCATTCTGGGTTCATCACAAGAGCCATCAGCCCATCAAAGGTGCGTGCACACACACACACACACACACACACAAAAGCAGAGAGGCACAAGGACAGGTGGAGGAACCAACCTATCGAGACCCTCCCTCTCCCAGGGAAGCCTCAGCCCCTGGCTCAGGGTGACACCAGCACTGTGGGTCAGCTGGGGAGCACCTTGTAGCCTGGGGAGGGCATCACTGCCTGTGGGGCTGGGACACCCTGCAGGATGCAGGGAACAAGCTCTTGGCATTGCAACAAGACTTAGGGGACTTTTAGGTGAGGAATAAAAGGTGTGGAGAAGGGAAGGATAGAAGTGGTTTAGAAGCAGAGAGGAAGAAGTACAGGGAAACAGAGGGGTAAATGGATTAAGGGGGCCAGTCACATGTAGACAAGGCTGGTCAGTTCATTTCCCTGTCTGAGCCTTGTGCCTGCTGAACATCTTCTGTCATGTCTTCTATCAAACTCTACTTCTACCTATTTTCTTGGGTAAGGGGTTCTGTGTTCTGCGTATGTGTGTGTCTGTGTAGTGGTCTGTGGTACCAGCAGCTGAGGGTGCCTGTAGCAGTGGGTGATTGCTAGCAAACATCAAGCTGGGCTAGCTGGGGAGTAGGTGAAACAGTCAGAAAGCTGGGGTGCATCTACACAACTGGAAGTAAGACAAGAGAAGAAGTTGGCCTAGTGAAGGGGCAAGGGATCCCAGGCAACTGCCCAAGACACTTTAGGATCCAGGGGTTGACTGAGACCCATTTCTGTGTGTGTGTGTGTTTTACTGTGCAGGAGTGAGGGCAAGGATCCAGGACCATCTACTGGATGGACTGTGTGTCTCAGCTCAGGAGGGATCACAGTCCCACGGGGTGTGTGTATGCTGGTTTGTGCAAAGGAGTCTGTACCAGCAGCTGGACAGCTTGCAGTATCACGTGCCAGCATCTGTAACAGCAAGGATCTGGGGCCAGCACTGCTGAGCTGACCAAGTGTCTAAACCCAGCTCCTGGCAGTTTCCACACCACACACATGAATATATGCATACACACAGGGAGGCCACTGGTGGTGCTTTTGGTCGTGTGGGCCGTGACTGCTGTGCTGCTCTGCTCAGATGTGTCTACCTGAATGTCTTCTGTTTGCCGTGGGCTTACTGGGAACGGCCTTGCTACTGGTTGAGCACACTGGCACGAGTCCCAACAGCCTTGCTTCCATCAGGCTACCAAATCTAGCAACCCCCTAACATCTTGCAGTAGCTCATGCACATGTACTGCAAACACAGCATTTTTTTGTTATCACAGACTACAACTCGATGCGATGCTAAACCGAGAAAAAACCACATAGCAATGAACACGAGTCTGCAAAGAATCTCCTATTTTCACCCAAGCAGAAAGATGAAAAATGTGACAGGAAAAGCTATTCTTACAATCTTTTTGAATCATTCTTCACCAAGAAATAGCAAGGAAAGAACAATGGCTAGAAAAAATACCTGGAAATGAGAAACTGTGCTCAAAGTGTAAATGATGGTGGACTTTATACAATATTAAACCTTTAACTTGAGTAAAGCAGGGATGTGTCTACAAAATATAAAATAACTTGATTTTAGCTGCAGCCAAAAATCAAAAAGATGTGGAATTCAAGAGCTGGGGAGAAGGTTAAGTATAATTTATTTTCCTTCAATAGAACTGCATATAGAGACAAAGTTCATTGAGAGATTATTGAAACAGGCATGTCCAGTTCTGACCAACATGTCTTATTGATGAGATCAGTCTCTCTAAGACATGAGGATGGCTCCTGGAGATTGGTCCTTATTTTGAAAGAAAGATGAACATCTTTCAACAATGTCAAGATATACAGAAAAAAGTTTCACAACCTAGAATATATTTGTGTCCTTCTGCATGAAATTAAAGAATCACGAGAATGAAAGAAGAGCACTTCTCTGACTTATTTTACAAACCAACTTCAACGTAATACACAATCCTTCTAAAAAGAAATTAAACAGTATTGAAAGCACCAGCTGCAATATCCACTTCTCCTCTAGGGAAAGACCAAGAGGTCATATGGACAGTTGAATATTTTTACTATTTTTAGAAAAAGAAACAGCACTACTAAGATATCAGATATCTGCTTCTACTAAAGAGAAAGGCTACAGTGAAATCAGAGCAATTAATCAACCTTACACTGTGCACATTTTTTTGAAAAATTAGTATTACTTGATAGTTTCAAGATAAACTCACAGTGTGCTATGCTCACCCGTCCATCACCTTTGCAAAGTCTAAGTCCTGAATTTGGACATCAGACAAGATTAATTTTGTTATGACCACACTAATTCTCACTTAAGCTCTGCAAAGAATAAAACAATCACACTTGCCAATATTCAGTGAAGTGGCTTTGCCTAGCAAACATAAAACATAACATGCTCAGCACAAATAATTTATGACTAAAAAGAATCCAGAATTCTAAACTGTTGTCATCTTTATGCAGAACAATTTACAGATGCAAATTACTCAACATCTGATTGAATATGTTAATGTAAGATACAAAAGAAATATACTTCAGTTATCATTTCTCTTTACTAATAATCTCAACAAAGTGGAAATTTATCTCCTGTAATAATCTTAATTTTCTATTACCGTCAAACTAAGTTAATCTTCTATAGAAAATCATTAGGGCTGCAATTTCTAAGATCAGGAAAACAAACATTATCTGTGGCATATTTGGGTTTTCTACTCTATGCTAGGTCATCTAAACACTGATTAAAAATGTAATTTACTATTAAGTCTGCATTAAAAGTAGCATGGGATTTTATTCTGTAAAATGTGTATTAGAAATGAGTCATATTTCCAAACACTCTACACTCACAGCTTGCAACAGTAGGGACTTTAGAGTATTTGCTGAAACTGTGCTGAAGTTCTGTTAGTTTTACAGCATGGATCAGCTAATCCCTGGCTAACAATGGGGGAAAACAAGAGCATTTAAATGGCTAATTTTGCGATTTTATTAAAAGAGAATGGTGTTCCATGGAGATCTTTTTATATTGCTGTAGGGAAGAAGTAAGAACACACTCAGCTATTCTAAAATTTTAAAAAAGTTATCATAAATAAAAAGAAAAAATGCTCCTATGAAAAACACAGCGGATAATGTTAAGAGCAATACATAAAAGATCACAAGAGAAGGGTATTTTTTCTGTCCATTGTTATCACTGATGCCAGGATAAAAACCTTGCCTTGGCTGAACTTTAACAGGTAGCTTGCAAAGCAAAATATCAAATAATTCTAGGCATAAAAACCAATAAATATTCTTAAAATTACAAAGAGGAGTTCTTGTAAAATAAATTTCAGACATATCTTATTTTGATGAAAAGTGGAAAAGAAAAATACTTCTTTCATGTCTTATTGGACATATGATGGCTTGATTACAATGGTTTTAACTCATTTAAGATGAACTTTCTCTCCAATACTAAGCAGTTACTTTCTCTTTACTTCTTAGATTATCCGAGGTCAAAGGAACACATCTGTCTCTGACAGCAATTAATCTGAAATCCTCGAAAATGAAGTCTTATGAAAAAGGAAAGCTTTCTTCCTTTTGTATAATTAAAACTATTAAGATGATGACATCTCTGCTAGCTCTTTTCATTTTTTCACAACAGCTTTCAGTTAAGCTCTACACATTTCTACTACAGTGAATACTGACCAATAAAAGTCCCACTGTCTTGAATCACAAAAAAAAATAAATCTATAGATAAGTAGTTCTTCAGTTGTACTCTTTACGCTGTTTCCCAATTCACTTCAGAACTATAACTTCATGACAAAGTAATTCAAAATAAAGTTATTGATATGGAAAAATACCTTGCGTACTTGAAGAGCTTTATCAACTTGTTAGAATCACAAAATGGTTTGGTTTAGAAGCAACTTTAAAGATCATCTAGTTCTGATCTCCCTGCCATAGGTCTTAATTTTATATATGTATGTATATATTCTATTCAACTTTTTTCATGCAAAAGATAATGGGTTTGGTGGTTTAAGACCACGAGTTGTGCTATAAAACCATATTTTTAATGGGTTATGTTAGCCACTGGATCCCTGCAAACCTACCAACCCAACTGACTTTAGCCTATTCTACAATATCCAGTAAGGTTAAATGCAGTAGTTTAATATAGAAAGAATTATACAAAAGCAAAAGCTAATTCAAGGCTAGGGAGAAAATGACAATACCAAACTCAAATGACATTTAATTTAGGTCAGGTCAGGCCATGTAATTCTAGGCTGCCTCAGATCTCCACGTGGTTCAAACAACTTTAACAGGCATATGGTGCATTCTGAGGCATGTGCCATCATCACAGACAAATTAAAAATTAAGTATATCTGGATGTAGAGGACACACCCACACACTCCCACATGTATATAGCATATATGATTTTTCTCAGAGTGATGAAAACACCCGACAGAGCAATGCCTGGCTGGCTTCTCCCAGCAGAGCAACAAGGATGAGAGTGGCCCAACAAGAACAGACTTCACAAAAGCAAAGCATTGTACCTCAGCAAAAAGTTAAAACAGTATATCTTAAAAGAGGGGTTTATTACATTGCCACCCAGAGGACCTGAGAGTGGGTATCCAGAAACCTGTTGGCAAGTTTAGTTTTCTTGTCAAAAAGTCTGCTTCACAAACTTGAGAATATTAGAACTAAGACTGATAAATGCACACACATGATCTGGACTGAAATGCTAAAATACTTGCACTCCAAGTACTCCAAATCCAAAAAGCACGAAGCATTACACACTCTCTATGCTGTGTCCACCTGAAGAGGGACACAAATGATTGCAGCATGTGATGTCTACAGTACAATAAGCTCCTCTCTCCCAGTCTGCTAATTGCAACATTTCAAACACCTATAGAAAGAACTCCTTGATTGAATCTGAAGTCCAGCATTATTCACAGGCAATTGAAAATAGACAGTATCATAATTTTACAGAATAGAAGCGTGAAAGAATAATTAGATACATGACCAAGGGATGCATTTACTCGTTGAATTGACAAGATGTTGATAGTTCTACCTACATCCAGACACAATGAATACTTCAAAATCACTTAGGCTGTTTTTAAAAAAATACTTATTTTTAAAACAGTATATCTTAAAAGAAAAGGTTTGAAATAAATTTATTTTCAGGTAGCAAATCAGTAGGTATGAAATAGGCAAAATAAATCATAAGATGCATCCTGTATTTTTGCTTTGGGTGTTCAACAGAAGCAGCATATTTTTTATTCTATCTGTTGCACTAAAATCCATTCAGGTCATCAGACAGCAGAATGAAGACTTTTCTATTTTTGCATGTTTAAGGGGAGTTATTTTATATTAGTTCATTAGTTTTGTATTCTGTAGCACCTGTTTTGTTGGGGCTCATCCCCCCCGCTGCCCCTGGGGGGAGGGGGGCCTGGGGGGACACGTGGTGGGGCACGGGGTCTCTGGGACCCCTGCTCTCAGGTCACACGTTCTCGGGCTCTGTTTGCTATTGGATATTTTGTGTTGCCCGGGCCAGGAAACTGTGGGGGTTTTCCCAGGGATGCTCACTCTGCGCCTGGTGGCCAGCCTTGCTGGCTGGAGGAGAAATAAAGATCGAGTGAACACTTATGAAATATCGTGTCCCTGGTTCTTCCAGGAACCATGGGCCAAAGCTGTTTTCAGAATCTGCACCAGACTGCAACAAATGGCGACCACAAAGGGGCATTTTAACGATCCCTGAACCTCTGGAAACAGCTTGAGAAAAACCAGCAAAGATTTTGAGAAGATCCACAAGGAATCAGTGAGTAAAGTTCCTTGAATCTTTCTCCTTGCTCACCTGGTTTGGCTGCTCTGTCTTGGACCATGGAAGGACAGTGGGATATGTGGCTATCGAAACCACAAAAAGAACTTTATCTTGAAGTTAAAGAAATCCTGGCACAGCAAAACACTAAACTTACTCCAGGATATCTGGAAAAATTCTTTGAATGGCTTTTTAAAAACTTCTTTTATGTTTCTCGGGACATGCTTTTTGATGTGAACACCCCTGGCATTGGTATGAGAGACTTTTGGACCAAGATTCTGGAGGAGATAATGGTTCAATCAGAACATACGTTAGTGATAGAACCTATCTGTGCATCTTCTGTAATTCATGAAGCCCTCCAGAAGCACGTGCNGACCCCTCGAGTGAGCGGGGCCAGGATTGGCTCTGGGGAACAGCAGCTGGGCTGGCAGCGAGGGTGGAAGCGGCACAAGCGGCGTGGAA